>VXBA01001017.1:17869-81975 GCA_013399895.1 Serilophus lunatus | reverse complement strand
TTATTGTTTAATTATTTTCTTTTTATCATGTATTTTAATTATATATTATATATTTTTACTTGCCTGTTTTAGTGTATATTATTATGTTTTCATTATAGATATATATTTTATCTATTTTTATCCTATCATGTTTTATTTTAGATTTGATTATATATTTTTCATTACATTTTTATTAACTATATATTTTTATTAACTATATATTTTAGTACATGCTATATTTTTATTAAATATATGTTTTTATATATGTTTCATTACCCGTTTTTATTCAGTCTTTCATTATGTTATATTTTTAATTACATTTTATTATATATTTTTATCATATACTTATATATTTTTATATCTATTCTTTTCATTATATTTTAATTGCACTTTTTTTTTTTTTGATTGTGAACTTCCCTTGAAAACCAGCCACATCCTCCAAATAACACAACTGTGAACTTCACCTTAAGGCTGAAGTTGTGGTTTTCTGGAATCTATTTTTAAGCCAGATGGGAAGGTCACTTTTTCCATCAGCACCGTTGATGCCTTCGACTCCAAGGGGCAAAGTGTGTGTTTCCAACCTTAACTATCTTGGAATTTGGGGTGGTTTTATTTACTCTTCCAACACATGGAATATGTGACAGGTACATATTAAAGAAGAACCCAGGCAGATATTAAATATATTATCTGGCCGTTTGTATTAATCATTAATTCATAGGGAAATGGGGGTTCCAGCCCAGTGCCAGAGCGCTCCTGCAACTGGAGTGGAAAGGGCAATGACTGGAGACTTGAAGATCCAGGGATTTGGGGGGGGAGGGGAGTTTGTGCAGTGGGTGGGAAGGAAGTTCCTCGTTCCTCTTGAATAATCCCAACTCCTAAAGGTTCGTGTGCTGATCTTTAAACTAAACCTCTTCTTTGCTTTGGTCTTCCCTTCCTGTGCCCAGTGTAGGAAATAGGAGAGTCCCATGTCCAGCATTCCTTAAACCCATCCCAAGGTTTGGGATTGGTAGAGGAGGCCCTGGCACAGTTCGCCCAGAGAAGCTGTGGCTGCCCCATCCCTGGAAGTGTCCAAGGCCAGGTTGGAGCCACCTGGGACAGTGGGAGGTGTTGGGTTGGAATTGGATGAGCTCCATCCTGGGATTCCCTGATGCTTCCCAAGGCATGAACAGAGATGGGAACATCTCATCTCCAGGACAGAGCGTGGAGCCAACGTGCAGCTCCTCAGTGCCTCTTCCTCTCTGCCATCTTTTTATTGTCCTTTCCACCCTGCTTGCCTAAATGACTTTTGCTTCCTGACATGCTGGTGGCACTGGAGGTTCAGGAGGTGCTTTGCCTCCAGACCTTCTCCTTGAGAGGGTGGCGAACCTCTCCGCGCTTGGATGCAAAGGGATGTTGGGAACATCCAACTGCGACGGCTACCAAAACCCATCCAGTGTTCCCTCCTGTGCCTGGGGTGCTCCCAAAGAATCCCAAGGCACAATCCCAACAGAACTACCCCAGAGTGGGATGGCAGGCAGAGTTTTGCTTGTGCCACCCGTTCGACTTTTCTTCCCTTGGATCCCATGGGATACGTACGGAGAGCTTTCCAAGTCAAATGTGATTATCTGTTCCCAAAACTCACCTCAAACCAGTGGAATAACCTCCAGCTGGTTTTAAATTTCTGTTGTTTTTTTGACAGCGTTGTGACTCCCTTTTGATTTTTTTTTTGTAGCTCTAACATACAGTGCATCCATGTGGTGGCAGGATCTATCAGGATTTGTGGGATGCAGTGCTAGAGCCATGCAGGGAATGACTGGCCAGGTTAGAGCTCTGTAACGGTTGGATTATTCTGCTTTTATTTTCCTAAGATTGCTGGAAAAAGGAAGACCTGTTCAGTGGTTGGAGAATTAGACTTGTGAGACACTGAAGTAACAAGAAATTCAATGTATTTGTGTTCCTTGTCTTGTTCTGGGGGATTTGGGTCCTTCGATTGCCGCGTCTCTGAAGGTACTTGTAACCACTGAAGATGACTTGCGAAAGGCTTCTACCAAATACCCTACAAATATTAAATGATGTCTGTTATGGATTGCAGGAAATATTAAGGGGGCGAAATCTGTGCTGTTCAAGTCATTGTTTTGCTACACTTCAAATTTTTTCTCATTACTTCATGAAATTCCTCTCTAATTCAATCTTTGTCTTTTGTCTTTGCTGCCTTGCAGGGTTGGTACAGTAGGCCTCACTAAACTTAGCTGCAACTAAGAATTTCTCCTACATCAACTGAGTTAAGGCTGATGCTCTTGTGGAATGTGGATTAAAAGTGCGTGCTAAGTTCCAAATTCCCAGTTGAGAAGCGGAGAAAATAAATGTACCACTGCCACCAGCATCAGGACAGCAAACCAAGGGACAAAGAATTTGAGCCGCAGTGTTGATTTTGGTTAACGGTGGTTAAGAGACGTTGGCTGGGGGGCGAGAAGTGGACACCAGCTGGTGACAAAATGAGGGCTGCTTTGGAGACAGCAGACATTGCCATTGTGGCCCTGTACTTCGTGCTGGTCATGTGCATAGGTTTCTTTGCCATGTGGAAGTACAATCGGAGCACCGTGAGTGGCTATTTTTTGGCAGGGCGTTCTATGACCTGGGTAGCCATCGGTGCCTCCTTGTTTGTGAGCAATATTGGAAGTGAACATTTCATTGGGCTCGCAGGATCTGGAGCGGCGAGTGGATTTGCAGTAGGTGCGTGGGAGTTCAACGCCTTAATGCTTTTGCAGCTTTTGGGATGGGTCTTCGTCCCAGTCTACATCCGGTCGGGAGTGTACACCATGCCCGAATACTTGTCCAAGCGTTTCGGAGGGCATAGGATTCAAATCTATTTTGCAGCGTTGTCTCTAATTCTTTATATCTTCACCAAACTCTCGGTTGACTTGTACTCGGGGGCGCTTTTTATCCAAGAGTCGCTGGGGTGGAACCTCTATCTGTCCGTCATCCTCCTGATCGGAATGACGGCGCTCCTGACTGTGACTGGAGGGCTGGTGGCCGTCATCTACACAGACACCCTTCAAGCCCTGCTTATGATCATCGGGGCCCTCACACTCATGATCATAAGTATCACGGAGGTTGGTGGGTTTGAAGAAGTCAAGAGGAGGTACATGTTGGCGGCTCCAAACATCACGTCCATCCTGTTGACCTACAACATCTCCAACACCAACTCCTGCAACGTCGACCCCAAGCCCGATGCCCTTAAAATGCTACGCGAGCCAACAGATGAAGACATTCCCTGGCCTGGATTCCTGCTGGGACAGACCCCGGCTTCCGTCTGGTACTGGTGCGCCGACCAAGTCATAGTGCAGAGAGTTTTAGCCGCCAAAAACATCGCTCACGCCAAAGGCTCCACCCTGATGGCGGGTTTCCTCAAGCTGCTGCCCATGTTCATTATCGTAGTGCCGGGGATGATTTCCCGGATCCTGTTTGCGGACGACATCGCCTGCATCAATCCCGAGCACTGCTTCCAGGTGTGCGGGAGCAGGGCCGGCTGCTCCAACATCGCCTACCCGCGCCTGGTGATGAAGCTGGTGCCGGTGGGGCTGCGGGGGCTCATGATGGCCGTGATGATCGCCGCGCTCATGAGCGACCTGGACTCCATCTTCAACAGCGCCAGCACCATCTTCACGCTCGACGTCTACAAACTCATCCGGAAAAGCGCCACGTCCCGGGAGCTCATGATCGTCGGGAGGGTCTTCGTGGCCTTCATGGTGGTCATAAGCATCGCCTGGGTGCCCATCATCGTGGAGATGCAAGGAGGGCAGATGTACCTCTACATCCAGGAGGTGGCAGACTACCTGACCCCACCGGTGGCCGCTCTGTTCCTCATGGGAATCTTTTGGAAGCGCTGCAACGAGCAGGGGGCTTTCTATGGCGGCATGGCCGGGTTTGTTCTGGGCGCCATCCGCTTGATACTGGCCTTTATTTATCGTGCTCCGGAGTGTAACCAGCCGGATACGAGGCCGAGCTTTATCAAAAACATCCACTACATGTACGTGGCCACGGCTCTGTTCTGGATCACCGGGATTGTGACCTTTGTGGTCAGTCTCCTCACCCCTCCGCCCACCAAGGAGCAGGTCCGGACCACCACTTTTTGGGCCCTGAAGAACCGCGGCGTCAAGGAGACGGCGGCCAAGGGGGAGCTGTACAAGGCGCAGGAGAAGAGCGTCCTCAAGTGCAACGAGAACGCCAATCACATCATCCCCAACGGCAAATCCGAGGAGAACCTCAAAAACCTGAAGCCCGAGGACATCAACCTCCTGGTGACCTGCAGGGACGACAGCAACCCGGTGATCTCGGTGAGCCACTCCGAAGTGGAGACGCCGGTGGATTGTTACTCCAACGGCCAGGCGGCGTTGATGGGGGAGAAGAAGCACGAGGAGGAGACTGAGAACAGAGAGAGACATTTGAAATTCATAGATTGGTTCTGTGGCTTTAAAAGTAAAACCATGACCAAGAGAGCTGTTCGGGAGGTGGAGGAAGAGACTGTTTGTTTACAAATGCTGGAAGAGACTCCAAAAGTTAAACTATTACTAAATACTGGACTGGTCTGTGTGTGTTCGCTTGGAATATTCATGTTTGTCTACTTCTCTTTGTGAGTGAATAGTGAACTTTTAAGGGTATGGCTGAACATACAGAAGTTGATACAGGTCTCTGGAGATTGGTTTTATTTTTCCTTTTTCTTTTTTTTTTTTTTTTTGAATTTCAATCAACACAACCACAACCCAGGCATTGTTTACGCTATAACTGTAAGCTCAACTCAGCTTTAGCCTATTTCCAGACCATTTGAGACGTGTTGTCCTCTCTCTGCTCAAAGCAGAACCTGTCCTGTGGTGGCTTTTTTTTTTCCCTTTTGGTGTTTGGTTATTTTTTTTTTTTTGTTCCATTTGCAGCACTAACCTTTTGTTTTTACATGTATAAATATACCAAAGGCAGGCAGGTGGCTCTGTTTGAAGTCAGCCAGTTCCAGCTCAGTCAGCATTAAGTGAAGATAACGAGTAATCGTTTACCAATGTGGAAAATCTAAATGATTAAAGCTGTGTCAAAGGGTTTTTAAATGTAGAGCTGTGGTGCACATCCTGTAAAACAACTGTATTACCTTGGCCAGCTTGGCACTTTCTCATTTTGCTCACTGCTTCTAGTTGGGGTTTTTTTCCAGTTTCTCATTTATGGCAACAACAGGAAGTTATTTTGTCTCATTTTATAGCACTTAAAACACGATAGTTGTAGTTGTTTCTACCTTTTTTATTTCTTTGTAAGAAGTTTTTTGGCTTTTGATTTTTTATTTTTTTTTAATCCACTGTAAATTCCAGTACTGAAAAGTTTCTGTATTTAAATAAAAATTTAAAAAGGCAAAAAAAAAAAAAAAAAAGGCAAAGCAAACCAAAAATAAGCCTGGACATGACAAACTGTCACTGGAGGAGAAGAAAAAAGAAAATACTCTGTATTTGGAGTTTGTAGTGTATTGAAAGGGGAGAATCATAGATTTTATTTTTTTTTATGGTTGGAAGGGACCTCTGGAAACTCCAGGCAGCGTCACCTGGAGCAGGTGCCACAGGAACGTGTACAGGTTAGAATATCTCCAGAGAGGAGCAGCTGTTCCAGGGCTCTGCCACCTCCATGGAAAGAGGTTCTTCCTCGTGCTGAGGTAGAACTTGTGTTTTAGTTTATAAGGCCAAGAAAATCTCTTTGGCCTCTGCACCTTTAGGACAGAGTTATTCCCTCTTCTGAGGGAATAATCTGTTGATAGGTTCTGCCACAGGGGAAGAAGAGAAGTGTGAGGCTTTACATGTCTTCAGTTTGTTTTTCACACTGAAAAAGGACAGTTTTCCTGGGAATTGTCTGCAAGGAGTTGTTATCCAGCCCTGCTGCTGCTGCAGACGGAGTCTGGGAGGGAGAAAACCAATGGAAGGGGAGGTGGGGGAGAGAGGTGAAAGTGCTCCTTGTTTTCCAGAGTCCTCTTGCCTCGTGTTTTCTCCCATTTCCCCTTTCACCTCCCATTTCCCCTTTCACCCTTTCAAACTTGTTTAGTTTTATTGAGGAATTACAGGATGGTTGAGGTTGGAAAAGACCTCTCAGATAAAGTCCAACCCATGACCCAACACCGCTTGCCAACCGGACCAGGGCACTGAGTTCCTTGGACACCTGCAGGGATGAGGATTCCACCCTTTGCAAGGCCTGACCACCCCTCCTAGGAAGAAATTCCTCCTCATGTCCAAATAAACCTCCCTCCTTAAAACAACTCCCAGAGGATTCTGTGGCAGGAGACAAGGAGCCATAACCGTGCCGGGAATCGAGGACTGCCCTTGTGATTCCTCAAAAAAAATGACGTTTCTCCCAGAAAATTAGGAGGTTTCCAGCTGACGATCTTTTTCCTGCTGAAGGATGAATCCCAAGGCAGGGAAGAGCAGTTCCCAGGTGTGCAGGGTGTGTGGAGCAGGTTGCACAGCTCAGTCCTTGTCCCCCTCGTGCCTGTTTTGGGGTGCAGAGCCCATCTCGAGGTGTGGCTGCAATTCCAGTATTAAACCCCCTCACACTCCAGGACACAGTGGTCATATCCAGGCTTTCCAGGAAAAAAATTCCTCCAATTATCTTTGCTCCCAAGCTCATTCAGGACTTGGGAGAGAAAAACTGCTGGGCCAAAAACTGAGGGACCATCTGAGTATTCAGCAAAATCAAGGGTCCAGCAACATTTCCTTGGCACATAAACAGGAACCAATTCCTCTGAAATCATTTGGGAGAGGTGAAATTTGGGTTAATCCTGCCTTTGACTGCTGGAGAAAGTTTCCTTTCCGGCACAGTGGTGCTGTAAACTGTCCACATTGAGGAGATGATGGATCTATTTTGGGATAAAACGATTCACTTCCATTTTCTGTGGGTGTTTTTTCGCTTGTTTTTGGTGGTGGTTTTTGTAGCAGTTGAATCTCATTCATTCCAAAACTTTAAAAGGGGTTGAGATGCCCCCACTTTCCTCCACTTGGTTTAGTTGGGAAGTTGACTACTCTTGAGGTGGAAAAGTTGGAATGTTGTTGCAATATGTGGAGAGGGGACACCAAACCCGAGTCTTGATGTTGAAAGACGCATTTTCTTCCGATTTGTGTGGCCTGCTTCGTTCAGAAAAATAATCTAGAGCCTTTTCAGTGGTAAAGCCACGGTGTGGATTAATATCAGTGGCATCTCAAGTTACTCCATTAGGGGCTGAGTTGGGAAGGACGAGAAGATGCCGAAATTAGCGGATTGTTTCTAAAACGACGACGGGCAAAACTTGATCTCAGTGGGATGAAAACCAACAACTTGTGGAGGGTAAAGATAAGTCTCAGGCCAACAACCTCTGGTAGAAAAGGCTGGGATGTGGCTCAGATGCCTGGTTTGGCACAGGGGAACAGCCTGGCGTGCCAGGCGCTGTCCCTTCGGAACTTGGGGGGGGGTTTTTAGGCTGGTCCTTGTTGCTCTCAATCTTAAAACAAAAGCTTTGCCACGACCTGTTAAGCCAGGTTTGCTCAGGGACCCTTTGGCTTGGCTGCCATCGCCTCACCTGTGCTTGCTTTCTTTGCCCAGGGTGCCTTAAAAGGTTGGGAAGTTGAAGGCAGGGCTTTTCTGGCTTTGCTTCCAATGGCTTTTCTCTGCTTTTTAGTCCTCTTTGCTCCTCCCTCAAGAATTTGCTGTTTAAAGAGGGCACTACAGAATTCCAGTGTCCTGTTCAGTGGAACTACAACTACAACCCATGGGGGAATTACCCTTTGACTGAGGAAGGGAGTCAAGTCCTTCACAAATGTTGAGCCTGAGATGCTCCATCTCCCACTCGAAATATTCCCACTTTTCCTCTAACGAGTTGCCCCATTAATCCCAGTGATAATTGGCAGGCAGCCCATTTATTGCTTAAGAAATGAACACTTTACATCCCCCCTCATCTTTGGACCTGTTCTTGTGAAGAAGCTTTTAAGCAAATTATTCCTCCAGCTTTTTTTTTTTTTTTATTTTGTTTTGTTTTTTTTTCCCCTTCAGGTCTTTAAAAACGTGCTTTTATTTCTCTCTTGTGTGGCTGGACTTGCTGATGTTCTCTGCTGCAAATAACCACTTAACAAAAGGCCTTTCTTCTAAAAAAATTAAGATTTCTAAGGCTTCAAGCAAGCTGCCTGTTGGTACCTCACCCTGTGTTATGGACCTGGGGAGAAGTTGCTTGAGGGATATTTTTTTTTTTTATAGCGTAAACATGCCTTTGCTAATCCTGGAAGGTGGCAAAGAATTGGGGGTTAAACACCAATTTTTTCAGCTGGTCAAATTCCAAAGTGTTTCCCATAGTGGACAATCAGTTCCATCCATTTTGTGGCCTCCTCCTCCTTGGTGGGATTGGAGGAGAAGCCAGGAGGCCACTGGTTTATGTCTTGGTTTATTTATTGCCTTGAGCTGAGAATGACAGGCTGGAAAAAGTGATTTTTGGAATGACAGCTTTTTATTTTTTAACTTGGGATTTCCCTTAACTTATTTTTTTTTTTTTTGGTTAAGGTATTTGAATTTTCTCCCGGAAATGGTTGAAGCCTTTTATTTAAAAAATGAAAAATAATAATAATAATAATAATAAAAGGCTTCTTGAGAGCTTAATAGCAAATTTTGGGAGATTGTTCTTATTTAAGTTTTTTAAATGACAGATTTGATGCTTTTCTCTGCCAAAGTTTAAAGGTTGTTTTGTTGGCTTTTTTGTAGTTTTTTTCCTGTTTAGTTTTTCCTGGAAGGAAACAGTGGGAGATTGTACGAAATAAAAATGGCCTTCAGTATATATTATATTGTGTATTTTTACTCCTTGTCTGTGTTCCCTGATCCCAGAAGGGCCAAAATGAGACTTCTGATGCAAGTCCTGAGCAGTGTAACTGAGGAGGGAAAGGAATTCCTTCCCCCTGAGGTTCCAGTGGAGAGGGCAGAGCCATCCAAGGACCTTAGAAGATGCTTTCGACTTTAAAACAGCTTTATTTTTTTTATATATCTATTTTTTTAAATCCTAAGATAGAAGAGGTGTTGGGAGATGCTCCCTTTCAGAGAACAGGATACATGGAAGAAGTTGGAGCTGCCAAACTCCAGCTTTTTTTGAGGAAATCTTTGGATTTAGCATGTACAGCAAAGCAAACTGACTCGTGTGTTCATTTGCTAATTCTGTATGTTCTGTGCCCTTAAATGTCCTTGTTTGGAAAAGAAAACTAACCTTGTTCTGTGATGTTCAAAAGCAGATTTCTGTGCAATGTTTTCATTTGGTTTTGTTGGGTTTTTTTTTTAAAAAAAAAGTTTGTATATAATTCAATGGTTTAATGTGCTTTAATTGGCCTAAGGTAAAGAGTAGTCCTAGAATGTAAACCTAGATAATTAAGATTTCTGATTTCACTGTGAGATCTCTTGGTTGGTTTTTATTTTTTGGAGGAGGAGGGGTGGGTTTGGGGTGTTTTGGTTTTTTTTTTTTGGTTCCCAAACCCTTGGATTTCTTTTGCTGGTGTTGGTTTGGAGGCTTCACTTCTGTTCTCCTTTTGACTCGTGGTCTGGTGACATCTGGTGACACTTGGCATTCTCAGTCCCCCTGGGGAAAGTCCCACTTGGGGCCAAACTGGTGGTGAGAAAACGACTCTCTGTGTCTCTGACTCCACGTTTTTACATGAGGTGGTGATAAAAATAGTTGCTGTGCAAAATGTTAGTAGTCTTCTTCAAGAAGAAAGCGAAATTTTCTAAGTCTCTTCATTCATCCTCTTCCTTTCCCAGCAAAGTGATGCTGCTTTACCTTGGATCTGACAGAATATTTTTTTTAGAGATCTGTGAAGTATTTTTGGGTTTTGTTGCTGTTGGATTTTTATATAAATACTAGTTATTGAACTGCCTCTTTTTTCTTTTTGGTTGTTTTTTTTGGTGTTTTTTTTTTTTAAACTCTGTGACTAAAATACATTTCAGACCAAAAGCAAATGATATCATATAACATTTGAAACCTGCCTTTTTTTTTTTTTTTTCTTTTTCCTTGGCCCTTATTTGATTTGGAATAAGCCAACTGGGCATGTAGATAAGATCACTTCTAATGGACCCAGGTCTCTTTTGGTAAAGTGTTATTTAAAAGTCTGCTCAGATCTTCTAAGACAAATATACTGAAAACAACAACAAAAAAAATAAAGTTACTGTAGTAGGAATATAGATTTAGAAGTGTTAATGAGGTTAATACAGCTTAATTATATTGTAAGTTGCTACTGTCCTTAATGACAAGCTTTTTTTTTTTTGTCAGAGAAACGATGTATGATAAATTAATTTTGGTCTAGTGTATAGAATTCTCATATTGCTCTCAATCTTTGAAGTAAATCTGATGCAAACTTCTCCTAGTTAGCATTGCTGGCCCTGTGTATACTGTTCTTTGTACACTGTATGCATATTATTTTGCCTCCTGCATTAGTCTTCAAACTAAAAAAACTCTTATTAGAGAGGATTTGGATACTTCAGACTGTGTTTCTTGCAGTTTACATTCCTTTTCCATGGCATTTTTGTCCTGTCTACAAAGTATTGTATGGAAATGTTTCAAACTTCTGTACAAAGTTTCAATAAAAATGGAGAAAAAAGAAAAAAAAAACAAACCAACGACAAACCAACAGAACAGAGATTTGTGGAGCTGTTTTGGAGTGTTCTTCCACGTGGAAAGAGAATTCCTGGGTTTCCCTGGTATTCCAAGGTTTCTGGAAGCAGAGTGAGGGCAAAGCCCAACTGGGTTCTTGGGAACTGCAAGAAGAACTTAAAAGATCCGAACTACCAAAAAAAACCTCCTGTGGGAAGGTGGGATTGGGATGGAATTCCATGACCTGGAGCTCAGGGTGCTGGCAGGGCACAAAATATGGGAGAACCCACCTTTGGGAGAGCAGCTTTGGTTGGATATTGTGCAAAATCAGGATTATTTGGGTGTTTTCTGCCTTTAAATACCCAATTCTTGAGCAGTTCGTGAGCAGTTCAAAACCTTCCTTGATTTTATCCCTTAAATATTTCCAGTTTATCCTTCTGGGATGGCCCTCTGTGTCTGTCTGGAGTTTATTTTAGGCTGGGTTCTAGAAATAAGTCCCAGTGGCCAAGTTTTCCAAGGAAACTGTGGCATCTCTGAGAACGATCCCGGTTTTCTCCCTCTTGGGAAGCGGTTGGGGTTGTGGTGCTCCCTTGGCTTTGGGGAGGGAAGAACTCAACTACAGACAGGTTTTAGTTGGCAAAATTAAAACCTCAGCTCAGTCAGAGGAGTCCAAACATGGAGCTTCCCCTTCCTGTCCCCCAGAAGGATTTATTTCATCTTGGAAAACATGGGAATTGTGATTTTTTTTCTCCTTGTCCAGTGATGGTTCAGGAAGGAGAGAAGGTGTTAAATCACCTGTGGATTAGGGATTAAGATGTTCTTTTGGAGATGGGATGTTGGCCAAGACTCTGAGAAGGATCTAAGCTGAGTTTTTCGCCTGCTGAGAAAACACATTAATCAAAATTATTCTTATTTCCTCTTCTTTTGTTGCTGTGCTGTAAAAGAAAAAGGGAAGTTCTTCTGTCGTTGGTTGCAAGGAGTGGACAAAACCCCATTTCTGGGGAGGAAGCTTCGGATTTGGGGGGGAAAAAAGAAGCCTTTTCCTACCTGCAAACTTGGCTTGGATTTGTGATTTCCAGGAGGGAGTGGGACTCCTGTGCTCTCGTTAGTTAGCTGGTAATTAATGGGTTGGTTAATTGGTTTATGAGGTGTTTTCCTCAGCAGTTTTCCATCTCAGTGATTTCACAAGAGGTTCCAGAAGCCTCCTTGGCACTAGCTGGGTCTGTTTGTGTTGGCAAAGATGCCGTTGATCCCAAATTTCCTGATGGTTGAGACTTGGGTGTGGAATTCTGTCCCAGGTGAGTTGTGGGCAGGTTTGGTCATTGCTGCAGCAACATTTCCTTGGAGGATTCACTGGAAAAACCCCTGGAGATGTTGGGAATGAGTCCATTCCAAAGTGAATTCCCCCTCCTCGGAAATGCTCTCCCAGTTTGCCCCATGGATGTTCTTGTGCTGGGAAAGGGAACATCTCAGAGCTTTCCTCACATTTCAGCTTCTACTTCTTGATTTGCTTTTTTGATATTTTATGGGCCTTTTTTTTAAGGCATTTGTGGGGTTTCAGGGTTTTTTCGAGGTGTTCATGGTTTTTTGAGCATGTTTTTTCAGCATGTTTTTTGAGGTATTTGTGTTCATGGTTTTTCGAGGTGTCTTTGAGATGTTCATGGTTTTTTGAGGTGTTATTTTGAGGGGTCTTAGAGGTGTTCTTGGTATTTTGAGGGGTCTTAGAGGTGTTCTTGGTATTTTGAGGGGTCTTAGAGGTGTTCTTGGTATTTTGAGGGGTCTTAGAGGTGTTCTTGGTATTTTGAGGGGTCTTAGAGGTGTTCATGGTTTTTTGAGCATTTTTTTGAGGTGTTTGTGTTCTTGGTTTTTTGAGATGTTTTTCTGAGGTGTTTGTGTTCATGTTTTTTTTGAGGTGCTTTCTTGAGGTGTTCATGGTTTTTTGAGGGTTTTTTCAAGCGTTTTTTTGAAGTGTTTGTGTTCATGTTTTTTGAAGTGCTTTCTTGAAGTGTTCATGGTTTTTTGAGGTGTTATTTTGAGGGGTCTTAGAGGTGTTCATGGTTTTTTGAGGTGTCTTAGAGTGTTCATGGTTTTTTGATGAGTCTTTGAGATGTTCATGTTTTTTTGAGGTATTTTATTGAAGTGTTCATGGGGTTTTTTTGAGGTGTCCATGGTTTTTTGAGCATGTTTTTTGAGGTATTTGTGTTCATGGTTTTTTGAGGTCTTTTCTTGAGGTGTTCATGGTTTTTTGAGGTGTTTTATTGAAGCATTCTTGGGGTTTTTTTGAGGTCTTCTTTGAGGTGTGCAGTTTTTTGAGTTGTTTGTGGGGTTTTTGAGGGTTTGTTGGAATGTTCATGGCTTTTTGAGTTATTCAGGGTTTTTTTAAGGTGTTCATTTTTTTTCAGGGTTTTTTTGAGATGTTAATTGTTTTTTTTTGAGCATGTTCTTTGAGGTACTTGTGTTCATGGTTTTTTGAAGTGTCTTTGGGGTGTTCATGGTTTTTTGAGGGTTTTTTCAAGCGTTTTTTTGAGGTGTTTGTGTTCATCTTTTTTTGAAGTGCTTTCTTGAACTGTTCATGCTTTCTTGAGGTGTTATTTTGAGGTGTCTTAGTGGTGTTCATGGTATTTTGAGGTGTCTTTGAGGTGTTCTTGGTTTTTTGAGGTGTCTTAGAGGTGTTCATGGTTTTTTGAAGTGTTTTTTTGAGGTGTCTTTGAGATGTTCATTTTTTTTGAGTTGTTCATGTTTTTTTGAGGTGTCTTTGAGATGTTCATGGTTTTTTGAAGGGTTTTTTGAGCATTTTTTTGATATGTTTGTGTTCTTGGTTTTTTAAGGTGTTCATGGTTTTTGAGGTGTTTTCTTGAAGTATTCATGGTTTTTTGAGGGGTTTTTTTTGAGGTGTTTGTGTTAATGGTTTTTTGAAGTGTCTTTGAGATGTTCATGGTTTTTTGAGGTGTTTTCTTCAGGTATTTGGTTTCATGGTTTTTTGTGGGTTTTTTTGAGGTGTTCATGGGTTTTTGAGGTGTTTTCTTGAGTTCATGGGTTTTTGAGGTGTCTTTGAGGTGTTCATGGTTTTTTGAGGTGTTTCATTAAAGTGTTCATGGGGTTTTTTTGAGATGTGCAGCTTTTTTGAGGTGTTCATGGGGTTTTTAGGTATTCAGGGGTTTTTGAGGGTTTGAAATGTTCATGGCTTTTTGAGGTATTCAGGGTTTTTTTGAGGTGTTCATGACCTTTTGAGGGGGTTTTTGAGGTGTTCATGGCTTTTTGAGGGTTTGTTTTTTTTTGGAATGTTCATGATAGCAGAAGGTGACAACTTGACTTCATGGTGTTTCTAACCCTCAAATTTGTCATCAAGTTGTTTTAACACTTCCCTGAACCCTGACATGAGTTTGTAAGTTGGTTTTGTACATCCCAATATATTTATGGCAGAATTTGGGCAAGAAACGGCCAAGGTTCCCTCTTTATTTTTCACATCAGTTGGTGAAAACTCTGTGACTTCCAGCTTCAGTGCTCTCCTAGTTCAGAGCCAAAGAGAGAGTTAATGATCTGCAGGAGAGTGAGGGTTTCAAAGGGATGGTTTATGGGCCAAAGTTTTATCAACCATGTTCAGCTTTATCTTTGCCCTGACTTTTTGTTCTTCTGTCACTGGGCTGCCCAGGGGAGGGTTGGAGTGCCCAGCCCTGGAGGTGTCCTGGCTGTGGTTGGGGTTCAAGGTTGGACTCCGTGAGCTGGGAGGGTTTACAGGTATTTCTCCCAAGGCTGGGCTATTCCTGGCCCTCCAAGGCAGGGAATGGAGAAATTCCATGAACTGGGTTTAGCTGTGACTCAACCCAAGTGTTCATCTGCTGCAAGTCCTGCAGAGCAGCTTCCCCGAGACTGGGAGAGGTGGGACAGCTCAGCTGGAAGATGCTGTGTGTGCCCTGAGCCAGGCTGAGCTGGGATAGAGCTGATTCTGCTCCTGGGTGTTGCTGTGGGAATGTTTTGGATCTGAGCTGACACTGGGCAGACACACAGCCCTGCTCTGCTGGGATGCCCATGAGAATGGATTCCTTGCTTTCCTTGCCTTGCATGGCTTCAGCTTCACCTATTGAAGTGTCAATACCTCAAGCCAAGACTTTCCTCATTTTCCTGTTCTGGTTTTCTCCCCCATCCCAGGGAGGGAGGGAGGGGGTGGCTGTGAGGAGCTTCATTGCTGGTGAGGGTTAAACCATGGTATTCCCAAAATAATTGTGCTGGAAGAGCCTCTTCCAGCTGGGAGCTGCCTGCACACATTCCATACTGGATTTTAGGAAAAGGTCCTTCCCCCCAGAGGATGGTTGGAACAGGCTCCCCAGGGCAGGGGCAGGGTGGGATTCTTGGAGTGTCCTGGAGTTGGACTGGATGATGCTTGTGGGTCCCTCCAGCTCAGAATATTCCATAATTCTATTCCCTGAGGGAAAAGAAGTTCTGGGTGTCTTAAAACTCGCAGACTGTTGCTTTGGGGAGAGGAATCCATGACCTGACTTGGCAAACTGCAACCAATGTCCTCAGGGACAGCTTTTCCAGGGAAAAGTGTGTGCATTTCAAAGGCCAGGGAGAAAAAAGTGTTTGGGAAGAACTCCCTCCCTGTCTCTTTGTTTGGGTTTTATGTATATTTTTTTCTATTCCACTCTTCATTATTTAAGCTTGATGAATGTAGAAATTAAACTTGGTGAAGTCTATTCACATCTATAAGTCATTAGAGGAACACAACTGGTAGTTTCTAATAAGTTTGTTCTCAGCAAGTTGTTGATAATTAGAATTTAGAGACTAGGAGTCCATATTATATTTAGAGACCATATTATAATCTGTTATGGTTGGGGGAAGAGGGAAAATTTCTAACTGGTGCCTTAAGGAAGGGGTTTAATTGATTCTGGTACTTGGATTTCTTGGATTTTAGCTCAGTTTCTTCTATAATTTTCTTGGATCTTTAAATGCTGAGTTAAAAATAAAAAAGATGTTGTAGAATTGAAGAAAAAAGGTGGATTTTGGGACAGGAGAAAGACTGGCAGCACTTGGATTTTAACAGTTGTTGCTTCCTCTGCATCCAGGGCCCACTTTTCATGTTCACATCAGGTGAAGTTGCTCCTTCCTGGGTTTACACACCATTAAAATGATCCAAGATCTGTTTTGAGGGTGGGGGGTTATTTTTAATTCACACTGAGTCAATTTTGATCCTTTCCCCAAAACCTATTTTTGGTGACTCGCCTGCTTTAGTTTTCTCCCCGTTTCCAAATGTCTTTCCAGAACAGTCTCCCACCTCTGTGGTCACCCAGTGTTTGATGGAGGCATGAAATGATGGCTTGGTTCAGGACATGTGGGTTGTCCCCATTTGTTCTTCTTCTGTCTTGGGGGGAATCTGGGCTGGTTTTGTCACAGAAACCCCTGTCCCTGCACCGTGTCTGGCCTTCCCTAAACTGATCCAGGTGTGGAGCTCCCAGCACAGGAAGGATCTGTAGGAGCAAGTCCAGAAGAGGCCATGGAGATGATCCAAGGGCTGGAGCCAGGCTGGGAAAGCTGGGAATGTCCAGCCTGGAGAAGGATCCAGGGAGAGCTTGGAGCCCCTTCCAGAGCCTACAGGGGCTCCAGGAGAGCTGGAGAGGGACTGGGGACAGGGGATGCAGGGACAGGACCCAGGGAATGGCTTCCCAGTGCCAGAGGGCAGGAGAGATGGGATCTGGGGAAGGGATTCCTGGCTGGGAGGGTGGGGAGGGGCTGGGCTGGAATTCCCAGAGAAGCTGTGGCTGCCCCTGGATCCCTGGGAGTGTCCAAGGCCAGGTTGGAGCCCCCTGGGACAGTGGGAGGTGTCCCTGCCCAGGGCAGGGGGTTGGAACCGGATGATCCTTAAAATCCCTTCCAACCCAAACCATTCCATGATCCTACAGGTCTGAACTTCCAGGCAGGTGTTGGGAACCCTCACATTTTTAGGGCTGAATTTCCTGGTCAATCAGATCCTGTTTTTTTTCAGGGGTGCAGCACAGCTCCCCCATCTTTTATGTCCTTGATAAACCACTTTTATCTGGACTTTGATCTTTTCTGACTCTCCTGCAGTGCCTGGACCCTCCCTAGAACTTCACTTTGGGGTTGTTTGTGCTTTTATAGTCACTCCAGCTGTGCAATTTGGAATTACTCAGTCCAGGTTCATTCCCAATTAGGGGACTTATTCCACCTTCCCCTCATGGCAGAGCTGCTCTTTCTGGTGCCATTTCTCTTGGTTCATTCACAGAGCTATGTTTGGATTTTTAATCATTGTCACCAATAAGTTTCTAATGTTTTATTGGGCAGTAAATGACAGCCAGGAGTTGGTTTCCCCCTTTAGTATTCCTGCTTCTATATTTCACCTTCTTCTGAGGACAGATTTTGCCTCCTTTGGTTTTTACCTCACTAAATAATCTCAGAACAACCTTTTGGAACTGTTGAACAACAACAACAACAAAAAAAAGGTCATAATTTTATTCTGCTCTTACTGCATTGAGGGGATAATTGAGCTAATTAGGCTGGATTTATTTCTGGCTCTAATTGGAGCTGTGCCTCTGCCTTTAAATGCCTCCTGTTGAGCTGAGCAAGTGGCCAGAAGAACTTGGGCCCTCAAATTAAGTATTTGGTGTCTGCTTCCTTTGCTCTCTCCAAAGGCTTCTTGGAGGAGCTTTGGTGGTTTGACAAAGCTTCTTTCTTGCCCAGTTCTGTTTTTTCCATCCCCTGGACTCGCTGTCCCCTCCCTTGGAGATGGAAATCCAGTCCTCTCACATGGCTCTGGTTCCATTCCCTAAGGACTGGGTGGGTGGCTCCTTGTTTTTAGGAGGCATCAGCATCACAAAAGCTTTATTTCCAGCCCTTGCCACGTTCCTGGTTTGTCTCCAAGATCTTTGCAGCTCCGTGGTTGATGAACTGTTGCCCGAGAGCGTTGCTGCCAGCACAGTATTCCTGGGGTTTTTCCCCTCTTCCCCTGGTTTTAATTCAGTTCCTGGGAGTTCTGTAAGACTGGTAAGAGCTTCAGGATCACCCAGTGCCACCCTCACCCAGCACCACAATCCCCCCCAGTCCGTGCCCCCAGGGGTCACATCTTGAACACTCCCAGACACTGGGACTCCAGCACCTCCCTGGGACACTCATTCCCATCCCTGCCCACTGTGCCAGGGAATAATTGTTCCTGCTCTCCCCCCTGAAGCTGCCCTGGGGCAATTGAAGGCCCTTCCCTCTCCTCCTTTCCCTTGGCATGTGGCAGAGGAGACCAACCCCCCCATCACTGCACCCTCCTGGCAGGGAGTTGGGGAGAGCAATGAGGTCCCCCCTGAGCCTCCTCTGCTCCAGGATGAGCCCCCCCAGCTCTCTCAGCCCCTTCCCAGCTCCCTTCCCTTCCCTGCACACGCTCCAGCCCCTCAATGTCTCTGTTTCATGAGGAACCAGAGTGGACACAGGATTTGAGGTGTGGAAGTGCTCAGGGCACGGTCTCACCTGGGGCCAGGGGTGACTTGGTGGGAATCAGGGGCTGAACACATTTCTTCTGGGTTTAACTCAGGGTGGGTGGGGGGAAGGAATTTTGATCAACACACAACAATCCTTCAGTTACTTGTTCCAAGGAAGCCCATCCCTGTGTGTCCCTGTGTGCAGAGGATGGACCAGGCTCTGCTCCATGGAACCAGCAATGGCACAAGGGAACCGGCAGGAACTGGTGCCCAGGAAGTTCCACCTGGACATGAGGAACAACTTCTTGGCTGGGCAGTGACCCAGCACTGGGCAGAGACCAGAGAGGGGGTGGAGTGTCCTCCCTGGGGCTGTTCCAGAGCCATCCTGTGCCACCTGCTCTGGGATGGCCCTGCTGGGGCCATCCAGCCTCACCCATCCAGGGATTCTGCACCTCTTTGGGAATTAGGGCTGACTGACAGTGAATCGAGTTCAGTAACAAAGTTCACCAAGTTCACCAAGGGTGAAACCAGTTGAGAGGGCTCTGGTTTGACTGGAGGCAGGAGGGGTGACCAGAGCTGGAATTACAAACCAAGCTTTACGTGCTCCTGTGAGCTCCTCCTGCTCTCCAGCACGGACATCCTGGCACCAGCTTCCAATTCCTCCTCCTCTCCCCCCATCCATGCCTGCCTCCCCACATCTGTGGTCCTGGAATTAGTGCTGGCTCTTCAGGAAAAAAAATGTTGTGGCTCCTGGGTTAGGAGGCAGGCAATGCCATTTCCTCCGTGCTCAGCTGCTCTGGCTCGGAGGCAAACCAAGGAACCTGTGTCTGTGGATATTTGGGTTGGGAGAGGCTTATTTATAGCTGGGTTGATGGCTTTAGGCAGGCTCTGATAAACCAGGGTATTTTTTGGGGAAGGGAGAATGAGAGGGATCACGGTGACAAGCTTTCCAACCCAACAATTAGGTTGTGTTTTCCAACAAGTTTCCACCAGTGGGGAAGGTTGCAAAAATGTGTAACGTTTTACAGACCTGAATGGAGAAATCTGTGGCTTTCTGTTCTTGTTCTTTTTGTTTGGTTTTGTGTTTCAAGACGCGGAATTTCAATCTTGGGCTTCGTTGGGTTTAGAAACTGCCCGGGACGTTGGACATGGAGCCACACAGGGAATGTGCTGATGTGAGGGCCTGGAAAGAAGAGGCACAAAGCTCCTGGGGCACTGGGGCCTTGAGGGATGGAGAGGGGTGGATTTACCCAGCTAGACAGATTTAATTGAAATCTGCAGGAGGGGACCTCATGGCTCTCCACAACCACCTGAAATAAGGGTGGAGGTGGGAGTCGGGATCTTCTGCCACGTCTCAAGTGAAAGGATGAGAGGAAATGACCTAAAGGGCAGGTTCAGGTGGGAGATCAGAGAAGTGTTTTCAGTGCAGGAGTGGTCAGGCTTTGTGTCCCAGGGAGGTGGTGGAGTCCCAGTCTCTGGGAGTGTTGCAGGGGACAGGGATTAGGGGGGTTCTGGTGGTGCTGCTGGACGTTCCTGAAGGGCTCTTCCATCCCTGATAATTCTGGGATTTGTACCTTCAGCTTAAAAACTGATTTTTAGTCATTTTATGCACAAGGTGAACGAAGACTCACACAAGTTTCCTTCTCACTGAGAAGGGATCGTGACGTTGCTCTGATTTAATAAAATCTGAACAAAGCTGAAAATCAGCTCTTTGCTTCCTTTCCCCTTCACACTTCAGTGGCCAAGTGGACTTGGAAATGATGAACTTGATGTGAAATGCTGCAAGAAATGCAGAATCAAGCTGAACACCTTGGCTGGGTTCAGCTGGACATCCATCTCTCTTCCTTTCCCTGGGGGAGACCTGTTCTTAAAATACTCCTTGTTGCTGAGAGTGTGTCAGCCTGAAGTTGTTTTCCAAACATTCCCACTTGTACTTTGGGCACGTTTTCGTGGATGTTGTTGGGTGTCTCTACCCAAATGATTCAGTGCTCCGAGGAGCCCTGACACACAACCAGCAAGAGAAGGTTGCATCTGTTTTCCTTCGTGGTTTTTTGGCTGCTTGTCCCTCCAAGTTGTTTTCCTAAGGAGTGAAATCTTGGCATGTTGGGCTAATTACTGTGTGTTGGCTCCTTAAATCTTCAAAAGGTGGGAAAGGAAGGAGCTGGAGGGATTTAGTAGAATATGAGTCAGCAGTGCCATGTGAACCGACTGTGCCTTGAGGGGCTCAGAGGGTGGGATTGTCCAGCTCTGCTCTGCACTGGGGGGGTCTCACCTCGAGCCCTGGGGGTGTTTTGGGTGCCACACTATGAAAAAAGTTGGGGAGAGTCCAGAGGAAGGACACAAAAGGTGGCTCCACCCGAGGAGGAGCTTCTGCTCCCACTTTGCAGAGCCAGTGCTGAGCTGGGCTGGTGTCCCTTCTCTCGCAGGGTAAGAATAATGAGATTTATGTGCATTTCTCACTTTTCTCCCCCTTTTTCTTTTGAAGCCTGAGACAGCTGCTGTGCTCAAACGCACCGTTGAGGCCCTCATGGAGAGAGGAGCTGTGGTGAGGAGCCTGGAAAACCTGGGGGAGAGAGCTCTGCCCTACAAGATCTCCAGGCACTCGCAGCGCCACAGGAGGGGATGGTAAGTGTGGGGTGTCTCCTCCGGGTGCTGCTCCTTTAAAATCCACATAAATGTCTCTCATTTTGGTCTTTCTTCGGATTTTGGGCAGTGCACCTGCGAGTTGTGGCCGTGTTTGCTCTGCCCTGAGCGTGTTTTGTGCCTTTTATTCTGTGCAGTGTCAATTTTTTTATTAGTTTTGTCGTAGGAGAAGTACTTTCTCCAACACAAACAATGTCGGTTTTTTCCCATAACCATTTTCCAAACTACTCAGGCTGTGGGCTGATAAAGTGTGGATTCAATCTGCTGCTTGCTAATTGGCTGGCTGGATTCTTTATTGCTAATGTCTATTGTCATTTGTGCCCTGAAGGACTTGTTTGTGCTTCTGATACGGTTTTTGATTTTGATCGAGTGGAATCCTGGAATTCTGGAATGCTTTGGGTTGGGAAGGTTGCCCTGGGCAGGGACACCTCCCACTATCCCAGGGGGCTCCAACCTGCCCTGGGACACTCCCAGGGATCCAGGGGCAGCCACAGCTTCTCTGGGAATTCCAGCCCAGCCCCTCCCCACCCTCCCAGCCAGGAATCCCTTCCCAAGATCCCATCTCTCCTGCCCTCTGGCAGTGGGAAGCCATTCCCTGGGTCCTGCCCTTGCATCCCTTGGAAATGGTCTCTCTCCATCTTTCCTGCAGCTCCTCCAGCTCCTGCAAGGCCACCCTGAGTCCCCAGTCCCTCTCCAGCTCTCCTGGAGCTCCTTTAGGCACTCTGAGGTTTCCCTGGATCCTTTCTTCTCCAGGCTGGACATTCCCAGGATGTTGAAGTGACCATGTGGTTTCTGGGCAGAACAATAAATGTGGATGAACACTGGGCTTCCCCCAGAGCAGGAGGAAGGGGTTGAGCTGCACCCTGTGCCTGGGGTGCTTTTGCTCCTTGAGGCTCCCTCTGCAATGGTTCTCCCTCTCCCCAGGACTGGGAATGTTGCTAAGCAACCCAGGGTGCCTGTGATAATCCCAATAACAATTAGCAGCAGCTCCTCCTCATCCCTGTCGGTGTGGAACGAGGAGCTTGGCCAACCTGCCTCTTCCTGGGGGGAATTTGGGCACTGAGGGGACTCCAGAGGTGAAAAAAACCTTCTTGGATCATCTCCCTGCGGGTGACTCGTGGTTTCACTCCCTTTTCTGAGGACCTGTTGGTTCTCTTGCAAAGCAAGAGTGGACACAGTTGACTTGGAGAGAGGGGAGGAGATTCCTGCAGCCTGGAGAAGGGAAGGATCCAGGGACACCTGAGAGCCCTTTAAAAAGGAGGCAGAGGGATTTTTCCAAGAGCTTGGACTGATGGGACAAGGGGGAACAGCTTCCCACTGCCAGAGGGCAGGAGACATGGGATCTTGGGAAGGGATTCCTGGCTGGGAGGGTGGGGAGGGGCTGGGCTGGAATTCCCAGAGAAGCTGTGGCTGCCCCTGGATCCCTGGGAGTGTCCCAGGGCAGGTTGGAGCCCCCTGGGACAGTGGGAGGTGTCCCTGCCCAGGGCAGGGGGTGGGATGGGATGAGCTTTATGTTCCCTTCCAACCCAAACCATTCCATGACTCCACTCCAAGCTCTGGTGTTTTGGCCACTCCTGCTCCATGGTTTTTTTTCCCAAAGCATGGCTTGATCCTGCCAGTTTTGCATTTTAGGATCAAATCCTGTTGTGTACACAGGGGAGCTGATAAATTCTTGGTCCAAGGCAGAATTACAAATTCCCTCATCCCTCTGTTGGATCAGAAGCATTTTATAAACATCCAAGTCTTTTCCAAAGGCTTCAGAACAAGGAGCTGCTGGTGCTCTCCTTGTCCAAGTGCTGAGGCAGAGGGATGAAGTTCCACTGATTTTTGGAGGCTTTGGGTGCCCAGTTTTGGTTGTGCTTCTGCAGGTCAGGCCTTGGGTTCTACAGGGAAAGCAAATAAACCCAACCCTGCAGGAAAATGGGGGAGAGAGGAGGAGAAGCCAAATCCTCAGGAGAACTTGCAGACATGGGAAGTTCAGCTCAGATCCACTCCTGAAAAACCAGGATATGAGGGCACCACAGAGCCATGGAATGCCTTGGGTTGGAGGGGATTTTAGGGATCATCCCACCTCCCACTGTCCCAGGGGGCTCCAACCTGCCCTGGGACACTCCCAGGGATCCAGGGGCAGCCACAGCTTCTCTGGGAATTCCAGCCCAGCCCCTCCCCACCCTCCCAGCCAGGAATCCCTTCCCCAGATCCCATCTCTCCTGCCCTCTGGCACTGGGAAGCCATTCCCTGGGTCCTGTCCCTGCATCCCTTGGAAAATAAGATATTTGGGATGTCCCACATTATCCATCATCAGGAAAAGTCAGGCTCTGATCCCCCTCATCACATCAGTCAGTTTTTACAGCATCTGTAAAAAGTCATTTTTTAAGTAACAGGACAAATTTGTAAAGAAAATAAACAGCTTTTCAAGGTGAAGAAGCTGAATATCCACCTGTGCTTCCTAAGAATTCCTCAAGTCTTTTCTCCTTCATGGCCAATTTGTTATAATTATTCATCATTATTTATGATTCTGCCAATTTTCCTTGTTTTAAAGTTGGTGTAGAGTTAAAAATTAATCCAGAGTGTGTCACCTTTTCCTTAATCTTGGCTTTTCTAAATCAACTTAAAATTTGTGAAATTCTGTGTCTTGGAGGGGGGATAAGTGTGGAATCTTTCCAAGCTTTTACTTTTTTTGTTGTTTTTCTTTTAATATTTTTAAATTAATATTTTTTTCATTTGGTGTAGTGCTTCTGACATTGAACATTTCCAATTTAAGAATATCCCAGAGGCTTTTTAAGGAGCATTTTCCTGCCATTTGCTCTGTAATATTGAGGTTTTTTCCAAACCTCTCCTGGGGAATGGTGGCCCCAAGGTGTCACTGGAAGGAGCAGTTCCACTCTCAGATCATACAATAATTCACAGGAAATTACACAGGAATTACATGTGCAGCATGTTAAAATAAATGGACTTTTTCCTCCTAAATTTAAGCTTGTATGTTAAAATAAATGGATTTTTTTTACTAAGAAATTCAAGCATGTATGCTAAAATAATGGATATTTTGCAAATAAATCCAAGCATGTGTGTTGCAATTATTTTTTACTACTGAATTTAAGGATTTATGCTAAAAACAATTGATTTTTTTACTAGTAAATTCAAGGATGTCCATGAAAATCAATTGATTTTTTTTTTGCTAAGAAATTGAAGCATGTGTGTTAAAGTAAATTGATATTTTGCTAATAAATCCAAGCATGTGTGTTTAAATGCAGTAGTAAAAAAATCAATTTAACATTTGTGTTAAAATACATTGATTTTTTACTAATAAAATAAATTGATTTTTTTACTGAGAAATTCAAGCATGTGTTAAAATCAATTTATTTTTTACTACCAAATGTGTTTGTTAAATTGATAAAATGAATTGATTTTTGCTAAGAATTTCAAGCATGTGTGTTAAAATCAATTGATTTTTATTACTAAATTCAGGTATGTTTGTTAAAATAAATGTTGGTTTTTTAAAATGCATCTCTTTGGGCAGAAAACACCCTCCTGTTTTATTTTGGAGCCCTGATATTAATGCTTTTGCATTGAAATAATTATGAAAATAATCTTTTAGGAATTAGGTGAAGATTTCTAAAGAATCAACCTTTGAAATCACTGGTTACTTTTAATTTACTTTGAATTAATTTTAAATTACTGACACTGAAATTGAAGCGGAATGAGCTGCTAATTCCCATTTGTGGTGTTAATTGCCATTGGAAAACACAAATACTTGGGGGTTTTAAATATTTAAATTGTGATTTAAGTATTTAAATTTTAACCAAGATTATTCACCTTGTCAGTGAACCAAATGTGACCAGGACACGCTGGTTCCAGTGAGGGTTAGAGATGGAAATTCAGTTTGTCTCTGAAAAACCTTTGGAAAAACCCATGAAAATAAGGATTACAAACCTTTCTTCTCCCAGGAGCAATAGATTTATGCCAAATATTTTTTTTCCTCCATTGCTGCTTATTAACGAGTTGGATTGAAATTGCTTTTCATCTGATGGGGTTTGAGTTAAAATATTGCTTTTTGTGGCAGCAGGAGGGGCTGATTTGTGGCCCAAACAAAAGGGGGAATGATTTGAAGAAGGTGCAATTCCCTGGATTCAGGGAATGTTCAACCCTGCATTTGCACTGGGTTTTTTTTTATTTGCTTTACCTCTTTTTTGAGGGCTCTGCTTGGGGTGGGGGATATTTTTATTTTGGGGGGAGATGGTACAAGAGCAGCTGGGGCAAAAAAAAAAATAGGGATTCCCACCTTCCTTTGGCTCAGACTTTTTGTGGATCAGGAATCTGGGCTGGGGCTTTGAGGAGAAGGAAGGGACAAGCTGGAGCTGGGGGTTTGGGGCTTGCAGGTTGGTGTGAAGTGATTTTTAGCCCCCCTGCAATGCTGGTTCCAGCCTTATTTTTGTGGTTTCCATCGCCCTGGGGGTGGGTTTGTGACCCTTCTCCTTCGCTTTGTGTTTTGTGGGATTCCCCCCCAGAAATCCACCTGTGAGGCAGCAATGTTTTTACACCTTTCTCCCCACATTTTTATCGTTTCACTTATTCACTTAATTGGATTATTTACACATTTACTTCATGGAAGAGTTCAAGGCCAGGTTGCTCCAGTTTAGTGGAAGGTGCCCATGGCAGGGCTGAGCTTCCAGGTCCTTTCCAACCCACCCCACTGTCTGATTTATGAGTTCTCCAGCTGAACTCTGCCTAATTCTCATTATTCCCAACAATCCCCATGTTCTGTCTGTCAGTTTTTCACTGCCTTGTGTTTTTTTTTTTCCCCCCTTTGAAATTGGGTTTTGAAAAGGTGGCAGTTTGCTTTTGTTGTTTGCTTGCTTGGTCTCTTAATCTCTGTGCTTTGCTCTTCCCTCCCAGTTATCTCCTCAGCCCACTTGTTCCCTCAAATAGCCAGCTCAGGTCTTGCTTTTCTTCCTGCTGAACTGTATTTTTGGGAGCTTCTCCCTGGGGAGTTTGCTGTGGGATGTGTGCAGGGTCTGCTGAGGGGCAAGGGAGAAACACCAACAGCATCTGCTGGGATCAGGAGGCACAAGATGCTGCTCTGCACTTGGTTTGTCTGATGGAACCAGGGCAGAAGAAAAATGCTTCCCTCCAGGAGAGGGCAGGGATTGGAATAAATATCCCAGGGAGGTTTGGAGTCCCAGGCTCTGGGAGTGTCCCAGAAGTGTCTGGATGTGACCCTTGGGGACGTGGACTGGGGTGGGATTCTGGGGGTGTTGGGGTGACTGGATGATCCCAAGGGTCTCTTCCAGCCTTGGTGCTGGGCTTCCATGGGAATGGCAAGGCAAGGAGGTCCTTTCCCCAAGCTGGTTAACTCGACTTGGCTTCCAGGCCCTGCAGCACCAGCTGTGCCACAGCTGGGAAGGTTTGGGAGCTGCCTTGGCATTCCCAAAAGTGATTCCCACCCTCTCAGGGTGCCTGAGGGTCTGAAAGGATTCACCATCCTGTGTTGCCTTGATTCCGTGGTGTGGGACTTTGCCAAAGCACCTGCCCAGCAAAGAGCTCTTGGCTCTGGTTTCCTGGGACATCAGTGGCCTAAAGCAGCAGGAAGAGGGGATTAATAATTGGAATATTTCAGTATGGAAGCATGGAATGGATGGGTTGGAAGGGACCTTGGAGATCATGTAACTCCATGGGCAGAGACACCTCCCACTCTCCCAGGTGGCTCCAGCCTGGCTTTGGACACTTCCAGGGATGGGGAATCTCCACATCTCTGGGCTCTTTGGGGAACATATTTATGGAAATGATGTTACATGTTCAAACTTCTCTTTCCATGAAGTCTCTGGGCTTCGAGACTTGCACAATTTACCTTTAAAAAAAGCAGCTCAGGGCAGAATATTCCACATGGACAAGAGATGCTGGATTAATCCACCTGGATAGGATTTTATTTACTTTATTTGTGAGACTGAAATAATAGTTCCCTGTCAGAATTGTTCTCTGGAGCCTTTACAAGTTGGAACAAACCCCTTCTCTCCACCCCCTGGTTGGAAACAAAACTATTGCAGAGTTAAAGGGCTTTATCCCACAAACACCAGCACGTTCAGCTTTGCTCATGTAGAAGCTCTGGATGATTTTCATGGCTGTTGAAGGCCAAAGAGGAGGAAAAAAAAAACCCCACAGATTAAAGGGATTCCAACTTTTCCTTTCTTGACACCACCAAACTAAACTGATATGTGGTGCACAACCCGCTTCGCTGCAGATTTTAGAACATCCTGAGGTGCTCCAGCAAAAAAAGGAGCTCTGGGTCTGTGTTGCCCTTGGATGAGAACAAATCCAGCTGGAATCTTCGTGGATTAGGAACATTTGGAGTCTTTTGTGCTCTATTGATTGTCTTCTTCCACTAGATGGGGCTTTCTTCATTGATGACTTGAACCTTTACTTCTCCTTCACATCCTCTCCTCCACATGCTCAGGCCTTTCTGAGTGTGGCTGTGCCCCAAGGAGCAGGGCCCTGAGATATCGAGGGTTTGTTTTTCTTCCTTGTTACCCCTGGAAGTGCAGGTTGGAGTTTTGGAGCTTTTCAGAGGCGCTGAGCAAAGTTTGGGATGTGGAGGCGCCGGGGTTGTTTCCTGATGGACAAAATCCTTCACTGAGTGTGATGGGCACCTCAGGCAGGGCTGGGGTGGGCATCCATCTCCTTTGGGGGGGTTTGAGTTGTTTGGCAGGAGGCAGAGAAGTGACAGAAGCAGAATCAATTCTCTCTGTGCAACTTCCCCCTGTGCATCTCCATTTTGCAAACTCCAGATGCTGCCCTTGAGCATCACTTCCCAAAGACTCCAAGCAGCTCACACAGCTCTGCGGTCCCATGGGATTTGGGGTTCATTTTCACTTTTTTGGAGGGGCTGGAGGGTGTGCAGGGCAGGGCAGGGGGCTGGGGGAGCTGGAGGGGCTCATCCTGGAGCAAAGGAGGCTCAGGGGGCCCCTGGAATTCTCTGCAATCCCTGCCAGGAGGGGGGAGCCGGGGGGGGGTGGATTATTCTGGCCACTAAGGGCCAGCTTTTGAACTTCCCCAGTGCTCTCCTTGGGATTTTCAAGGGAATCCCATTGACAGATCTATTTAAAATCTCCAAGTAAGATGTTTCCTGGCCCTTCCAGCTATGGAATGACATTCCTGAGCATGGACCTTCTCCCCTGCTGAGGAGAAGCTGCCACAGGAGCTGAGAAGCATCACAGAACATCCTGGGTTGGAAGGTACCCACCAGGATCCTCTCATTCTCAGTGCTCCCAAAGATAACCTGAGCATTAATTAGCAAAAATAATTAATTTCTATAAAATGACCTTAATGAGAAGGGATGTTACGGTGTGTTTTCCTCTTTCACCTCTCCCTGTTCCTCCTTTCCTTCAGATCCACCCATCTCCCCATGGAGAACCATTTTTTTTGGGGACCCCACCACCTCTTCCAAGCCCACCAGAAGATCTCCATTTTTCCCCTCAGTTCCCCAGGTTTAAAAAAAATTGTGTTCTGTCACTTCCAAGTGAATTTTGCTGCAGGTTCTTTGAAGTTCTACACTGTCCATTTGAAAGCAACATATTTGAGGATCCTTGGGGCCCCAGGGTTGAACAATTTGCATCTTGAATATGTTAAAAATCATAAATTAAAATTGGGGTTTTTTTAAAAAATTCAATTCTATGCAAAGGCACCTCCTCCTGTCTTTAAGACAACATAATATATGATTTTTTTTTTTTGGTCAATGCATTGTTTTAATACATTCCACTCTGCTCTCCTGCATTGAAATCATCCTTCTGTTTGCAGCCAAGCAGGAGGACAAAAATAACTGTGGTGTCAGTGAATCAGTGGAATTTTCCTGCATTTCTCCCCTGGTGACTCCTAGAGAGCACAAATGCTTTTGCATTTCTCTTTGCAGGAAGGAGGTGGTTTCCCTCCTGCATTCCTGTATTTTTCCCTGTGTTTCAGTCTCACTGGGATTTGCTTTGTTTACTACACAAACACTTGTGTGTTGGGTCATAATCAGCCTGAAATTAAGGTTTGAGGGTGGGGTAAAAAAAAAAACCCAGGGCCTCGTGAGGGTTGATTTAAATATGTGTATTTGAAGGGGGAAAGGGATTCAAACCTCCCCAGGGATTTCATTGTCCATTGTGTTTCCTTATTGTTTTTGCAGCCTTTCATTTCTTGTCTTTCCTAATTAAGAAAAAACCCCCCAAATCCCATTTTTTTTAGGCTGTTCCTCTTTTCCTTCTCTCTTTTTTTTTTTTTTTTTTGGCTGGGGAAGGTGCTCGTTGCTCGTTGGTGGGGGTTGTTTTGAAAAACTCCCAGATAAAATACCTTTTGCTGCGAGGAGTCATCAAGATCTGCAGGAACAGCTCATCCTCCCTCCCCCCCTTCTTCTCCTTGGGTTATCAACAGTGCGTCAGTGGAAATTTCCACCCTTCCCCTAATGGCAGGGAAAGCACCAAGTTCCAAAGCAGCCTTTGGAGGGGGAAGAAGAATTAAAAAAACCCAAAAAAACCAAAAAAACCAAACCCAACTCTTGCTGTTTTTAGGAAAATGAAAAGCAGCAAAAAGGAATTTGGGGGGGGGGGAAATTTGGAAAGGAGATTTGGGGGGAATCGCGACGGGAGCGATGCCCTGTTCCCTTCCCCAGAGCAGGAATCTCCAGCTGGAATNCATCCTCTTTCCTGTGAGAGGGTTTGGGAAGCTTCTTCCCAAGGTGTCATCTGCTAAATTTACTGGTGGTTTTTAATGGCTTTGCCAGAAAAATCCGACTTTCCGTCGTCCTTCGGGTGTTGCTGTGCTGAATTCCCGACAAATTGTCCAAGCTTTTTTCTCCCTAAACTCTTAACCAGGTGGCACCTCTTGATTCTGGAGACCAAGAAGCCTTGGGCACTTCAGTTTTCCAAGGATCTGAAGCCAAATTGGGGGTTTGTTTTTCTCTCATGGAAGCCTGTGAGGATTTGCAGGGAGAGCTGAGCCCACCACAATTCCTCCAAATCCTTGAGGGAAAGTCATTCCTGGAGCTCGGTGGGCTTGGAATGCAGAGCTGACAGGACCTGGCACTGGTCCCTTGGCTCCTGTCACGGCCCACACCAGATGGGCAGCTCTTCTGGAGGGCTCTTCTCTCAGCACGGGCTGCAGGGAGGGATTTGGGGCCATCACACCCCTCACACACGGGAATTCTGGACTTTCTGGGAAGGCTTCTGGATATTCACCGTGGAAGAGCCTCAGGATCAGGGTGTCTGGCTGAGGAAAAGCATCCCTAGTGTGTTTTCCAGGGTGGATCCACCCTGGTGGAATGACCTAGCACGTGCCCCTGGGTGTGACACGTGGAGAGGGATGAGAAGGAACTTGGTGCATCCTGAGGGACACAAATGGAGCGTGTTCCTGCCCCCCCTCCTGTATTTCCTGCTCACATTCCAAGTTCAGCTTCTGCCCTTGGGGATTTACCCTCCAAGGTGGCCGTGGTGAGGATGGACTGTGATAATCTTGTTACAGTCGGCTTCGTTCTTCCAAGAGTTCTGGATTTTCATCAAATCCTCTCTGCTGGGGACGGTTTTAAGGAGGGGATGTTTGATCCTGCTTAGCAGGGAAGGGATGGTACTCCCAGGTCATGTGATGCTTCATGGGGAGGTGTGCTTAGAGAATCATGGAATTCTGGAATGGTTTGGGTGGGAAGGAACCTTAAAGTTCATCCAGTGCCAGCCCTGCCCTGGGCAGGGACACCTCCCACTGTCCCAGGGGGCTCCAGCCTGGCCTTGGACACTCCCAGGGATCCAGGGGCAGCCACAGCTTCTCTGGGAATTCCAGCCCAGCCCCTGCCCACCCTCCCAGCCAGGAATCCCTTCCCAAGATCCCATCTCTCCTGCCCTCTGGCAGTGGGAAGCCATTCCCTGGGGCCTGTTCCTCCATCCCGTGTTCCAAGTCTCTCTAATGCAGACAGAGGGGTTAAACAGTTGTGGTTCCAGCTCTGTTGGCTGTGCTGGATCACTCACAGCAGTTCAAGGGAAGAGGATGATCCATCCACCAGCATGAGCAGAGGGCTGGAGCAGCTCTGCTGGGAGGAAAGGCTGGGAGAGCTGGGATTGTTCAGCTGCAGAGGAGAAGCTTTGGGGGGAACTCAGGGTGGCCTTGCAGGAGCTGGAGGAGCTGCAGGAAAGATGGAGAGAGACCATTTCCAAGGGATGCAGGGACAGGCCCCAGGGAATGGCTTCCCACTGCCAGAGGGCAGGAGAGATGGGATCTTGGGAAGGGATTCCTGGCTGGGAGGGTGGGGAGGCCCTGGCACATCAAGATGAGCTCAGTGCTCTCTCGAGTTTTTCTCCCAACCACTCTGCTGCCAAAACCATCCAACAACCCCTGGAATTCAACTGGTGCCAGTGCAGGTTTGTTTCTTTGGGTGATTATTTTGTGTGTGTCTCATTGCAGGTATTTTTTGGTGGACTTGGAGGCCCCCCCTTCCATTGTCCCATCCATGGTAGAGCTCTTGGGCCGGGACATCGATGTCATCAGACAGGGCTTTGTGAAACACCCCGTGGCCAAGGCAGAGGAGTGTGGTGGCATCATCCCAGTCGACCTGGAAGAGAAGCTAAGAGCCAGGAAGAAGTGAAAATCCTCCAAGCTGGAGCCCTTTTTACAAATTTCTTAGTCCTGCATCCAGTTTTGCCCATGTGGGGGGTGTGGTCAAGTCCCTATCTTGGGTTATTGTAGCAATGGAGGGAGGTGGTTTTGTTTGAAATCGTTTAAATAGCCTTAATCTCTTTGATTATCTTGATATTTGACAGCTCTGGAAATTAATTTGCTTTTCTCTTGGAGCATTACATTGATAATGAAGATTTATCCATCAGCAAGATGCTAAAAATGGCATTTTTTTTCCAGAGATTATTCAGAATATGTGTATTTGCATAAGAGATTAAGGGCCCTACAGTGTAAATACAGCAGGAAAAGATGTGATTTGTTGGGGGCTTTTTTTGGAGGGGGGGGGTAAATAGTAATAAAAGAGTGATTAAAAATAAAACTTGAGTCATTTTTTAAAAGCAGAGAAGGTACAAGATAAAAAATAACTTCCAGTGCCAAAAGACACGTCAGAGGCCTTTAATGGAATAACTTTTTTTTACCTGTTCTCTGAGCAAAAACCCTCTAGAAACTTCCAGGTGGCAACTTAAAGGTTAATAATGATTTCTATGACCAGGAGAATAAAAGATGCTTTGTTTTACCATCAACTGGACATTTCAAGGGGAGAAAACCAAAAGTCTTAAGTGGCATTTTTGTCTTTTTTTTACTCTGGTGAAAATGGGAGGAAAAAGTCTTAATATTTTTTTTTGTCCTTTTTTTAATCTTGTGAAAACAGGAGAAAATCCTCATGAGAAATGGAGTTCAACCCCCTTTTTCTGGCTAAATTCAGCAGTTGGATCATTCTGGGAGGGAGTTTCTGTGTTCTCCTTTTTCCTTGGATGCAGGACTTTGGGTGGGAAAGGAAACCAGTGTTTCTTCTGAATATTTTCATATTTAAAAAAAGGCATTTTCTTGCTCCCCATCTTTGTTTAGGAGACATGAACTCGTGTGCTTTTGTAGGTTTGGTTGGAATTTGGGTTTTGTGGTGTTTTTTAATCTGTTTTTAAATCCTTTAAGTGCAGGATATCCCATTTTGTCTCTTCTTTGCTGGAAAAATTGTTGGAATAATAGAGGGAATGCACTGCACACTGAAGGAAGCTGAATCTGTAGTAAATGTCCTTTATTTTCAGAGTTACTCCCAGTTTCCACTTTTCTTATCCATGACTTTTCCTTGTGGGACAGACCTTCCTTCCATGGGTTGGGAATCCTGAATCCTTTCTGCTGGAAATTCAGATTTGTGGTGTGGGAAGTCCCAAGGAAATACATGTAAGGAAATACAGACTGCTTTAAAAAATTGGGTTTTAAGGGTTTCTCTGCTTTTATTAAATAGGATGTGAATGGAAGGTCTGTTGTTTTAAGCTTTGGAATTCAGGGCCTGGATTGGGTTTGATTAGAAAGGAGAATATTTGATTCTCACCTCCTCATGTGTAAATGTTGTTTGTCTTTCTTGAATGTCTTTTAGTTTAGTACTAAAATTTGGTTTAATTTGTCCCAACTTCAGTGATCCCAGGATCCCTGAGGTTGGGAAAGAGCTCCAGGGTCAGGGAGTCCCACCCTGTCTCTGAGTGCCACGGCCATCATTCCCTGGGCGCCTCCAGGGCTGGGCACTCCAACCCCCCTGAGCCTCCTTTGCTGCAGGATGAGCCCCCCCAGCTCCCCCAGCCCCTGCCCAGCTCCCTGCCCTGCCCTGCACACCCTCCAGCCCCTCGGGGTCCTTTTGGAAGTCACGATCCCAGCAATCAGTAGGAAAATCCTGGATGTCCTTTGGAGAGGAGCCCAGCAGCTTGTTATTAAATACATGCCATTATTTAGGATTTAGGACCTTTGGTCAGTGAGACATTCAGGCCCTTCTTCTGAGGGCCCCATTCCTTATCCTTCCACAATGAATGGATTTATGGATGTCACCAATTCCTGTTGCTCATCCCAGGGGCAGCTCAGCTCGGGCACATCCCTTGGAGCTGCAGCAGATCCTGTCTTTGGCATTCCTGAGCTTGCAGAGGGAAGTGACAGAAAGTCCCAGTGCCACCAGTGACCACGGGAAGGGCTGAGGTTCCCTCAGACTGGGAAAGGCCTGGGAATAGCCACTATTTCCTTCAGAACTGAGAGTTTCTAATCTGGACATTTTTGTTTTGTTCTAATTGTGGCTGGGCTGGGCTGGGCTGGGGGAGTCTTGGGTTGCAATTTGTTTGGCCCAGACTGGTAGTTGGATATTTTGGGAAGTTAATGCCCAGCAGGGTAAGTGCAGGAATGAACACAAGTAGATCAGATTGGCCTGTTCTGGACCTGAGCAAACAGTTGTGCTGTGGAAGAAAATGAGTATTTGTGCCCTTAATCTTAATTAGTGCCCTAAATCCTCCCTGCAGAGGAAGGGAAACCTTAAACATCTTTCCCTCTTTGATCATGGATAGCTGGATTATCTCACTGGGCTCTGAGAGACTCTTGATCTCCAGGAGTAAAAATCCAGGACACTGTGGTGCTGCTGGAGATCCAGAGGAGTCTGTGCAGCCCAACCATGGCCTGAAATATCCCACTCCATGGACATTCCCAGAGTCCGAACACCAGCACTTGGAATTTTGTTTCCCAAAAAATCCTGTAGTGAAGCTCTTTGTCCCTTCCTTGGACTGGGTTTCTGGGGGTAGAAAATCAGTGGTTTTCTGCTCCTGGTTCCTCTGGTTTTCCTGGTGGAGGGTTGAGGGGACACACAGAGTTGGGTGAGTATTAAAATGACCCCCGGCAGCTTTCCTGGCTTGGGATGTTTGCTCAGCAAACAAATGAACACGGTGGTTTCAGGGTGAAGATCTTGGGGATGTCCTCAGTCCCTTCTTCCTCCTCATCCTGCCCTTCTCCCATGGCTGAATTCTGCCCTGATCCTGGGAAGTTGGTGCATTCAGGGATTTGCTCCCTGGAACCGGCAGCGAGTCAAAATCCCCTTTGTTGCAGTGTGAGCCTAAAGAATTCCAGGATCTTCTGGCACTGCTTTAAAGGCTCTCTGGAAATCATCTCCTGCTTGGGAGCTGCAGGTTGAGCTGGGTCCAGGCAGCACACAGGGATGTGTTGCTTTGGAAAGCATCCAAGGAGGGATTAGAAAGACAAAGGTCGAGGTGACTCATGGGCTCCTGCTGTTGGATCTGGGCTTTGATCCCAAAACACATCACCTGCCACTCAGTGGGATCAGCTGCTCCTTAGGAAGTCGCTGCACTTTGTTAGGAAGGAAGGCTTTGAAATTTAAACCAGGCCTGTTGGGAGTCAGGAATTTCTGGTAGGATGTGACCACGTGTCATTTCTGCTCAGAGAGGCTGCAAGGATCTGTCCAGCACTGCCAGGAGCTCCAGCAGAAATGTTAGTCATGGAATGGTTTGGGATGGAAGGGAACTTAAAGAGGAACTTAAAAGATTTTCCCACCCTCTCCTGTGGGCAGGGACATCTCCCACTGTCCCAGGGGGCTCCAACCTGCCCTTGGACACTCCCAGGGATCCAGGGGCAGCCACAGCTTCTCTGGGAATTCCAGCCCAGCCCCTCCCCACCCTCCCAGCCAGGAATCCCTTCCCAAGATCCCATCTCTCCTGCCCTCTGGCAGTGGGAAGCCATTCCCTGGGTCCTGTCCCTCCAGGCTCGTGTAAAAGATCCCTCTCCACCTTTCCTGGCAGCTCCTTCAGCTCCTGCAAGGTGCAATTATAACACTCCCCTCAGGTATTTCCAACTCATGGCGTGTAAGCACAGGCTTAAAAATCCTAAACGTTGCTTCAAACATGAGGGTTTTTTAGACTTTATGATTCATTTTCTCAGACTTTGTTGCTGGCAGGATTTTCATGGAACATCCCACTGAAGAGCTCTCAGAAAACACAAGTTACAGCAAATGAGATGCTTGATCAATTCATTGGGCTTGGTCTCTCCACCCACTGAAACAGAACGAGGGATGAAAAAGAGTCATTATTATGTCCTTTCCTGGAATTTTGAGGTTTGGAGAGAATAGAAGTGAGACTTGACAAGCAGCCAACACGTATATTTCCCAAGTGCTGCGTGAGGGAAGATTGAAAACCTGTTGCTCTCCATGACCTGTGGAATGTGTTGCTTTCTTAGTGCTGCTTCAGTAGACCTTTAAAAGCCCTCAGGGACCACCTCAGGCTCCTGCTGCTCTTTGTGGAGGAGTCAGAGAAGCACCTTTTCACCCTGAAGAGGGGGAGTGAGGCACTGACAGATTCCAGCTCTGAAGAATTCCAGGTTCCTTCTCAAAGCACTTTTTACTGGGAGGTAACAGGCTGTTAAACCCGAGAGGGTTTTAATCCCTGTTGGGTTTGTGTTGAACTTAAGCTGCCAAGTTTGGAGAGGGCTGGCTGGCACGTAGGACATCTGGCTTGTTGGAATCCTGGGGAGGGTTTTGTGGCATGGTGAGATTCCACTGATTCAGTAAAAGGCTTCTGGCTCAGTTTTGTAGGAGCAGGGAAGTTGTGGATGCCCAGAGAAGCTGTGGCTGCCCCATCCCTGGAAGTGCCCAAGGCCAGGTTGGAGCCCCCTGGGACAGTGGGAGGTGTCCCTGCCCATGGGCAGATCTTTGAGGTCCCTTTCGACCCAAATCCTTCTGTGATTCTCTTATTTTCCCTTCTTCTTGTGTCCTCTCAAACTCTCCTCATCTCAGTCCATGAGTTTTACCTTCTTCCACTTCCCTCCCCCGTTTTTCTGGGATGGAGGGAACAAGTGTCTGTGTGGTCCTTGAGCTTCTGGGTTAAACCACAACGGCCCTTTTTGATGTCCAGTGTGGGGCTCGAAGGACTGAGGTCCCAGAACCCCAGAATCAAGGTTGGAAGATCACCCAGGCAGGGTGACCTGGAGCAGGTGACACAGGAACACGTCCAGGTGGGATTGGTCTCTGCCACCCTTCATGGAAAGTTGTTCCTCATGTCAAGGTGGAACTTTTTGGGGGTCTTTTCCAACCTAAGTGGTTCTAATTCTGATTCTTGTGGTTGAGTTTCTTGTCCTGTCACTGGCACCACTGGGAAGATAAGAACAGTGTGAGTAGAGGGTCCTACACCAGATTTGTGATAAGCATTTGTTGGAATAGTTTAATAGTTGCTGATAACAATGTTGATTTATTTGCTCTCAGAGTTGATTTATAAAACATCCCAGTGGCTGGAGATGTTCCCCAATGTCCCCTCTGAGGGCTGGGTTCAGGTTGTCCTTTTGCTGTTCTGTGTAACTGGTTTCTGAGAGGATGAAATTGCTGCCCATGACACTAATCTGGTGTTTGTGCCCAACATCACCATCATCTCCTGGAATCCCAGAATCCCAGAATGGTTTAGGCTGGAAAGGGCTTTAAAGATGAACCAGTGCCACCCCCTGCCCTGGGCAGGGACACCTCCCACTGTCCCAGGGGGCTCCAACCTGCCCTTGGACACTCCCAGGGATCCAGGGGCAGCCACAGCTTCTCTGGGAATTCCAGCCCAGCCCCTCCCCACCCTCCCAGCCAGGAATCCCTTCTCAGTATCCCATCTAACCCTGATCTCCTTCAGCTTGAGGTCATTCCCTGTGTCCTGACCCTGCATCCCTTGCCCAAAGTCCCTAAAAGCAGGACTCCCTCCAGGAGCTGGTTTTCAGGAGGCTTCCTGTGCTGAATCCTTCCAAGGAGAGCAGCTTTTGGCCATGTGCAGGTTCTCCTCAACCTCTGCTGGCTCTGAGTAATCCCTTGGAGCCAAGGGCTGGGACGAGGCTTGGAAATCACAGCAGTGGGATCACTGCTGCACGTGACATTCCTCCTGACCTCTGGGAGCTCTAAAAACAGCTGTGGGTTAAACCCCCCCTTTCATTGGGAGGAGCACGAGCCCCTTCACAAAGCTCTTGGGATTTGAATTCCACGGCTCCCTAAATGCTGGTTTTTAGGAAAGGACAATAGTGGTGTCCCTCATGTGAGAACCCACAGGAATGTGATGGGTTCTTCCCAGGGGGAATGTGGCCAAGCCACCGAAGCCCGTTGGAGTCCCGTGGTCGAGGGTTTCACCAAAAGTATTCGCCGAGGGATTTGGGGGAGCTTGAAATCCACAAGTCCAGAGGTTCCTCAAGGTACTTCATTCCTGCAAACACATGCCCATGGTTTGGTTCCATGGAAAAGAACCTCAGGGATCAGGGAGTCCCTCCCTGTCCCTGAGTGCCACGTCCATCCTTCCCTGGGCACCTCCAGGGCTGGGCACTGCCCCCCTCCCTGGGCAGCCCCTGCCCACCCTGACCCCCCTTGCCAGGCCCCAATTCCTCCTCCTGTGCCCCCTGCCCCTGCCCTGGCCCCGCCTGAGGCCGTTCCCTCTCCTCCTGTCCTTGTTCCCTGGGAGCAGAGCCCGACCCCCTGCTCCTGGCAGGGAGTTGAGGGTTTTCTTCCCATTCCCCTGATTTCTCCTTGGATCTGGAGGACAATGTGTTTATTTTATTATTATTTACTATATTTTATAGGTTTCATTATGATAATATTTATTGTCCCATAATATAAAGATATTTATTAGATTTTACATTCATATTTCCTTGCCCTGTTGAGTAAATCCAGCTCCTGATGCCTCCAGGGCCAAAAATCCAAGTGGCTGCAAGTTCTAAATGGTTTGTGCCAAACATTCCTTGGGGAACAATAAAATCCCAATTCCTGGCCGAGGGAAAACTCTCCAGGTTGGCCAATGAATGAGTTTTCTCCTCTTTGTGTGGCCATTATTTGAAAATACCTCGTGGGGTTTGCTTGGGATCCTTCTGGATTTTAGGGAAAGGCTGCTGTGGTTTAGGTCAGACAGAATTTCAGTGGAAATGCCTGAATTTTGTCCTTTATCCAGTTCATTTGAGGTTTCCCAAAGTATTTTTCCTATAAATTGTTTTTCTTTTTTTTTTTAATATATTTTTTTAAATTTAATTTTTAATTTAATACAATTTAATTTGAAGACAAACCCAAAAGATCTCTTCCAACCTTGATGATTCTGAGATTCCACAGGGATTATGGAGGAGATCCTAAATCTTGTTTATTATTTATTATTGTTATTTATTATCATATTATTTTATATATATAGTAGTAGTATTTATTAATTATATATATTTTTCTTTATTAATTTTTTTATTATGGAGGAGATCCCAAATCATCTTAAAAAATAAAATCTGCAATATATATTTTTGTATTTATTTTTACATATTATATTATTAATATATTTTTAAACATTATTAAAATAGTGCTTTTTAAATGCAGAAAAACTAATTTCTATTTCTATTTGCTATGTTTATTTGTAGCTTTTATTTAGCTATTTGTATCTTTTATTTTTAATAACTTTATAAGAAATTTCATTTTTGAATTTAATATTCATTTAATAACTTTTTATAAGACATTTCAATTTAAAATTTAATATTAATTTAATAACTTGGTTTGATAAGAAATTTAATTTTACAAACTAATATTAATTTACCAATAATTACTCAATGTAGAAATAATTAATTGATTAAATGTATTGACATAAGCATGTAATTAAATAAATCTGTAACTAAATTTATTAAAACTCATTAAATTCAGTAAATTTAATAATTCTCTATTACCACAGTTAAGTCACCTGGAGGTTCCTGGAGAAACCTCAGAGGGAACATTGGGTTGTGGATCAGCAGGACCCACAAGGGTTTAAAACCCAAAAGAATTGGGTGTAACAGAATTTTTGATCACTTCCTTCTCCCTGGCAAAGACAATTTCCCAGCCAATCTTTTTTTTTTTATTGCTGTTCCCACAGAATTGGCCACAACAGGTTCAGAGGAATTGCCACATGGATCAGAACTTGCCACCTGGATTTCTACACTTTTCCTCCTGCTGATCATTTAGTTTTGGAAAATCACCTGGTTTTACATAATTCTAATGTTCCTTTTAATTTAAAATGGTTTTTGTTCTGCCTTGTTTTGTGCTTTTCGCTGTTTTAAATGATTTTCAGACATTGGATGTGCTGCTGGCATTGATGTATTTACAGTAGGACACAATTCAAATATTCTATCACTTAAATTTTGCTTTATTCTAAATATAATTTAGGGTTTAGGCTGAAATATCTCCTCTTCCTTTCTTTTTCCATCCCTGGAAGTGTCCAAGGCCAGGTTGGCTGGGGCTTGGAACAGCCTGGGATGGTGGAACGTGTCCCTCTCTGGAACTGGATGAGCTTTGAGCTGCCTCCCAACCCAAACCATCCCAGGGTTCCCTGAGTCATTCGACAATCAAAGGAAGTTTCCACTGCTCTAAAATTATTCCTGTCTCCAAGTGAAGCTTAAATGATAAATCTGAGGGTGATGTTACAGGTGGATGGAGCTTCTCAGGTTTCATGGAATCGTGGAATGGTTGGGGTTGGGAAGGACCTTCATTCCCATCCAGTGCCACCCCTGCCCTGGGCAGGGACACCTCCCACTGTCCCAGGGGGCTCCAACCTGCCCTTGGACACTCCCAGGGATCCAGGGGCAGCCACAGCTTCTCTGGGAATTCCAGCCCAGCCCCTCCCCACCCTCCCAGCCAGGAATCCCTTCCCAAGATCCCATCTCTCCTGCCCTCTGGCAGTGGGAAGCCATTCCCTGGGTCCTCTCCCTGCATCCCCTGTCCCCAGTCCCTCTCCAGCTCTCCTGGAGCCCCTTCAGGCTCTGGCAGGAATTCATTCCCTGATTTTGGTCACGGTTTGGTTCCTGGATTTCTTGGTGCAGGGAAGCCCTGGGCAGGGAGCTGGATCCTGGGCTGGGCTGGGAATTTGCCAGGCAGGCTCAGCCAGGGGCAGGACACATCCCATTGGAGCCAAGCCTCCATTTAAGCCCAGCCTGAGTAACTTTAAGCCTTGTTTACTGTCTGCAGAAGTCTGTTTGTCCTGCTGGTCACATGAACAGAACAAATAGTTACAGATAAACACAACCCCCATTTCCTGCTCCCCCAACCAAACAATTCCAGATGGCCCAAGGGACAGGCCAAGAGCTTGGACAGGAGGAGGAATTGGTGCCTGGCAAGGGGGGTCAGGGTGGGCAGGGGCTGCCCAGGGAGGGGGGCAGTGCCCAGCCCTGCAGGTGCCCAAGGAAGGATGGACGTGGCACTCCGGGACAGGGTGGGACTCCCTGACCCTGGAGCTCTTTCCCAACTCAGGGATTCCATGGTTTTGTGATCACTGAGTGCTGTCCCTGTCAGGGAATGTCCCCTCCGCAGCCTTGGGCACGTTTTGGGGTTTCTGGAGACTCCAAGCCTTTACCTTTGGGTGCCAACAGCTGGGACAAGTCCCAGACACCCTTTGGAATGTCCAGAGAGAGATTTCAGTGAGGAAAATCCTCTCAGTTCTCTCCTCTGGATCCTCTGGGCCAGGAAAGATGGAATCTCATGACAGCTACCCAAAATATTTGAGCACCCATCACATAAAAACACATAAAATGCACTTAGTTGACGGTGTCAAATAATTAAATCTCCTCTTTGGAAATGCCTTCCAGGTTTTGGGTCCATCCTGGCAGTTCCATTTGCTCCTGTGTTTACTCCTTCACACCCTCCCAAACTTGCCCCCAGTTATTTCTCACACCTCACTGCACAAAGGACCTGTTTTGTCACTGATTTGGTGACAAAATTGCCCGTGTGGCTCCTCCTGAACCCACTCCAGTCACAGGGAGCTGAATGTGGCACAAACCCCAACTGTATAAACTGTGCATTAATTAATATTTCTTTCCAAATGTATAAACACATTTATATCCATATTATATAATATTATTGTAATAATATTATTTTATATTCTTATGTTATCTCTTTGTAGTATTATTTATATAAAATAATATTAAATTTAATAATATTTACTATAATTTATAAACATCTTCTTTTGACACAGTTGGCAGATGGAGGGGACCAACAGTCAGCTCTTGATTCCAACTTTGAAATAAGGCTTTTCCCAGCTGTGCCTTCACCTCTGCTCATGGAAGAAGCTGGAATGATAATCCCTGGGCTTTGGTTTGCAAGGAAATTTTTCCACAGCAAAAATATCCTAATTTTTTTTTTGAGTCAGGGTCCCATCCCTCTGGAAAATCTTCTTGCCTGACCAACTGAAATAACTGTGATCCATTAGGAAATGGTGTTTGCTCCCTGCCCAATTCCCTGTCCAGACCATCAGTGCCTGTGTGTAAAGACAGGAGGTGGAAAAGTCCCCTTGGCACCTTTGGCCACGAGGAAAATTGACCCTGGATTTTCATTTCTTCCTGATTTTTAGATCTTTTCTGCCACATGAAATTCCCTGGTGCCAAGGACTGGGATCATTTGGGCTCGTTGACCTTCAGGGGCTCCATCACATCCATCCCACACATGGAATGACTTCTGCAAGGTCTTTGCTGGGAGGCTTTGGAATGTCTACAGAGCTTTGCCCAACTCTTCTCCAGTGTCTTTACCTGGAACAGAGTTAATACATGATTTTAGAATCATGGAATGGTTTGAAGGAACCTTAAACTTCAGCCCATCCTCACCCCCTGCCCTGGGCAGGGACACCTCCCACTGCCCCAGGGGGCTCCAACCTGCCCTGGGACACTCCCAGGGATCCAGGGGGAGCCACAGCTTCTCTGGGAATTCCAGCCCAGCCCCTCCCCACCCTCCCAGGGAAGGGTTTTTGTAGGGAAAACCCCTCATTTTTGAGGAATGACCATGTCTGAAGGATCTTCTGGGCCATCTTGTTCTCTCTTAAGCTGTTTGAACCCATGAGGCCCGAGTTCATCTTTATGAACAGAAAGGTTCAGAGCTGTGCCAGCCATTCAAACAGGGACTGATTTTAATGAATTTACTCATTTCTGGAAGCACTTGACTTGATTTCACCCAGACTCCTGAAGGCAAAGAGATCCTTCCAAACCCTGCTCCTGACCTGACCTGAAGCACTGGTGAAGAGAAATCCTGCTATTAATTTTTCAACCTCAATTTTTGGTTCTTCTGACTTCCCTCTTGTTATTTTTTTGCTCCCAGCCATTTATCACGTCATTAGGGCTGGTTTTCCAAGCATGTCAGTCCAGCTTAAGCAACCTCTTAAAGTTTCCCCCTGTGCCATATGTTATTTCCTCAGGGTCTTTTGTTAATGAACTTCCACAGGTGATGCCTCTGGGTGGCCTCAGGTGTTCTTGTTCCTTCTCCCTAATTCCCAGTGATTCAATGACCCTCCTCCACCCCCACGGAACAATTAGACATTAATGAATGTGTGTGTCAGAGCTGATTATTTGGGACTTTACAAGAGGCTTGTCCCACAGGGGTTATTTCTCCTCTGTTGTCCCTTAGCATATTCCAGCCTGGAAGCTGCACACACGAGGTGGCTGATGAGGTGTGAGGAGGTCACTGATTTATTGGAGGTGTCAGGATAAAAAATGGATTCTTGACTGGAAAATTCTTCTAGTTGTGACTTTTTCCTGCTCACCCTCTGCAGCCTCACATCCAGAATTGTGTTGGGTGTCTAAAGGCAAACGAGGATTTGGCTCCCAAATTCAGCCACGTTTGACATCAAATTGGAATTGTCGAATTTTCCCCAACACAAGAAAGATGTGGAGCTGTTGGGATGAGTCCAGAAGAGGCCCTAGAGATGCTCCCAGGGCTGGAGCTCCTCTGCTCTGGAGCCAGGCTGGAAGAGCTGGGAATGTTCAGCTGGAGAAGGGAAGGATCCAGAGAGAGCTTGGAGCCCCTTCCAGAGCTGGAGAGGGACTGGGGACAAGGGATGGAGACACAGGACAAGGGGGAATGGCTTCAAGATGAAGGAGACCAGGTTAGATGGGATCTTGGGAAGGGATTCCTGGCTGGGAGGGTGGGGAGGGGCTGGGCTGGAATTCCCAGAGAAGCTGTGGCTGCCCCTGGATCCCTGGGAGTGTCCCAGGGCAGGTTGGAGCCCTCTGGGACAGTGGGAGGTGTCCCTGCCCCAGGTGACTTCCAGGAGGCAGTTCCTTGGATGATGCCCCATCTCCTCATGTTTTCAGTGTTCTCCCACCTCTGCCTGTTTTCCCTGACCCCAGGATAAAGGATTTGTGGAGTTCTGTGGCAGAGGTGGGTTCTGGCTGTTGTGGGTTCCTTTAGGATTATTTGTGTATCCCAGAGGAGGCTGCAGGGCCAGGTGGGTATTTTGGCTTCTGTTCCTGCTCCTTGGCCCTCTGTAGGTGCCAGTGTGTGATCTAATTCCTGGGAATGCTGTGTGAGATCACAAATCCCAGTTTTCTGGAATACGCTTCTAATTAAGGCTCAGCCGGCAGAGCTGGATCGCAGATAAACTGGGATTTGTTTCCTCCTTAACCAGATGGGGGTTCCAAGGGTGCTCCAAACTCCTCCTCCAACCCAAGGGATTTGGAATCATCCATCTTGGCTGAATATTCCATGTTTTTTTAGTAGGAAAACTGTAACGAGCTCAGGTCTCCCTTAAAGCTCAGCTCTGTTAAGGCAGAATTGAGTTAGTCTGTTCCTTGCTTCTTTAAGGATAAACAGCCATCCCAGCACATGGACTAGGACTTGATAATGCTGAATTTTTTTCCTTTATAATATTTTATAGGAGTCTCAGGCCTTACATCCCCTCTCATAGCTGGGTTTTTCCCTAAATTAATGAGGTATCACTCCAGCTTGAAACCTAAACCACTGCTCCCCTCCCTGCCCCCCAAGGAAGGGGGGGCTGGCTGGATGAAGCTGGACTCCAAACCTCATTGACTTGGATATTAAATGACATTCCAGATGGGACCACACTGGGAGCTCTGGGCATCTCAGTGCCAGCAGAGGCCTCTCCTGACTCCAGTTTCTCCTGCAGTGTGGGCTGGGCGGTGCTGTAGGGCAATGCTTGACCTAAAAATGAAGGAATTATTTGCACATGTTCCCAAGAGTGGCACTTCCAGCCCTGCTGAAGTAGTGGCATCTTAAAACAATTGATTAGAAGAAGTGGTGGCATCTTTCCCAGAAATTCTACTCCCTGGCATGAAGCTGGAGGATGTTTCCTTGCTGGAGTGGAGGGAATGTGGGAGCTGGGAGGGTGCAGTGGGCAAGTTGACTTTGGAATGATTTCAGCTCCCTGAATGTAGGAAATGAGCTGGGGATTGTCTCTGTCTCAGGGAGTAGAAATGAATGGAGAAGGACAACAAACGTCAGGTTTTCTTAATTTTATTTTTAAATCCTTTTCTGAGCTCACCAAACCCACATGTTCTGGATTCCCACCTGCCAGGTGATGTCCATAGCAGGAGTGGGCTGATGGGAAGGGCTGGGAGGGTTTTAGGGCAAAGCTTGGAGAGGTTTAGCTCAGTAGATGGTGTCTGTGTGTGTGGCCTGGACCAAAATCCACAGGGATAAGAGGCAGGTAAAGTGCTGAGGGCACTGAAACTGGGACTCCTGTTCACCAGAACTTTTGGGCTTGGGATCAGGAGCTCTGCTGCCTCACATTGGGCATTTCCTGAGACAGGGAAGCAGGTCTGCCCTTGTGCCACTAAGTGCTCTTTGCATTTCTGGTGGCAGGGAAATAATCCCGGAATATGTCGAGTTGGATCCCACAAGGACCCTGAGTCCCTCTCAGCTCTGCACAGGAGCCACACACGAGCCTCAGGGGGATCCAGAGGTGTTTCCATGGGGCTTGGGAATGGTGGGGTGGCTGCAGACAGACAAAACCACAGTTATCTGCCCTCTGCCCCCACCAGTGAGTCGGTGCCAGAGCATCTGGGGTCAAGTGTTTGGCCTGTGGAATCTTAAAATAAGATTTGCTCTGCTAAACATTTCAATTCCCTTCTTGGGACTTGCTGAGAAAACAGAAGCTTGACCTCCAGGGAAGTGCAGCATTTCCACAGGGCTGACCCACCTTCCCTCATTGCTTTATTCCTCCTTTATTCCCTCCTCCCCTGCCTCTGTGCAAGCCTGAGTCCCAAACCACACACTGAGCAGGGAAAGTGAAGCTGTCAGTGCTTTCAAAGGGGGGAGCCCAGGGTGGGAAAACGTGGCAAAGCTGAGCTGCAGGAAGCCAGGCAGGGAATTAGCCTCGTGCTGCTCCGAAAGAAATGTATTTTCCTCCAAAAAGAAAACTGTGAATCTCCCTGAGACGTGACAGAAATGGGCAGTGGGGTGGGAATTCTGTGTCCTTCCTTGGCATCACAAGGGGTGGCCCAGGTGTGGAGAGGAGGGGGGGCTTTGGCTTCAGGAAGTTTGCAGGGGTTGTGATTGAGCTTTTTGGGGAGCTCGGGCTCCCAAATGAGGGAAAGCTGCACCCTGAGTTTTGTGGGGTGGCTGAGGAGGGAGGAGTGTGGGGAGCTCCAGGGAACACGGCTCCCTTCCCTGCTCTGCCTTGATTCCCAGCTCAGGGATGACGAATCTCAGGGGGGTCTGGACACAGAGTGTGTTGCTGGGATTGTTTTAAGGTCCATGTGTGAAAATGGCCAAGTGTTGGGTCCTGCAGTTGGTCACAACCCCATGGACATTCCAGGCTGGAAAGCTGGAAAAGGCCTTGGATGTGCTGGAGACTGTGGCTGGACATGATCCCAGGGGTGCCCAGGTGGGCAGGGAGGGCAATGGCCCCTGGCTTGGGTCAGGAATTGTGTGGGCACAGCCCAGGGCAGGGATTGCCCCCTGGGATGGCCCTGCTGGGGAACCTCCAGGGCTGTGTCCAGGGCTGGGAACCCTGGAATGGACCCTGAGGGGCTGGAGGGTGTGCAGGGCAGGGCAGGGAGCTGGGCAGGGGCTGGGGGAGCTGGGGGGGCTCATCCTGGAGCAAAGGAGGCTCAGGGGGCCCCTGGAATTCTCTGCAATCCCTGCCAGGAGGGGGGAGCCGGGGGATCGGGATCAGTCCCTGATCCTGGAGCTCTTTTGAACCTCAGTAATTCTGGGATCTGGTGCCCTGCAGCCTCTCTCCTGCTGTCTGGCCTTGCCTGGCAGCAGAGCTCGGCTCAACCTCAGCCCTGCGCTCCCGTGTCCTCTTTGTTCTCAGCAGCTGCTCTTCCACATCAGTTCAGGATCAATCCTGTTCCTAAGCAGCCCTTGGCTGACCTGGAGAACAGTTCCCAGCCTTGGCTCTGAGTTTTGGGTTCCACCATATTTCAAATTTGCTTTTAAAGCTTTTTTTTTTTTTTTTTTCACGTGCCCTCCCAGCCCAGGAGGGCTCCGAGTTTATAAGGAAGATGATCCCTCAAGATTCAGCATTTACATGAACTCTCACCCCACTGTTTATGGGATTTGCAGTCCCTGAGCTCCATCCTGATTCAAGCCTGACCTCAACCTTATCCAGAGGCCTGAATCCTGCCCTGGGCTCAGTCTCTGCCAGGCTCAGGCAGTGGGAATTTAAAAGTGGGTTATTTAGAGACTTAACCACAGCACCAGCCCCAGTTCTTCATTCCTGGAGCTGCCTCTTCCCGTGGAAGGCTGAAAAAATAGGGACAGAATGTGTTTCTCTCTGTCCTCATCTCCAACAGAGCTGCTCAATGTCCATGGAATGATCCTGGTTTTGACAAAAAGATGGTTTTGCTCTTTGTCACCACGACTTTTTCTTGTAGAAAATTCCCCAGGCTGAGTCTGGACCCATCTGAGAAGTATTTCCTTTCCCTAGGAAATGTTTGGAGCTGTATTAATGTGGGTATTATTATCTTCTGATCAGCAGCAAAGCCCAAATCTGTTGAGGAACGAATTATTTTCACCAATTGATTGGAGTTTTTCAATCTTTCCATAATCCTGCTTTGAAATCTCATCAGCCAGAATGACTTTTTTAATATCATTTGTGTCCAGAAAATTGAAATCTAGAAAATAGCAGGGGTTTTTTTTCTCAGGGAAGAGTAATAAGTTATGAAAATATCATTACTTTGCAACCTAAATTGTGGCCACCTCATCCTACACACTTGTGCAAAGTCATGCTGCACTTGTCAGACAAAACAGATTTATTAATTTGCTCTCTGTATTTATTTATGTGTTTATTATGTTTTTATTAAATTAAATGTATCTATCAAATTCCTCATGAGGTTCAAATTTGCTGTTAAATCCATTTCTGGCCAGTCTGGAACAATGTGACCCCATGGAAACTCTGTGGGCTGAGGAGACCCTTTCCTCTTCCAAAAGGTGACCAAAAGCAAACCCCAATTTTTGGCTCCAGAGTTCAGGTGCATCCAAGAAATATTCCCAGGGCAGTGGAACAGAACAGTAAAAACACTGAGAAGGGTCAGACCCCAAAGGATTACTCAATTTTCTGTGGGTTTTAGGGTTTGCTAGCCACTCAGAGTTTGTTCTTCTCCCTTTGTGCCCCAAATTTATTGGCTTGGATGTGTTGCATCAAAAAACTGGGAAAAAGCCACGCTGGCATCCAGGGAAGTTGTGCATGAAGATTCTCTGCTGGCTGTGGGCAAACCAGAGGGAATTTCAGGGGTGGTGTAAATGTTGGGTTGGTGGAATCATAGGATAGAATTCCNCACAAGGCCAGGGCCCAGGTGCTGCTCCTGGGTCAGGCCAAGCCCAGAGGCACTGAGTCCTCAAGGCTGGAACAGACTCAGGAACATCCGATCCCTCCATCACGCCAACACCGCCCCATCCATGTCCCCAGAGCCACCTGCAGCTGCCTCTGGAGCACTTGCAGACACTGGGACTCCGCCACCTCCCAGGGCAACTTATTCCAAGGCCTGAGCACTCCTGCAGGGAAAGGGCTTTTCCCTCATCTCTCCTCTGAGCTGCCCCAGAGCTGAGGCAGCTCTGCAGGGGGGTCTCACCTGAGGGGGCACAGGGGCACAATCCCCCCTCCCCTGCTGGGGGATCAGCCCAGGATCAGTTGGATTTCTGGGCTGGGCCATGTCCAGCCTCTCCCCCACCAGCACCCCAAGCTCCTTGTCCATCAGTTCATCTCCAGCCTGGATTGATCCCAGGGTTTTCCCAACTGAGCACTTGGTTTTTACTTCCAAGGATTCGGGACACACAAAGAGCTGCTGCCAATAATTGCTCCAGAAAGCAATTCCTGCCTCCTTCAACTTGGGCACCAGCTCTGAGCAAATCCTTCCATTGCTTCAGCTTCCCAAAGAGGGAATCACATTGTCTGCCCTGCCCTGGGGGAAGTGTTGGGAAAAGAAATGAATCCATGTTGTGCAAGCACAGAGAAGCCGATTTTCAAAGGTGTTTGTTCCAAAATGTGGGGCAACAGACCAAACGCTCCCTAATTATTTAAAACTCTGCTAAAATGTCTTGGTCTCCTGAGGAAACTCTGGAGTCTTGGAAAAGCCCACAGTGTGAATGACACAGGAAAAAAAATAATCAATAAGGAAGTGGATGTTTAAGGATATGGGGGAAACTTGTTGTGAGAGATCACGATTTATTCAGAAGGAATTTGCATTGGGTGCTGTAAATATTGTTTGCTAACAGTGAATGATTGTGGGAAAACAAACCCATGAATAGGGGTTTGCTGGGAGAGTGTGGCCCCTCTTCCACGTGTGGATCCAGCCATGGGTCATTAAAAGCTCTTATCTGAAGATTGAGATATGAGAGAGGGAAATGAGGGTTCTACAACCTGGTTTGGGGGGGGAAAGTCCTTGGTTGCTTGGAGAACAAAGAAGGAATGTGTTCCTGTGTCCAAAGGTGGGAGTAGCTCAGTTGTGTCCACGCTCCGCTACGAAACCGTTCTCTGCAACAGAAGGTTGGAGCCAGATGGGGATTGGCCTCTTCTCCCAGGGAATTATTGATAGGAAAAGGCCTGAGGCTGGGCCAGGGGAGGCTCAGGTTGGACAGGAGGAGGAATTGGTGCCTGGCAAGGGGGATCAGGGTGGGCAGGGGCTGCCCAGGGAGGGGGGCAGTGCCCAGCCCTGGAGGTGCCCAAGGAAGGATGGACGTGGCACTGGGGGATCAAGCACAGGGTGGACTTTTCCAGCCCCAACAATTCCGTGATTCTATGAACTGTTCACTGCTGGGATTGAGGAAGTCTCTGCTAAGGATGTGTGATTTCTTTAAGATTGAGAATTAAATTCCCTTGGACTTTGTTGGCTGAAGTTAAAACCAGGATTCCAGGTAGTCAAAGCTTCAGGCTTCTCCTAAATTTTAACACCGTGGGAGATGCCCAGCTTTCCTCTTCAGAGGGAAGTTCTTTGGAATGTTTGCTTTCAGTGGTGAGATAATTTATCAACTCCAAATCTCCTTCTGAAGAACAGCACAGTGAAGGCTGAACCTTTCAAACAACCAACAGCCACAACCCCACCTGAGTTTAATCCCCGTCACACCAACTTCCACCCAAAATTGTTCAAATTTGAAGTGACAGGTCCACAAAACCACGTTGTGCTTTGTCACTCCTTGGCAGCTCCTGTCGGACTTGGCTTAATCTTGTCTCATTTTATAACTTTCCCCCTCTGCAAAACTCTTAGGATTTGAACTGCCAGACGATGGGACCGAGCGGTGCCTCCCAGGCTTTGTGTGTGTGAGATTTTCTCTTTTATTCCTGCTTGGAATTTGGTAAATTCATAAGACCTCCCCACACCCTTTCTCTGCAGGAGCCACTTAATTTCTTTGTGAGCTTTGCTGTTAAACTGTGCCTAATTTGGGGGTTTCATTGTTCTTCCTTTGCTTTTGAGGCCGCTTTGTGATTTTTGAAAAGATGTTAATTTTCCTTTTGTCGTTTCCTGTTGACCACTTAATTCTCTCCCATCCCAATTGTTATTCTTGCTGGGCTCCTCCTTGTTTGAAATGTCTGTCATCTCAAACTTGCCTTTGTTCTCCCAACAATGATTTGGGGAGCCTCCCTGCTGAGGCACATTCCAAATGTGTGTGTGTGTGGCTGTGGATGGGGGGATTTTGGCCTTCCTTGCTCTTTGACTCCTCTCTTTCCTCCATCTGGGCCATCAGCAAATCCAAGGAAACGCGGCCAGTTTCCCTGGGACAGGGAATCACAAAGGTTTCATCAGCTCTAATTGTGGGCTGGGGGGTGCCCCCACCTTAATTCAGACAACCCTGGCTGGAAAATTAATTTCTTTTTAAGCCTCCCAAACATTTAAGAGCCATAAAAAGGGGAAGCCATCCAGGAAAAATGATGACTCATTCCTCCAAAAATAGGATGAAACACCTGAAGGTCTCTCTGGAGGTCCACGTGCATCAGAGGGGAAGTCCAGATATTTATCAGGCACTACATATTTTCCTTTCAGTTCCAAGAATTTCACCTCCAGAGACCTTGGCCTCCAATAATCACCTTCAAAGAGGGTGCAGGAATCACAGTTGTGGGGACAGCTGAGAAAGTTGGGGCTGTGAGGCTCGGATTTTAAAGCCATTTGGGTGCCAAGGCTTAGAAACAGTTGTAAACCAGCAATATTAGATATTGAAGCCTGAAGTGGATGTCCTGAACTTAAATTTAGGTGGGTCCCAGCCCCGTGACCTGGAGGAGTGCAAAAACTGGGATGAAAACGGGACATGGGAGCTCCTTTCCTTGTCTCCACATGGCTGAGTAAAAGTGCCACACAGGAGGAGGATTTGGGCTGGATTTAGAGCCAGGTTTCTTGGGAAAGGTGGGATTTCAGGAAGTGCTAATCCTTGGAACCCCCCAGTTGAGGGAACTTCTTGCCTGTTGGGTTGGTTTCTGCGGGTGTTGAAGCAGCAGGACCTGAAGGTCCCATCACTCTTCACTGGTTTAGCAGCTCAACCCTCAGCATTTCCATCCATATTTTGTCCATTCCTGCAGGGAAAAGGCTTGGGAACACCGAGGTGCTCTGAAAAATGTGCTTATTTAGGAGAATTTAAGAGAACTTGCCCCTTGCTGCACTTCAGGTGACTGGGACAACTGGTCTTCTCACCAGTCACTGTCGCACAAACTGGTTTGAAGTGTTTGTGTCACTTAGAATTATCAAGGAAAGGACACAAAAGCATAAAGGAATGGGGTTTGTGGAGCACAGAAGGGGGTGGTTTTGATCAGGGCTGAATGTTCTCACTGGCACAGCAAAGACTCAGCCCTGGAAGCTTTTCTCAAGGTTTTACAGCACAAAGTGGAGCTGTCAAGCTCAGCTTTAGTGCCCACATTCATCCAAGGACCCAGAGACCTCTCTTGGAAGCCTTAAAGGTTCAGACAGGCTCCTTTCCCCCCTGTTGCTGTAAACCTTCGCCTCTGGAGGTGTCAGGACAAGGTGGAGAACTGGCTTTGGGTTTGGGAAGGGCCTGGAGTCTGGAGATGCCCAAGTTCCTTGTCTGGCTGCTGGTCCAGGGCAACTTTTGGGGCAGAAAATACTGTCCTGATGTTACTCCGTCCAAAACGTCTTAGTTCCTGGCAGGACAAGCTTGGGATTGACTGTGAGGCTTTGGAAAGGTGTGATCTTGGATCAAACCATCTTGGAAAAGAAGGATCCTCATGGTGGCCTTTCAGGACCTGAAGGAGCTCCAGGAAAGATGGAAAGAGACCATTTCCAAGGGTGTGGAGGGACAGGAAAATTGGGAATGGCTTCAAACCGAGAGTAGGATCAGATGGGATATTGGGAAGGAGTGTCTGTGCTTTTTTGACAACTAACCCACCGTTTTTCAGGGATTCTGGAGGTGTTTTGCCCAAAACACGAGGCTGGGAATCAGTTCAGGGGTTGGCCTGGGTCAGATCTGATCTCGACTTCAGTAAATTCATTATCTTGCAGTGCTGCAGGAACACAAAGAGCCCCTTTGGACAATTAGGGCCACGAGGGGGGGCTTGGGAAGCTGATTGTTGCCTCCTGGGAAGAGATGAAAGACTGGAGTGGTGAAGAGAAGGGACTTTTTCATTATAGATCTTCAGATTAAACCCAAGGGGCTGCTTGGGCTGGAAACCTGCCTTGTGTTCAGTATCAATAACTGAAGTTCAAATGCTTGGCTCTCAGGCCTGTTCTGAGGTAATGGGTCTCTAGTTAAGCTCTCTCTGCTTTCTCAGAGCTGGATTAAGCCCTAATTAAATATGGGGGAGAGTGTAACAAAAACCATGATTCCATCAAAGCAAATTAATGGCTGGCTCTGGTTTGGAGCTGGGGAGAATCCCTGCAAGCAATGGGTTTGCTGCATCTCCCCTGTCTTTTCACATTAACCCCCCTGGCATTTACTGCAAGCAAACATAAAAAAAGGTGTTTTCTTGTGCAAACAGAAGTAGAGGGGGAGATGTGTTCTCACGTTTATTAACACTGCAAACCAGTTGGTGTAAAGTGGATTTAAGCCACTACCAGAGATGTATAAAGGAGCCTCTTGGAAAGGAAAACCAGGTCATTTATCTTCTGATGCATCTGTAAAACAGAGTTTTTTCTTACAAGGCAAAGGAACCATCAGACCCTGTCTAGTGGGGCAGCACCAAACAGTCACTTCAGGCCTGAGTTTGTTTGGAGGCAGAAATTCAGGAGCAATCTGAGCCAGAGCTTTGGTCCAGGGGCAATTCCAGCTGCTAGGAAGCTTCACCTGGCACTTTCCAGGGCTGGTAAATGGAAAGGCAAAGCTGCTGGAACAGGGCAGGGAGAAGCTTTTGTTAAAGACAAACGTTTAAAAGTGAGAAAAGCTGAAAATTCAAGTGATGCTGGGAAAGGTCTTGATTTGAAGAGGCTGATTTGGAGCTGGCTGAGGCTCCATCCGTCCCATACACCCCTTCCCTGTCCTCAGCTTCTCCTTTTGGGATTGCTGCAGCCTCTGGAGAGGCTGGAGAGTGGCTGGGACAGAGACAAAAGAGGGTTTGGCTCCCTAAAAGCTGGTCCTGCTGTTCCTGTGCTTGCTGCAATTAGGGATGTTGTTATGGATGAGTTTTAAGTCTGAGCTCCTTCTGTTTAAGAAATGCTTTGGAGCTGGTTTAATTCCCCTGTTTGAGTTGTTTTAAAGGAGAGGGAAATGTTTGCTTACAACAACATGAGCCCAGTTTAACAACCCAGTTTAACCCTCCAGCCCAGTTTAATCCTCTTTGCCTCAATTGTTTGTGCTGTGCTGAAGGAGCAGAACCATCCCCTTGATTTCTGCTGCTCTTTGACACTTCTTGGCACGACTGCCCTTCCCAGAGGAGCAGCATCCCAACAATTCCCACTGTGGTTGTGTCTCCAGCAGCAGATGTGAGGGAATCTCCCATGGTTGGACTGGCAGGGACAAAACAGTGGGAGAACCAGAGTGTTGGAGCCTTCAACCAAAATCTGGATAATCCTCTGGATATTCCTTGTGCCTCTCTGAGTTAAAATGAGGGCAGGCAACATAATCCAGTCCTGCCTGTGGTTTCACTTCTTCCCACTTGGTTTCCTGGGTCCATTTCTCACTGAACACATAATTAGGTGTTCATAATTAAACCTTAAACCTTACTGACATCTCAGGGTTCCCTGTGAGCCAATGCTGCTGAATTTGGAGAGAGAACCAGCCTTTAAGAGCCTGACTTAACAGCCATTTATGAAGGCAACCCCCAGTTCTATTGACTCTTTCCCCTCTGGCATAGCCCTGCTTTGTGCTAAAAGCACAGCCAGTTGTTAACCTTCTTTCCAGAGGGATGTGTCCTCCAGCATGGAAAGACCCAGTGGATGGTGGGGTTTTTCTCCCACTTCCAGACAGAGGATTTTATTTTCCAGCTCTGCAACAACACAGGCTGAGGCAGGGAGGAGATAAGAGATGAGAAGGAGATGAAGACATCAGGTCACTCTCATTCCAGGTGTTGAATCCCAGCTTTTCTGTTCTGGCTCTGTGATATTTGCAATAATTTAAATATTTACAAATCAGCTTCGTTTGCAGTTGTAATTAAAGCAACTCCAGAAACTCTTTGGGAGACAAAAAAAGAGCTTTTCCTCCCTTGATGTCTGGATTCCAGATACTCTGGGGCAGTTCAGAGTTCTTGTTAAATGGCAAAGAAACCTGAAGACTGTGAAGAACTGAATATTTTGGGAAGAAATTGCTCCATGGGAGGGTGGGGAGGGGCTGGGCTGGAATTCCCAGAGAAGCTGTGGCTGCCCCTGGATCCCTGGGAGTGTCCCAGGGCAGGTTGGATCCCCCTGGGACAGTGGGAGGTGTCCCTGCCCAGGGCATGAGATGGTGTTTTAAGATCCCTTCAAACCAAACCAGTCTTTGATTCCATGATTCCCTTGCTCTCAGCTCCCTGAAGGACCTTGGAAAGCCAAGAAAAAAAAAGCCCCTTTCTCAGTGGAAGGTTGGAATAACAGACACAGAAGAGGAGGAAGATCCTTCAGGTTGCTCAGGGACTAGGGAAGATCCCCCTGGAGGCACCTCAGGGGGGTTGTCCAGGTCATCCACCACATCTGAGCTGAGTTTCACTCCTCACAAAACAACAGGGCAATGAAGCAACCTCCCAGAAATTTTCCCTCCAGGCCACAAGACTGGCACCAACCAGTATGAAACCTTCTGGAAATATATTTTAGGGCAACTCCCAAACCCCAAAAGGCAGAATCTCATTAGAAGCTTCACTTGTAGGACAGAAACTGAGAAGAAGATGTGACACACGAGGCTTTGAGCCCTGAAATCACATTTCCAGGAGGCAGAAAATGATTGAAGCTGGGCTTAGGTTGGGTCTTTTTTCTTCTGCTTGACCCTTCTGCTGGAGGAGGAGCAAAGACTTGCCCAGCAAGAAGAAACAGAAGGGTCCAAAGGAGCAAATCCAAAGGTTCCTCCCCAATCCAAAGGTTCCTCCCAAATCCAAAGGTTCCTCCCAAACCCAAAGGTTCCTCCCAAACTCAAAGGTTCCTCTCTGCCCCTGAAGAGCAGCACAGACCAAATCCAAGGATATTCTCACTCAAATGTCTCCTCAATTTCTGTCTCCCATGGATTCTTCAGCACAGAAGGGAATATTTCATGGAATCATGGAATGCTTTGTGTTGGAAGGGAACATAAATCCCATCCAGTGCCACCCCTGCCCTGGGCAGGGACACCTCCCACTGTCCCAGGGGGCTCCAACCTGGCCTGGGACACTCCCAGGGATGGGGCAGCCACTGCTTGAATAAAAATCTCCTTAGAAAGTCTTTTCTGTGGAATTTTAAAGTTGAAATGGCTTTTGAAATGAAAAAAAAAAACAAAAAAAACAAACCAGGAAACTTCCTTTGGAAAAATAGCAGGGTTTAATTTCATTTTTGTCTCCTCCATCAGGAAAACTGAGCTACAAATTCCTCCTGTGTTTGGCAACTGAACTTCAGGAGTTTGTAGTCAAATTAATTATCCTGTTATACCTGGGAGGAGTTTCTCTTGATTGGCTGGAGTCAGTTTTAGGAGGTGGAGAGGAATTTGTTTGGTTACAGTCATCCCTTGGAAGGTGGAGTCAAATCTCACACATCCTCAGTGTCATTTTATAGATTTTATAGATCAAATCAACTCCTCTTCAATATTTACTCCTGAGCCCATCCCACAAAGGAGACTACACACATCCAGGCTGTACAAATTCCAGCTTCAGACTGTGAAATGCAATGCTGGCACTGATAGGATTTTGCTTTTGCTGATGAGTAGAATCCATGTTATGAGGTTGGGATGTATTGGTGTGAAATGTAGCAGACTTAGAGTTATGCCTTCATTAATGAGTAGGATTCATATTATAGAATCACAGAATCACTAGGTTGGAAGAGACCTCCAAGATCATCTAGTCCAACCCTAATAGTGTCTAGATATATTAGTGTATATATATATATATATATACATGTATATATATATATATATGTATATATATATATATATTTTAGTGTCTAGATATATTAGTATAATTTGGAATAAGATTTTATTCCAATGAAACTTTGAAGAAACACAGAGGAGCAGGCAGAAGATGGTATTTGTCCACAGCCTTACAATTTTGGGTTAAGAGATATCTGTTTTCCTGTGGTTTCTTATCAGGGTCCCTTCAGCCTTCATGGGTGTAGGAGCAGAATTTCTACCTCTGCAAACCCCTTTTGTTTCAGGATGTGTGTTCATCTCAGGGCTTTAATCCAAGCAGCCTCAGAACCTCTTTCATGGTGGAATGTTCTTTCTGCTTGCTTTGAATTCCATCTTCAACGCACAAATATCTCGAGAAATTCTAGACTTGGGTCTCAAAAAGGCAATAAAAACACCCAGACCCAAATTCCAGAGGGGAGGAAAAATTGTAATAATCCTTCCTGCTTTTGTGCCAATTTTGTTACAAAAACCTGACCTGTCTAAAGACCCTTTGTGCCTCTGACTTGGAAAATCGCTGAGTCAGCGCCCAGCGCTGCTTGCCTTTGTTTTATAATAAATTGCATTAAAAATTATAATATTGGTGGGCTCGTTTCTCACAAGCCTATATAAAACAAGCCAAGTATTTTTGAGAGGTAAGCAGTTATAAAATACACCAAAACACCTTTTAAACCCTAAACAAGGTGGTTTTTTCCTTTTTAAAATGGTGACAAAATATAAAACGAAGTTCCCTTAAAACTGATATAAAATAAAATAGCAAGGCATTGTTTTTTCTAAAAACAGTTACAAAAATAAGATAAAATGAGGTTTCTTTAATAATTATGTAAAATAACAGGGTTGGTTTTTGTTTTTTTTTTTCTAAAAATAGTCTTTTTGTCCTCAAGCACCAGTGATGGCCCATAAAATATGTTGATAAGGGCTAAGGACCCTCCCCAGAGAGAACACGAGTGTCCCAATGTCTTCCAGCTGGGGTGATCTGCCAACACAATGTCTTATCTTTCAAACATTCCTGTAAAAATACACTTACACAGTAAAATTTGATTTCAGGAAAAGCTATAAGATACATTTTAAAGCCTCACTTTATAATCGAGGAGACTTTTCTGATATAAGCATAACCATAACTTCATTTCATCGAGAATTTCCTTCTTATTCTGTTCTTCTATTGTAAGTTCTTAATTCTCAATGTGTCATTTTTCACAAAGCCAGCCTGGGCTTGTGAGTGTGTTCTGGGGGTGACCAATCCCTGGCTTGGGTCTGATTAATTCCTGCCTAATTTTAGGCTGGTTTGGGGATCCAAAGACAAAACCTGCTGCCCAGCAGGACCTGGGACACCTGGCCCAGGGTTTGGGACCCAGTTTCCTCTTGGAGGAACCTCTTTCTGCTCCTGAACCGTCTGCTGTGTCCAGCTGGGATGGGTTAAGGAAGGATTTCAAGTGAGCAAAATGGGATTAGAAGAAGAATTATGATAATAATTATAATTTGATTTATTTATTGTATATTATTATTGTGTCATTATCATAATAGGTATTTATTAGAGGTTATATATTTTATATGCCTAGAGACACATTATATAAATACATATTATATAATGTAGTTATATGATGGTAAGGATATAAGGATAATAATGAAGAAATAATATTATAGATATAATATATATTATATATACTATATATAACTATATATAATAATATTATGCATATTATATATTATATAATATTCTATATTATAACAATATAATATATAATGTAATAAAATAATATATAATAATATAACAACCCTAATAATATATACTAACATGATATATAATAATATATCATTTATATTATATAGACATATTGTGCATACAAAGAATTATATTACAGTATAATTATGTAATATTAGGGATAATAATTATTAGTATAATCATTATTCATTGTAATATATGCAATAAGTATGTCAGATACTTACTGTATGACTTATTAATAATTCTGTTATCTATAGCAAATAGAGATAGTAAATAAATAAATATAATAAAAATAAAATAATAATTTAATTCATTGTCCAATATAACTCTTCATTCTCCCCTTTTAGGGACTTGAACACTTGTATTTTTACTTCCTGAGGATTCCTGGCTTTCAGGGCTCCTGTTCCCCATTTCCCAGCTCTTCCAGCTGATCCCCCAGGGCTCCTCTGCATGTGAGGGAGGGTTTTCCCAGCCTTTCTTTATTAGGAATATTTCCCACCTTGCCTTTTCCTTGCCAGACTTCACTCCTTTTCTTTAAATACAGGAACAAATCTTATCCTGTATTTGACATCCCTGTTTGTTGTTTTTTTTTTTCTCCATTCCTTCCTGGAAAAAAACCCCACTTTTACCCTTTTAATTTATTTCTTTTTGCTTCCTATCCCTTTATCATTTTTATTCTTCTGTGTTTCATTTTCTCATCCTCACTTTTGTGCTTTTGCCTCCAGCATTTGCACAAACCCTGGATAAATTTTCCTTTAAATCCTCTGTTTTCCACCTCCCATTCCATAGTTTCCTTTATTACTTCCCACTTCTCCCCATTTATTCTCCTGGAAAACTCTCCCACGACTTCCTTAGTTGAGGAATTCTGATCTCCTGAGACCCATTATTTCCTTCCTGCTGCTCCCACATTTCCTTTTCCTTCCAACTCTCTCCTTTCACCCAAGTTTCCTTCTTTTAAAATGATCTTTAGTAGCTTTTTAGTGTGAGATTTGTGTCTTTTTCTCCACCTCTGAAAAAAAACAAACCTGATGTTCAACAAAACCATTTTTTCCCCTTTTTTTGAGGCCATCTGCTGGAGGGTGAATGGATTTCCATGGTTATTCCTGCTTTTCCTTCCTTCTGGAATTGCTCTGGTCCAGAAATTTGTCCCACCAGTGAGCTGGAGCCTTAGATCCTTCCCTGAGTTCTTTGGCCTCACCAAAGCTGCAGAAGCGGAGCTGAAACTCATTTTTGGCCAAATGAACCCCTAAAAATTCTTTATTTCCCTTTTATTTTATTTTTTTTGGCCGTTCTTTGTGTTGCAACCACCAAACCCAAGGGAATAAATGGATCATTCCACCAAAATTCCTTCAATAAAGACAATTTTAACACCAGCTCTTATTTAGTCACCAGCTCCCTGATTTAGGGCAAACCAGTTGCTTTGGCTTCTGCTTAAAAATGAAATCTGAGTCCTGCTTGGAATGATTTCCTTCCCTGCTGGATTTGCCAGTTGGTTATTGCACAGGATTCCCAGGGAAGGGGGAATTCTTATTTAATTTGAGGATAATAGTCCTCAAAATGAGGATTATAGTCCCTAAAAAAGGGCTGTTCACCAGATCCTCACCAGAAATCTCCTCCTCAGGGTTGTAGATCTTGGCCAAGTCAACATTCTACTCCCAAATTAAGAAATCAGGGAATTTTTATGTATTTTTCCCTGTTCAAAGAATTAGAGCACAAGCAAAATCCTGCCCCCAGACCTGGGTGGTTGGTTTATCCCTGGGATTTGCCTTTCCAGGTGTTTGCAACAGCTGTGTCTGACTGTTGGCCACCTCCTGCGAGTGTTCCCACCACCTTGGGGGGGGGTGTTCAGGTGACAGAGCAGTGACAGAACCTCTCTGGTGCTTCTGAGGGTCTCCTGCGGGATCAGGAGCTGCAGCAGCTGGAGTTTTGCCATGGCCTTCAGGAGAGGCTTTTTTGGGCCTAAATTACACCTTTTATTTATAGTCCCCAGAGCTGTTTTGCCTGGCAAGCATCCAGAGTGTGGCTCCACGTGGCTCCTCCCTCGGTGTCACGGGCCAGGGCTCTCCATGTGAATGTCCCCCCCCCCCAGATGCTCCACCCTGGCCAAATTTAGCCCTGGAGATGGGATGTGACATCCCAGCACGTAGACAGGGTTTTCCTGGAGGGACAGGGGGAGGTTTGTGTTGTCCTGGAAGGAGGATCCAGGGGCAATCTTTGGATCTGTGCTGTGAGAACTGTTTCTCCTCGTGTGACCTCTGGAGTGTTGGCAGGAGCTTCTAAATTTGGCAGAGTCCTTGATATGTGTCTCATTTTTCCTGAATTTCTCCCTCCCCATCAGGGGACCTCAGCAAGCTCTTCCATGAAAATCCCGGTGGTTTCTCCAGGAGTTTCTCCCGTGATTTCTCCAGGGGCTCAACCAATACATTCCCATCCTCATCCCTCGCTGTTGTGTTCTGGAGTTGGATCCCTGAGCTCTCACTGGCAGATCCTATCACAGCAACCTCCCCAGAATTGTTGCTTTGAAGTTGCACCTGGAGGTTCTGAGTCACCAAAGTTGGGAAAGAGCTGGAATTTGCATCTCATTTTCTGGATGATGGGAATGAGGAGATGGCAGAGAAATGCCTTGGAGTGAAGGAGGAATCCAAGATTTCCATCTCCCTGGTGGATGAAAGTGTTCTTTCCCTCTTTGCATGGAAGCAGCTTTGCCTGGTAAAACCTGTGAGGAGTTTAAGCCTTTTCCAGCTTGAACCAGCCCAGAAACCAACGTTGTGCTGGGCTGGATCAAAAGGAGAGTGGGCAGCAGGGGAGGGAGGGATGGAGGGAGGGAGGGAATTCTCCCCCTCTTCCCTCTCTGAGACTCCACCTGGGGTTCTGTGTCCAGTTCTGGTGCCCCCAACATAAGAAAGGAAAGGAAAGACATGGAATTATTGGGAAGAATCCAGAGAAGGTCATGAACTTAATAATGGAGACAGGCTGGGGCTGAAGGTTGTGTGGAGACCTCAGAGCACCTCCCAGGACCTGGAGGGGCTCCAGGGAAGCTGGAGAGGGACTTCATCAGGAACTGGAGTGGCAGAACAGGGGGAATGGGTTCAGACTGAAATAAGGGAAATTTGGGTTGGTTATATGGAATGAATTCTTCCCTGTGAGGCACTGGGACCAGTTGCCCAGAGAGTGTGGACTCCCCACCCCTGGAATTGTCCAAGGCCAGGTTGGATGTGTTGTCCATTGGAACGAGATGATGTTTAAGGTCCCTTCCAACCCAGACCATTCCCTTCCCCATCCCTGGGGGTGGCAGCCCAAGGGACACTCCAGGAGCAGCCAGTGCTGCAGGGGCTGTGGGTCATGGCACTGCCATCCCACGGGCTTGCCAAGCTCATTCCATCCCTGTCTCCTCCATCTCAGCAGGAATATCTCCCACTCCCTTCAACTGCCCTCATCCAGGCCTGGGAGCTGCTTCTTTTCTGCCCCAGCAAAGTGGAAATGCTGCTGTGTTCCCAACATTCCATCTGGGAATTCCTTCGGGCCGGCAGGATTGCAGGGATCCTGCCCTGCCTTGTCCCTTCTGCTCCCCCTGAAAGGCTCATGGACTTCGGGTCAGGCTGAAGCTGCAGCCTTTCTGGGATCCTCCACGGGGTGAGTTCTCATTCCTTCTTATCCCTGCTCCACTTGGGAGGACAGATGTGCTTCCCTCCACCTCTGGACCGGAGGAAACATGAAAATCCCTTCTCAGATCAAACAAGAACCCCCAACCCCAAAGTCAGCAGCTCTTGGGAGCTCTTGGGTTTCTAAGCCCTGCCAACGAGCCGGGTCAGACAGGGACGGAGCCTCCAAGGAATTCTTGTTCCGAGGGATTTCAGCTTTCCATGGAAAAGTACTGGGCTGGCTCTGGGATCTCCTCTGTCCCTGTCAGCAGCATCCAGCAGTGGGAAACTGGAGCCAAGCAGCTGCAGGGGGAGCGTTCAGGGCATTTATTTGGAGCTGTTTCATTTCTTTTTACCTCCACAAAACTTCCTTGGAAAGCAAGGCTGTGGATCCTGGGGGTTTCTGGCAGCTGTTGCATCAGGGACAGGGAAGCTGCTCTTCAGGAAGGAGAAATAAAATAAAGGAAAATAAGATATGAAGCAAAATAAAAAGAAGTAAAAATTAAAATCTAAATTAAAAGGATATAAAATGAAATATAATGAAAATGAAGATGAAAGTAATGAAACAAAATAAGTAAAAATTAAAAAAGGATAATGTAAAATGAAAATGAAAATAAAACAAAAAATAAGTAAAAATTGAAATAAAATAAAATAAAATATAAAATAAAGTTAGATAAAAGGAAAGAAAATGAAAATAAAACAAGTAAAAATTAAAAAAATAAAATAAAAATTAAAATAAAAGTATACAAAATGAAATAAAATTACAATGAAAATAAAAAATAAGTAAAAATTAAAATACAAAATAAAATAAAATTATATAAAATGAAATCAAATGAAAATAAAACAAAAAAATAAGTAAAAATTAAAAGAAAAGGAAAGGAAATATAAATTAAAATTTTACATTTTGTAAAAGGAAAATAAAGTAAAATATAATAAAGTCAAATAAATAAAATAAATAAAATTAAATATAAAATAAAATAATAAAAAATAACTAAAATAAAATAAAATAAAATAAAATAGCCCAGCCCAGCCCTTTGGAGAGCTGGGATAGCATTGGATCCCAACTCCTTTCCAGCCCAGTCTGCCCAGTTTGGCCCTGTGAGGCCTCACCTGAGTGGGAGAATCATCAAATCCTGGAATGGTTTGGGATGGGAGGGATCTTAAAGCTCATCCATGGGCAGGGACACCTCCCACTGTCCCAGGGGGCTTCAACCTGCCCTGGGACACTCCCAGGGATCCAGGGGCAGCCACAGCTCCTCTGGGAATTCCAGCCCAGCCCCTCCCCACCCTCCCAGCCAGGATTTTTTCCCTAAAGAAATCTCCCAGACTGTTTTATCCAAAACTTTCCAGACTCTTTCCTGCTCATTTCTGGGACACTTCAGCTCCTTCTGAATCGTTGGCCTTGGCAGCACCTCCAAGTCCTGATCCTTGGGTGAAACCTGGATGTGCTCCAAGCTCTCTTGCAAGCCCAGGACACTGTTTGGATGCCAAAGTAAGGAAGATCCCAAAAGGTCCCAGAGGAGGATGACGCCTGTTCCTGAAAAATTAATGAGTCTTGCACAAGTTTGTGCTTGAACAGGTTCAGCCCAGGTGGGTCTCCTGCCTCTCCTGCACGTTTTTCACTTGGATTGGCAAATCCTGAGCCACTGAAGTAGCTCTGGATGAAGCAGCCACTCCAAAGTGATGTTTTTAGGGAAGACTTTGCCTAAAAGTTCCAGCATTTCCAAGAACGAAGATACTGGTGTTGGTTCATCCAAACTGCTTTAAAAATGAAGTTCTCTCAGAGGTTTTGCTGAGAAGTTTTGGGGTTTCCATCCTCGGGATTTTGCAGTGGGATTCCCTTGTGTTAGAGGCTGTTTTTCCAAGAAAAATTGCCCCTATTTGTCCCACTTGGCAGCTGCTGGATTTTGACTGATCCCTGTAGTCCAGAGAGACTTCAAAACCTTGGCACTGAGGCAAGTCCAGACTGTGATTTCAGGAGCTGAGCAGAAGTTACTTGGGAATGCAGTGTTGGGAACACAGGCTGGGAGCAGAAAAACTGGTTTGTGGGCTCTTGGTGCTCCAGAAACCACGATGAAGGAATTCTTATGGATTGCTACAAAGGGCAGTAGCAGTGGCTGAAAAGGAAGGGGCTAAGATTTCATCAGTAGAGTCCAGAAAATCATGGGGATTTGTCCCATTCTGGGCTCCTTGAGATAAGAGGGACATGGAGCTCCTGGAGCAGGTTCACCCCCTTGTTCCCCACCCAGCCTTTTTCCCTGATGGTTCTGACCAATGAAACCCCAAGGTGAACATTTTGAGTTTGAAGAGGACAAAACCCCCATAAAAATCCCTGGGAGGAAAATGTAAAAATCATCTTATTTATTTCTCCACTGTATCCATGTCTTGTTATCCCAGATCAGAGTGTTTGGACTAACTGGGAAGATAATGGAGCAATTCCTCAGCAAAGGGCTCCAAAGTTCCAATGCAGAGGAAATCCATTGACTTGAAGAAGTTGAACAGATTTGGGTTGATTTTGATCTTTTTGCCCAGTGAGATTAAGCCTGAACCCTGTTTTTCCCATCCCATCTCCATGATAAATATGGGAACAGCTCCTGCTGATGGAATACCTGGAAACTTTCTTGTTGAAGTGCATCAGAACCTCCTCTGAATTATTTCTGGCTTTGCAAGTGAGCAGCTGAGAAAGGATGAGGGAGCTCTGGATGCCTCAAGGTTATTCCAATTTGTTTGCTTCCCTGCTTTTTCCCACACTGGGAACTGATAGCATTTCCCTTCTTTGATTTTCTTTTCCAATTTCAGGAGCCTCTGCTTTGGTGTCCTGAGGGAGCCCCTTGCCAGGAGCCCATTTTTGGTGCTTGGGTCATTATTGACATTATTAATATGTTTAAATCCTGATTTCTCCTTCCAATAAATCCAAATTCCACCCTCACTCATTTTGCTTAATCTCACACATCCCATCCCATCCCATCCCATCCCATCCCACCCCACCCCACTCCACTCCATC
>VXBA01001017.1:6546-17615 GCA_013399895.1 Serilophus lunatus | reverse complement strand
TTCCCATCCCATCCCATCCCATCCCATCCCATCCCATCCCATCCCATCCCATCCCATCCCATCCCATCCCATCCCATCCCATCCCATCCCATCCCATCTCCACTGGTTTTGAAAACTTATCTTGAGCTTGCCTTGAAACCAAAATAAGATGTTCCACCTCAACCAGGTGGATAAATCCCTGAAAATCCCTGTTTCTGTGGCAACTGCTGAGAACCCTCACCCTGCAGGTGTCATTCCCAGTGGATTCACAAGTGGAAAAGCAGCAGCTGGTGATGAGATTCCACCTCATCCCATGGACAAGGCCTGGAACAGAGGGATCATTTCTGCCTGTGGTGAGTAGAAACCCCTGTGGTTTGAGGCACTTGAAATGATCCAAGGTGGAATGCTGGAGGATTTTCCATTTTCTGCCCAGCAGGATGTAGGCAAGACTCTAATAATCATTATTTTTCTCGTGGTCTGAAGTGTGATTTCAATATATTACTTTATAGATAAATAGAAATTATAGAATATCCTGAATTGGAAGGAATTCCCAAGGATTGCCCTGCCCAGGACATCCCAAAAATCCCATAGAGCTTTGTCCAAATATTCATCTGGTTTGGCTTCTACCTCCTTTTTTTACCTCAGTTTTTTAGGAGCATTTTAGAGGTGAATTTTGCCTCAAAACAAATCTACTCCTTTAAATAATCCCCCCCCCCCCCCCCCCAAATGAGTCTTTTGCAAACTCAAAATTCAGGAAAAATGCTTTTCAGCTCAACAACAATGAACTGAGACTTCAAGAGGTTGGGAAATGAACATTTTCTGTGCTTACTCATTCTTTCAGATGAAGCCAATTGTAGAAAAAAAAAAACAAATTACAGAGAGTAATGAATGGTAAGTTATTCATGACTTTTTTTGAAGAAGGAATGACAATGTGAATATTCAGGCAAAGGAACCTTGGGGGGATGGGTTGGGCTGGGTGAGTCACACACAGGTTTTGAATTATTGATGTTCCACAACTTCCAAGCTCACACTGGATTTCTCAGTCCCTCCAAGGCAGGTGGAAAAAGGTCCTGCAGATCCATGTATGTTCTCCCTGTGGGATGCTGTGGCAGCACAAGGAGGAATTTGGACCTGTCCTGTTTTTCCCAGGGGCTGGATGTATGGAAAGATTTCCAGGTGTCCTGTTTTGAAGGCTCCTTGGTTGTTCCAGGGGGGTGTTTCACGGGTTGTGTCTCAGAGCTGAGCTTGATGAGGGTCATTAATGATTAACAACAGGCACCTTCAACCTGAGAACAAAAAGTGCTGAAGGTTGGGGTGGAATGCTCTCCAAAATGTGTGGTGTGGTGTGGTTTCCATCACATTTGCTGGGACATGGTGGCCCCTGGGGTGTCTTGGCTGGATGGTGCTCCAGGACTGGGCAGTTCATTGCTCCTGGTCCATTCCCAGCATTCAGAGTGTGGCTGCAAACCATCAGAATCCTGCAGAGCTTCCACTCTCACTGAGTCCCTCAGCTCCACTTGGCTTTAATTCAAGCCACTGAGGGGAGAAAATCCAAACTGCCAAAAAAGTTCTTGATGTGCTGAAGGCTTTTCCTGAAGGTTCTCCAAAGGGAGACTGCTGGGAATGCCAGTGGGTCAGTGGACCACTGGGGAGCTCCATCCCTTTGTTTTCTGAAGAGGATTAAGTGTCCTTTGCCCAGAGAATTGTGGATTCTCCTTCCCTGGAAGTGTCCAAGGGCAGGTTGGAGCCCCCTGGGACAGTGGGAGGTGTCCCTGCCCAGGGCAGGGGTGGCACTGGATGGGGTTTAAGGTCCTTTCCAACCCAAACCATTCCATGATTCCATGACTGTCACTGGGAGAATCCACAGCACAGCTGTAGCTGAGGGACAAAGGGGGTTGTGCAGAAATGGTTCAGAGGAAACTCAGGGAAGCATTTCCAGCCTGGGGGATCTCAGGTGTCACCAAGAGGTCTCTTTCCCAACCTAAATGACCCCGTGAACAGATGTGAACTGCTGTGGTGATTTTAATCCTGGCTTAGGAAGCCTCTAGTCAGGATTTAGCACCAGGTGAGAGAGGGAATAATGTGGAATTACTGTTGGACATGGATTCTAAGAGTAACAGTAGTAGGGTGGATGAGTAGCTCTGTGTGTGTGTCAGCAGAGAATTAAATCTTAAGCAGAGCTTTGATGATCAGGAGATATTGGGGGTGTACAGAGGAGGTGGATCAAACTGTCAGAAGAAATTCCCTGTTAAAAGTGATCAATAAACATATTTTTAGCCTTATTTAATAGGAAGAGATCATATGATCACGTTGAATTATCATATGAAGGCTCAGATTTTTTATATTCTCGATTAAAGTGAATTGAAATTGTTGCAGCTGTTCCTGTCAAATGTGGGAAGGACAGGGCTGATCCTGAGGTCTGGTGTCATTCCAGCTTTGCTGAGCTCAGCTGTCCTGCCTCCCTTCACTCTCCCATGCAGCTCAGCAGGATTCCAGGATCATCCACGTTGGAAAAGGCCTCCAGGATCCTCCAGCAGCACCAGAATTGTCCCTAACCCGTGTCCCCAAGGGCCACCTCCAGACTCCTCTGGGACAATTCCACAGAAGTTTCTGAAGAAACTGAAGTTCTCCCACAGGATTTGGGAAATTTCTGACATCCAGGGACTGAAGGCAGGGAAGAGCCAAGGAAAACTTCCATCCCTGTCCCTGCTCTGTGCTGATCACAGGGAACATCCCACTCAGCAAGGCAAAGCTCAGGAGGCTCTGCTGGTTCCAGCAGGGCTGGAATTTGGGCTCAGGCTGAGCTCAGGAGGCTCTGCTGGTTCCAGCAGGGCTGGAATTTGGGCTCAGGCTGAGCTCAGGAATCTCTGCTGGTTCCATCAGGGCTGGAATTTGGGCTCAGGCTGAGCTCAGGAGGCTCTGCTGGTTCCATCAGGGCTGGAATTTGGGCTCAGGCTGAGCTCAGGAATCTCTGCTGGTTCCAGCAGGGCTGGAATTTGGGCTCAGGCTGAGCTCTGCTGGTCTCAGGCAGCAGGGAATCCAATCTGTGCCCAGAACTGACTCAGCAAAGGGGTCCCTGTTTAAGGAAAGGCTTAAACAGGACGAGACTTTAAACTCAGGCTTAAAGCAGGAGCTGCTGAGGGGCTTTGCTGGAGCCCTGAGCTGAGGGGGAAGAGAAACAGGAAAAGCTCCAGGAACCCCCTTATTCCCCATCTCCTTTCCTGCTCAACCAGGTTGATGGGGAAACAAGAGTGGGATCTTCCAAGGAAAGCAGTTGTTGGGAGACAGGGGCAGGGGCCTGTTTTCAGCATTCCCTGACTTCTGGCAGGGGTGGGAGCAGCTCCTAAGAGCCCGAGTGCTCAAACACATGGATATCCTGCTTAAAATAGACTGGCAGGGAGTTTCTGACAACCCTGGAGTCCCCTGGGAGACTCTAATGAAGCCAAACTTTCAATGCAAATAAAACCAGGCAGGTCAGGAAGGAGCTCTTTGAGCAGAAAATTCCAGGGCCAGAAATATCCACTGAAAAATGGGCTTCCATTAATTTATTTTTTTCTTTTAAAATATGAAATCTACACCAAATTATCCTTCCTGGTTGGAACCATTTCCTCAGCTCCCACACAACTGTCTGTATTTGTTGCTGTGCTTAGTTTTGACTCCAGGCTTTTATGGGCTCAGTTCTATCAGTTTTCCATGTTTATGAGGCTCCATGTGTGTCTTGGGAGTAGTTTGAACAATAATAGGAAGTAAATAGTGGGTAATTTGGGCTGAAATGCTGCAAAATAAAGACTCCTGACTCCTAAAAGGGGCTTGATTAATTATATATTTGATTTGGAAGCAAACTCCCAATCTCTGGAAGTGTCCCAGGCCAGGTTGGAGCCCCCTGGGACAGTGGGAGGTGTCCCTGCCCAGGGCAGGGGGTGGCACTGGGTGGACCTTCCAACCCAAACCAGTCTGGGATTCCATGAAATGTGAGTTGTATTGATCTGGCTCCTTCCTCAGTCCTGTAAATGCTGATTTTTCCAGCAATTCCAGCTTGTTGTGTTGTGCAGCACAAACCCTGCAGCAATGTGGGAACACAGGATTTGGGAGGCATTGGCTGGGATTCTTCAGCAAGGGATTCACACTCTGGGCTGTGGGAAGGAATGTGGCTGCTGAAGGATCCAGAGCATCTTCCAGGACAGGATCAGCCCCCAAATTCCCTCCCAGTGAGATTCCATGTGATCAGATCCCAACCCAGAGCTCCGGGAGCCTTTGGACAACACTGGGATTGCTGGGGGGTCTGGGCAGGGCCAGGGCTTGGGCTCCATGATCCCTGGGGGTCTCTCCCAACTCAGGATATTCCATGAATGCATGGTAAAATTTGGGTGAGCTCTTAAAGTAGAAATCAGCCATGTTGGGAGGATATTTCCATCCTTATCCAGCTCCTGGTGCTCTCTGGAAGGTTATTTCCCCAGGCCTGGAATTTGCAGGAAAAGCACATAAATAAAAGTAGGGATGAAAGATCCTTTTTTTTTTTATGTCAGTTATGGATAAACTGGGTCAGCTGAGAAGTGTCTGGAGGTGGGATTTATGTTCCTGGACTTTCAAAGTCTGAGGGTAGATCTTGACATCAGAGCTGCTCCCCTGAGGTTTTCCTTGTCCTAATTTAGGACTGGGATGAATCATTCCCTGCAAAGCTCTTGGGTGACTCCAAAGGAATCCTGGCTAAGTGGTTGGTCAGTGCACTGGGAATGGCCTAAATCTGGGGAGAACTAATCCCCATTTGGAGGATTTGCAGGTGATGAATATTCTTGTGAAGGCAAAAACTTGTATCACAGAATCCCTGGATGGGTGAGGCTGGATGGCCCCAGCAGGGCCATCCCAGAGCAGGTGGCACAGGATGGCTCTGGAACATCCCCAGGGAGGACACTCCACCCCCTCTCTGGTCTCTGCCCAGTGCTGGGTCACTGCCCAGCCAAGAAGTTGTTCCTCGTGTCCAGGTGGAACTTCCTGGGCACCAGTTCCTGCCTGTTCCCTTGTCCCATCTGGAAATGGCACTAAGGACAACTGGGCAAGGCAAAACTGATTTCCCAGAAAAGCTGGCAGAGGATTTGTCTTCCTGGGAAGGTCCAGGCTTTATTCTCCTCAGAAATCAGACCTTGGAGCCACCCTGGATCCTGCAGGAGATTCTACAGGCAGGATCTGAAGCAGTTGTGGAAAAGGGACAATAAACTTTATTACTGTGTTTGGGAAAGGTCCAAATCCCACTTTTTTGGAGGTTCAGGTGCAGGTTAAGAGCAGGAAGGCACTGGATAATGATGGGATGTGACAAGAAATAAGGGTTGGGATGGGGCAAAAAATGAAGGATAAGAGGGAACCAGAAATAAAGGCTGGGACAAGAAAGAAAGCTTGGGATGAGACAAGAAATAAGGGTTGGGATGAGACAAGAAAGAAAGTTTGGGATGAGACAAGAAAGAAAGCTTGGGATGAGACAAGAAATAAGGGTTGGGATGAGACAAGAAAGAAAGCTTGAGATGAGACAAGAAATAAGGGTTGGGACAAGAAATAAAGGTAGGGATGAGACAAAAAATAAGGTTTGGGACAAGAAATAAAGGTTGGGATGGAGCAGGAAATAAGGGTTGGGATAAGACAAGAAATAAGGGTTAAGATGGCACCAGAAATAGAAGTTGGGACAAGAAATAAGTGTTGGAATAGGACCAGAAATAAAGTTTGGGACAAGAAATAAGGATTGGGATGGGACAACAAATAAAGATTGGGATGGGCCAGGAAATGAGGGCTGGGATGAGACAAGAAATAAAGGCTGAGTTACTCTGATTGCAAAGTGGAGGATCTACAGGCACTGGAATCCACTGAGAAAGAGAAAAATAAAGCTACAGAAACAGTTAAACATGTCCTGAAAAAAAGCAGAACTGGCAGAAGGGAGAAACTTGGTAACTGTGAGCAAGAAAATGTCCTGCTGTCATTGGGGTTTATTTCTTTATTTCTTTTTCCTGGGAAACAGGGCTCTGTAAATAGGATCTCTCTGATGTTGGCATTAAATTTCTCCTCCTCCTGTAAACAGGTTTAATAACAACTGACTCAAATAGTGCCACAGATTTGTTCCTCAGGGGAAAGAAAAAAAAAAAGACAAGTTGCTTGAAGAAAAAAAACCATGAAAATATTATTTGGGGCCCAGTTTTTATTTAGATCCGGATGTAGGATCAGAGATCTCCATATTTGGCTCAAATTCTTGACATGAGACTTAGAAGAGGGAAAAAAAAAGGGGCCCCCACAGAACTGAGGGGCTGAGAAAATGTAGGTTCTCTCTCCACATGGGACTTTCCAAGATAAATTAACAGTGGAGGTTGAGCTGGGCTTAAATTTACAGCCCAAGATGTGAAAGGAGGCCAAAACCCACTTCACACAGCTGTGGAATTTGCCAGGGAAACTGAGCCTTCCTTTGTGGCAGCTCACCAGGAAAGGAAGGAGAGAAAAAGGTGGAATTCAATTGTTGGGAGCCCTGTTAGTCGAGATTTGCTCCTGCTGGGCATCAAAGACAAAAAACCAACTGCAGCCTGGCCTGGGATGTTGGTTGGAGTGCTGGAAACATGATTCAATTTGACTTGGAAAACAAGAGGATAATGCAGCAAGCCAGGGAGGCTGTTCAGTTAATTGCTGCTAATGAAGAAGAACTGGCTTGAAGAGACTTGTTTTAACTTTAAATCCGGCCCAGGGAGAGGTCCACAGCCCCAGTGGAAGTTCCTGGGATCCAGAGTGACTGAGGAGCAGCTTCCATGTGCAAAGGTGGATCTGGGAGCTCCTCCTGGAGGTGTTAAAACCCAGGAGAGCTGTTCTTAGGGGCCTGTGTGCAGGGAGGGAGGAGTGGCTTAAATTCCCTAATAAAGATTTAGGCTGGAAGAGCTTTTTATGCATCTGGTAGAGAATCCTGGAATGGTTTGGGTTGGAATGGAACTTAAAGCTCTTCCAGTTCCAACTCCCTCATGGGCAAGGCCACCTTCCACTATCCCAGGCTGCTCCAAGCCTCATCCAACCCGGCCTTGGGCACCTCCAGGAATGGGAATATTCCCTGTTTTTCCCCGTGCCTCGTTTTCCTGGCGGACAAAGGAAACACCTGAGCTTTGGGAGCTGAGAAGCTCCTGGAAAGCTGTGGTTTCCCACAGAGTTTGCAGTTTCTTTCTGCACATAATTGAGAGCTGGCCTTGCCATGTGCTCTGGCTGTCACACACTTGCCCAGACAGTGAAAATTAGCCAAACTTCCTCCAGCAGAGGCTCAGCTTCTCATCACCACAGCTGAGATTGGAACCAGGAGCTCCAGAGGAGCATCCCCAGCACTGGATGATGTATGAAGCCAGGGAAAGCTGCTGTGGAACCTCCCAGAAGCCCAAGTGCAGCTGTTTTCTCACATTCATAAATCCTGCTGGAAGTGGATGTTCTCAGAGGAAGTGGGAGGTGCAGACAAATGAAGGATTTGGGACACTCCTATTTGGGGAGCACCCGAGGGAAGGACTGTGGAGTCATTTGTTTGTGCAGTGCCTAAAATAAAGGGGCCCTGCTCCTGTGGTGTCAGGGAGTAGAAACAACAACAGCATCACTTGTCCCTTTCCAGAGGGGGCTCCTCTCCGGATGGACACGGGACACACCAGGCTGGGATTGGACCCTGACTTGGGAATTGTTTGCCACGGGAATGTGATTCCTGCTTTATCCAAGTGAGGAGGGATGTGAGAGTCACATGCAGGCAGAAGGGTCTTCATGGAAGAGGAGGGTTGGAATGTGCAGCCTGGTGTGGGATTTGAAGCTCCAAAACCAGCCCCTGGAAGTTGTGGTTCAAGGTGCCTCCACTGCAGGTTGTTGATATCCAGACGTGTTTCATCCCATGGGTTTTTCCATGTGACAGGAACGCTCCTTTTCCAAGGGCTGGGTTTGTGGAGGTGCTCCACCTTCAGAAGACGCTGGGGTGGGATGCTGGCCGAGCTGTGAAGGCACTGATTGAGTAAGAGCTGAGCTCTGAGCATTCCCAGCTCCCCTCTGGTGGCTTTGAGCTGGGAAAGGAGGGGAATCCAACTCCAAAAGATCTTCCTTTTGGTTCACCACACCTGCCCAGCAAAGCTTTCAGGTGGAGTTGCCTCCTCCTCCTCCTCAGTGGTGACAGTGGCAGGGCAGGGTTTCCCTCCTGTTGGTGTCTCCAGCCGCTCTGGAAGCTGCTCCCTGAGGAATTCCACTCCTGAGGAAGCTGCTTTTCACATGGAGGAGACACCAGGAGTTCCCCTGGTGGGGTCAAAGCAAACCAGATCCACTGGCTGACGAGGTCATGGAATCATGGGGTGGTTTGGGTTGGAAGGGTTCATCTTGTTCCACAATCCCAGGTGGCTCCAATCCTTATCCAGCCTGGTCTGGAGCAATTCCAGGGATGGGGTATCACAGCTTCTCTGGGCAACCTGGGCCAGGGCCTCCCCACCCTCCAAGCCAGGAATTCCTGCCCAATATCCCAGTAGGTTTTGACTTGTTCTGGTCACTTGTATCCCAGTTCCTGGGTCACAAACACCTTGTCCCATTTTTTAGGGTGGGAAGTCATTTTTTTGGGTGGCATTGAGATGTTGGAAAGGCCAGTGATCCCTTCAGCCAAGAAAAAAACTGCTGCACTCAAATTCTCTGCTCTGACTCCACACAAAGCTTCTCTTGCTTTGTGTTTTTTTTTTTCTCTCCCTTTCTGATTGTTCTGTCCCTGAATTGTGTAATTAATGTCTTTATTAGAACATTCATAACGTGAAGCAGCAGCAACCAAGTGAAAACCCCTGGAAGATTAATGCTCTTGTTCTTTCTCCCGTGGTAAAATGTCAGTATTTTAGGAGAGAAACTGTTTTCAGCTGTGCACAGAAGGGTTTTTATTTGAGTGACCACAATTTCAGCGTTTCAATTGTGTTCCCATTCTCCCTCTGCCTTTCTTTACCAACAGGCTGGTATCATTTATTTCAAATTCTCCCTGTTTTCATTGGAATGTAGCTCATTGACTTGGAAGGAGTTTAATCTCTTGAAGAAAAACATGCTTAGCATGGAAATAACTCCTTTTTTAAAGGTTTGCACACACACACACACACACACACACACACAAATAAAAGCAGATTATGGTCAAATTCTTAGAATGCTCCACTCTGCCAAACACTGGGTTTGCTTGGACTGGGGGAGTCCTGGCAAGAAAGCAGGATGTTTTTAGGCTTATTTGTGTTATTAACTAATGTATAACTGGGGGAGAAGCTCTTCACAGCAGCAGCAGAAACCACACAGAATTTGGCTGCTGGAACTTCCAGGCAAAGCTGGAAGTTTGGGAAGGAAAAAATTACTGGCTTTCGTGCAGAACTCTTTGGCCCACGAACCTTTCATCAAATCTTCAAGAATAACTTTGTTGGGTTTGGTTCCCCCCCCCTCTCCATGTCCCCACAGAGCCCACTGTGTTCTGGAGGAGCTCAAATGGAGGTTGGGGTTTTGTTGGAAATCAGGGATTTGGGGGGTTTCCTTGCTCCTGGTGGACCTCACTCATTGGCTTGGGGTGTAAATAGGCTGAGGAATGTGTCTCACTACAGAATCCCAGGATCATTTGGGTGGGAAAGAGCTCCAGGATCATCCAGTCCAGCCTCCTTCTGTTCCTCCTTGCTGTGGGACATTGGGGAGCAGTTCCCCCTCCTGCCTGGCCAGAACTGGATCCACACCACAGGTGACCAAGAGGAGCATTTGCTCTGCAGCCCCTTTGGAATTGTGTCCAGGGCACACCATCAGCAAATCCAGCTGGACTCACAGGAAGGGAGGAGGCTCAGGGGGGACCTCATTGCTCTCCCCAACTCCCTGCCAGGAGGGTGCAGTGAGGGGGGTCGGGCTCTGCTCCCATGTGCCAAGGGAAAGGAGGAGAGGGAAGGGCCTTCAATTGCCCCAGGGCAGCTTCAGGGGGGAGAGCAGGAACAATTCTTCCCTGGCACAGTGGGCAGGGATGGGAATGAGTGTCCCAGGGAGGTGCTGGAGTCCCAGTGTCTGGGAGTGGCCCAGAGGTGTCTGGATGTGGCCCTTGGGGACACGGACTGGGGGGGATTGTGGTGCTGCTGGATGATCCTGGAGGTCTCTCCCAACCCTGATGATCCTGGGATTCTGCTGGCCTGGGACTGTGCTGGTTCCTGAGGGATTCTCAGTATTCCCAGTAGTCCCAGCCTGGAGGAAGGCTCTGTTTGCTCCCTAATCCAGCTGCTCAGGCCATATTTAGGAAAGAGGAGCCTGGCTGGAAGTTGGGATAGTCTTGTAACTGAGTGGGACCAATGGGAGGGCAAACCCACCCCCCTGGATCCTCTGGCAGCCTTGGAAAGTCCAGGTTGGACCAGGTTCGTGAGGAATCACTTCCTCAATAGACTTCCTTGGAAGACAACAAAACCTGGATTTCCAATCCCCATCCTCTGATTCGTAGAATCCCAGAATGGTTTGGGTTGGAAAGGGTGTAAATCCCATCCAGTGCCACCCCTGCCCTGGGCAGGGACACCTCCCACTGTCCCAGGGGGCTCCAACCTGCCCTGGGACACTCCCAGGGATCCAGGGGCAGCCACAGCTTCTCTGGGAATGGTTCCTCACCTGGCTCTCCCCTTTCTCCTCGTCATTCCACGTGGAAAATTCAGTTTTCCCCACAACGCTGAGAAGGTTCTGGGATGGAGAGAACCCTTCTGAAAACTGCACTGGAGTCCTGGAGAAGGCCAGCATGGCAGCATTCCCATGTTTTTGGCATTTCCCTTGGCTGGCTCAGCAAACTGCACTTTGTGGCTCTGGATTTAAGGGCTGCTGCTCTGTCTTGGTCCATATCTTGGATGCTGGGAATTCCTCAGGGCAGCCCCATGGCCTCACAAAGTGCAGCAATGCCCTGGGAAACCTCACTCAGTGCCAGAATATAATGGACAAAGGCAGGCCAGGGAAAGAAATTCATGGATTTGGAGTTAGCAGGCTTCGACAGACACAGGAGCTTTCCATTTCCAGGTTTTATTCCCTGTTTGTGTTGAACATTTGAAGCAGCCTCAGGCCAGGGAATGGATGGCTCAGAAGGGTTAAGTTGGTTAAAAGAG
>VXBA01001016.1:221229-284764 GCA_013399895.1 Serilophus lunatus | reverse complement strand
GGGGGGGGTGAGGACCCGCGGGGGGAGGGACGGTCCCGGGCTGCACACTTCGCAGGGAAGGGGGGACAGCAGGCAGGAACAGAGGCCGTCTCAGCTCTGGGATCGAGGGACCACGCACTGCACAAGATGGCCCCGGGGCCATGTGTGCCGATGGCTGGTGATCGGCCCCCGTGCTCCCGGGAGCGGCGGAGGCAGGGAGGGGGTGGGCACAGCTCTCTGCTGTCCTCACGCCCCCAGGAGGGCGAGGACCCGCCACGGCCTCGGGGGCACCGGGACTGGCGCAGGCCCCGCTCCCTCCTGGCCCCAGCTCTGCCCAAGACCCAGCAGGGCACAGGTAGAGCAGCTGGAGCAAGGGCCCGCCTCCCCCTGCTTCCAAGGAAAACGGAATTTTAACTCAGGCAGGTAAGCCCTTTTTGACCACCCCCCACGGTCCCAACCCCTCCCCAAACCAGTACAAGATATTCAAAACCTGGCTGAATACAGGTCGGGGCAACTGCTGTAGCTGACCCTACTTGAGCAGGAGAGTTAGGCTAAATGGTCTCCCAAGGTGCCTTTCAACCTCAACTACTCTGTGATTTCAGCCCCATGTTAAAGTGCAAATCAGGTATCAGTACAGCATAGACTCCTGAATTGTAATCACCTGTGCTGAGTGTACCATCTTGAGTGAGCTCATGTAATTGTGGTTTTAGAAAGCATATCTTTTGTTTGCAGATTCCCTGTTGGTCCCTATCACTCTTTGTCAGGTCATAGTCTAGATGTCCTGTGAGGGCAGCAACCTCCCTGTGTTGTGTCAAGTGACTATGTATGCCACCATTTGTTTCTGAACATAAAGTATGAGTAGACAGTTTTGTTTTCTTAAGAGCCTTTGGTGAGGGATTTTTGCCAAAAACTTTCTTGAAACTGCAAGTGCTGCAATAGAAGCTGAATCACCCTTACCACTTAATCACAGTTCATCTCAGAGCATTGTTCTTCCACCTGTTTTACCCGCCAGAAATAGTTTTGGGCATACGAAAGCTAAAACGTTTTTTGCCTCTGAGTATCATGAGAACCTCTTCATTTGTTGATAGATAATAATGAGCTAATTTAAGATATTTATTGAAAGGGAAAGGATTTGTTTTCCTAATACCTATCACAGAGTAATGGTTACAGTTCTTAAGTATTCATTTTTGCAGTTGTCCATCTAGACTTTAAGCAAAGGAACTATTACCTTTAGTTTATATTACATGGTTCCTTGGTAACTTCAAATTAATTTACAAAGGTTTTGTACCTGTAAAGGGCTGTAGCTCCTGAGCCAAACTGCTGCTGTCTTCCCCAGATTTTTATGAATCCTACAGCTACTGATAGCAGATGCTACCAGCTTTAGGGGTAATACAATATGGCTAGCAAATCCACTGGTGCTGATGGAGCTAATGGTGTTCATGGTATTTCATATCTTGTGAGATAAAGACTTTGGAGACTTGTTAATTACACCCATGTATGTTCCCCAAATGAAGCCCCACACGAGGCATTTAGATGTTTCACCCAAACATTACTGCTGTTGGCAGATTATAGCATTCTGCAGCCCTCTGAAACATGTCTGAAAAATAGATCTTTGGCTCTTAGGCAGACGTGGCTCTCTTAGAGGATGGAAACGAACAGAGGAACACCTCCACAGTCTGGGGACTTCCCCATGCGAAGTGCGACAGTGTGCTTTACTACTGGAAGTGCTGTCTTAAGTATGCCGTATGCCCTAGGCTAAATACTGTCTGGGTTTCTTTAATGTAATGAATAAAGAGTTTTGCTGAAATGAATTTAAATGCAGACTTTTATTCTGAACTCAAAACATCAGTGTAGAAGATACAGATCGCAGTCATAACTGATATTGAGAAAGAGTGTTCCCTAGACTTTTGGATAGCAGAACTACAAATCACAGCTGAAATATTTTTTTAAAATTATATTAGATTTGACACCAGAGACAAATAACATGGTATTATTTGTAACATATGTCAGTGCAGCTCATTTTTAATCAGCTTTCACTACTAAAGAAGGCTATTTAAAGAACATCTACTGTTGTAGTTTACAATCATCATAACTCAGAAAAATCCACAAAGGAATGTTATTTGTGGGAAAGTGAAATTCTGCTAATCTATCTTTATTGCGGAAGAAAAGCTGTGCAGGGATGATGATTATTTGCTCTCTGGGGTGTACAACTTACAATGAATACTTTTTGCATTGTTTTCCTACGTCATTATGGTCAAGCGTATTACTTTTCTGATAAAATGTTATTTCCTCAATGTTTATAGACTCTAGTTAAATTAGAAAGGAGATAAAATTATGTTTTCATATGCCTTTTTTGAAGATCTTCAAGTCAAAAAAGAGTATATTTTGGTTTCCTTGAGGAACGGTTTAGGTAGGGTCTTCAAGAGTACTTAGGTGACTACTTCATTGTTACATATTTCTTGTAAACAGTTTGCAGAGCTTTTAACTTTGCATTTAAATTTAATGTCATCTAATAGTGGATCTCAGTTTTCCGAGGTTTGAAAATAATATACATCTTTACAAGATATCTTTTATGCAGTATATAATGTATGTGTATATATAGGTGTATTGCATCTGTCTGAGAAGGAGTTCATTTTCCCATAGCAGTGCTGTGCTTTGCATTGGTGGCTAGAAGGGTGTTGATAACGCACCAGTGTATTGACTACTGCTGAACACAGCAGCATCAGGACTGTAGTGTTCCTTCCTCAACCGAGGGCAAGATGCTGAGGGTGACACAAATAGGCCAGCTGACCCAAACTGACCAAAGGGATATTCCGTATCATATGACGTCAGCTCAGATATAACAGTAAGGAAAGGAGCAGGAAGTGTGTGTGGGGGGCATTCATTGTTTCCAATGGCTGCCCACTAAGACACCACTAAGTGTGCCAAACCCCTACTTCTCGGGATGTGGCCAGACATCACTGCTGATGGGAAGTAGAAAGTAAATTTTGTTATTTTCAACTTTGCTTTGGTAAACTGTCTTATCCTAACCCATCAGTTATTTACCATCTTATCCTCTTCCCCCTGCCTGGCTGGGAAAGGGAGGGCAATAGAGCAACTGTGCGAGCACGTGGCGTCCAGCCGAGGTCAACCTGTTACAGTTATTTTGGCACTCAGTGTGGGGTGAAATCGAGGAAGTTATATATACATATGTATAGTGCATACTATAGGAATAGTAGCTGTCGAGTAGCAAGTTCTTGTGCAGGACACCGGGTTTGCTGGCAGCAGTGCTTGTCACTTTATTGTGCTTAGTTTGGTAACACACTAATATTAGCAGTGGTTGCTTGCTTTGCCCTTGTACTGACAGCCTTGATAGGCAGGGGGGGCTATCTTCTATTGACAGTGGAGGAATACATCTTCTCCCCACCCCATCCTGTGGCCAGGTTTTGGTAGCACAGAGGAGGTTTCTTTGGGAAGCCTCTGGAAGCTTCCCCCATGTCCAGTAGAGCCAATGCCAGCCAGCTCCAGGCCAGATCAGCCGCTGGCCAAAGATGGGCCAACAAGGAGTGATAGTAACACCTCTGTGACAACATATTTAAGAAGGAAGGAAAAAGTTAAAGAGCAGATGAAGATAGCAGCCAGAGAAGAGCAGAGTGAGAGCATGTGAACAACTATGCAGACACCGATGTCAGCGGGGAATGCAGAAGGTGCTCCAGACACCAGAGGTGAGGTTCTCCTGCGGCCCGTGGTGAAGACCATGGTGGAGCAGCTGTGCCCCTGCAGCCCATGGAGGACCACAGGGATGCAGAGATGCACCTGCAGCCTGTGGAGGAACTCACGTTGGAGCAGGTAGATGCTGCAAGGAGGCTGTGAGCCCGTGGGAGGCCCATGCTGGAGCAGGGTCCTGGCAAGGACCTGCTGACCTGTGGGAAGAGGAGCCCACATTGGAGCAGGTTTTCCTGGTAGGACTTGTGGACTATGGGGGATCCACACTGGAGCAGTCTGTGCCTGAAGGACTGCACCCTATGGAAAAGTGTCTGAAGTGGCAGCAGTGTATGAAGAACATGTGTAAGAAGTCCATGGAATGGACTCACACTGGAGCAGTTCATGAAGGACTCCTCCCTCTGAGCAGTGGCATAAAAACCAACTGACTGTAACCCTCATTCCCCAACTCCCTTCACAGCTGAGGAGGAGGAGATAGAATGTGAAAGTAGGGGAGGATGGGGGGAAGGTGTCTTTAAGATTCATTTTACTTGTCATTCTTAAGATCTGATTCTGTTGGTAATAAATTTAATTAATATCCCCAGTTGGAGTCTGTTTTGCACATGATGATGATTAATAAGGGATCTCTTACAGTCCTTGTCTCACCTCATGAAACCCTATGTTATATTATCTGTTTGCAGAGGGAAATGAGAAAGTGCCTTTAGTGGGTACCTGGCATCCAGCCAGGGTCAAACCAATACAGTAGGCCTTCAGCTTCTTTTTACACAGTTTCCTTAGAAAATTTCCTGGAATGACCGATAACTTAATTCAAAACATTGTTGAAAATACTTTCCAGACTGTCCCTGCTTCAATGGAGACATAAAAGCTTCATGTTCAAAGCATCACAAACTGAATTATTGCTTTATAATCTTTGCACAGACCCTTGATTCTATTAGCAAGAGCCGGCAGTTGAGCATTAGGTAAATATTATGCAACTCTTGAATATAAGGAAAAGGACAATTTTACATAAAGCAAGAACAATGAAGCATTTACTGTTGTCTTCTGAAACTTTGGCCCTTGTTAAGCTTAAGGTATGCCCAACACATGGAAAAAAAGTTTGACCTGAGGATGCTGTGTGTATTTATGTCAGCATTTATATAAAATTAATATTTTCTATATATTGCCCTATGCCTCTCACCACCAAATTAGTCAGGACTTATCACACAGAAGCATAGAATGGGTAAGGTTGGAAGGGAGAGTTGGAACAAAGAGTGAGCTAGTCCAATCTCCCTGCTCAAGCAGGATCATCCTAGACCACATTGCCTTTCTCCTTAAAAAATTTTATCACCATATTTGCAAATTACCTCAATGGGAATAAACTATAGAAACAGTTTCGTCTGGGCTTTTGTTTATACATCATAGCATAAAAGCTTAATTGCCTGTATAATGTACAATTGCAACAGATGATAATGTTTTGTGGGGTTATTTTTGGTTTATGTCTTCTGTTTTAATAGTTCAGAAACAATTTCAGAGAAACTTTTCTGTCTTGCTAGGGTGACGACTCAAGTGTGGGCATTCTTTGTGTTTCTTGAGGCACGCTCGTTAGGGAGAGAGCTGGTTAACCAGTTCAAAAGGTTAACCAGTTCCCTGTTTTCTACATGTTTTTGTTAGTTTTGTTGTCCTGTAAAGGGACTGTCTCCCTGGGATTCACAACTCAAGTGAAAATGAATATTTGAGCTGTACTTACTTGTAACCCCTCTTGCCAAAGCTGTTCCTCACCGTTGAGCTGGTATAATTCTGAGTCAATGCTGCCAGATTGATTTTGTCAGTACCAGCCCATTAGCATACACAGTTCAGGGACCATTTTTATACCCTGAAATATAAACTGTCTCCACACAGCTACTAAAAGAGCTTGTACAGTTTGGCAAATCTCTCCTTGAAAATAACTGGCATGCGAAGGAGCAAATTGACTTCTAGGTGGTGAATATTCACCATTTGTAAATTCATCATGAAGAGTTCATGCTTGAAAGATGTTTGCATTAAATATTTTGAGTTTGCTTGCTCACCGAGTGAATAAACATAGGAAGGCTTACTTATTAAATCATCGTCTTCAATCTGCCAGTTCTTGGGGGCTTTTAGTTATCTGATAGGAATATAATTCATTGTTAATTGTGTACTATAAAAATGGATTTACTGAAAAGCTTGAAGGCTCTCATGGTTTGAATACTCTTTCAGTCTTTACTGTAATGCCCTTTTCTTTGCTAGCCTTCTCCATGGTAGATCTTATGTAATTAATGACTTGCTAAGCTCTCGTGTTGGATGAGGATTCATTTCTGCTCTCATGTTACTTGATGATGAGCCTAATTTAATATGAAAAATAAACCTAAGCATAGCTGATTTGCTCATTTTTCTTATCTTTATTTGCTATTCCATTTCTATCACTGTCCTATCATGTGTAAAGCTCAGTCACACCCACTCCCAAAACATTTAAAATGTAAAAGTATGGGTGCTGTTGACAGCACCCTGTAGCATCATACCAAAAGTGGATTCTGAAGTGGAATAAATCAGCCTTCTAGTGACCACAATTTATTCCTGGCTGGTCACACTTAATCACTAGGTAGGTAACAATTTTTCTAGAAAAGTTACTTTGATAGGCACCACATATTCCTTTAGGGTTTTATTTTCCCATTTTATGCTTTGAAGACTTTACATGTTATTTATAGGTTGTTTTGGCACTGTCTGCTCAGTGGGTGGGGTTGGTCTTAAACCTTAAGGCTGGGTTCTGCTTGGGGTGGCTAATGGATGGAACAGCTCTTAGTGTGTTATCATTAAAAATATATGAGACATGTATGAGAAAGGGAAGTTGGAACGGTGAAGAACTTTCTTCCTTCATGGCTTTCCCTAAGAAAGTAGATTTTTAACAAAAAAAGGAGTTGTAAAGAAAGATTAGTCTGTAAAATGTAATGTTGCCTGATGGATGGAGGAGGTGTTCCTGCACAAGATTAAAAGGTAGAGAAAAACTACACAGTTCAGGAAAATGAAGTCTGTGGCTGTACCCATCATGGGACCCTTTACAGATTAAATATGCCAGGGTTTCTCAGGGCTCTCATAGCCCAGTACCTTTTGGACTCAGAAGGCTAAACTCTTCCATTTGAAAAGAAAGCAAGAATCTACTCTTCTCCTCCCTCAGGCTTGGAAGAGAACCATAAAGTAGCTCAGTGGTTAAACAGTTTTACTAAGATAAGAAAGGTGATTCCTTTCTGTGCAACTTCAGCAGCTGGGTGTAATTTGTGTAAGATAATTGGCAGCTTTTGTGTTTTGCAGAGTTACTTTTCTGTTTATGGAAGAGAGAAAGGAGAGAATAACTTGTCTCCACTGCCAGTAAGATGAGCTGTCAGTTGGGGATCGGGCATTTCAGTTCTAGATAAGCAAACTGAAGCCCATCTAATTTCACTCAGGCTGATTCTCTGTGGTCATTGTGGATGGGCTATTGCATTAAATGTGGCATTCCCCCAAACACTGCTTGCATTTTGTTTGGTGGTCTGGGGGACACTATCCGGACTTGTCCCTGAGGGTGAGCATTGGGAGGAATGCTACGCTTTGGATAAAGTGAGTTTTGGATCACAGTTTTAGATAAAGTAACTAAGCTCTTTGGTAACTCTGGCCTGCAACTGGTTAAATTTGCATCTTACATTCTAATGATATAATGATTGCAAAAAAGAAGCACTGACTTTTTAAAAGTTTTATTAGTTGTACCACTTGCTAGTTTAATGCATATATTATTAAGCATCAGTCTTTTTTGAAAATTAGTGAGGTTTGGTTACAAATAAAAATAAGAATTTAGAACAATATTCTGTAGAATGTGATTTTTTTTACTTCTAGGGGGCAAGCATGGTATCACTGTCATAGCAGTTGTAACTTTGTTCACATAATATGCAAGAACCTGGTTTTGTCACATTATGAGTAGTTCTCTGAGAAAAGTTCTTTATATGATTTGCTTGAACTCTTGTTAAAACTTTGTAGGAATATGCCCTTGATCTTCTTTCAGAGGAATCTGTTCTCCAGTTCTCCAGATTGTGTGATTGGTGTCCAATCTTGCAACCTTTTACTCATGTAAGCAATATTTGCTTATTTTTATTTGTCTCTTATGGAACTATGTGTGGATGGAGGAAGAGAAGAATTTGTTGGTGAGCCAAGCAGTTTCCAAGTAGCTAAGTGAGAGATGGGGCTGATAAGGAAAATAGATTCCTTAAACTTTTTTCACCCGGTCAAAAGTAAAAATACAACCTAAGTAATTACTTGCCTTAAATATTAATGACCAGCAGAGAGCAATACAACTGCCACAGAAGAAAAAGTAATTTATCATTTAATGAAGCTGGTGTTGACTTTTTATACCCATTATCATCAACCTAAGCATTGATCCTGACATGCAAATACTAAGTGTGAAGTTTGTAGAATTGCATCACTCCTTCCATCCTTCCCGAATGTCTACTTAAAGGAAGGAAGTTACAGCAGTGCATGTTGTCTCTTCAGTGGTGGAGAGAGAGAACACCCCTAATGCTATTGAATTTAGAAATGATGCCAATGCTGCCATTTGAGAACAAAAAATGCAGGACTCCTGCCTGATTGCTCATGAAGATAGAAAATATTTTTTAAAGTTCATGGCCTAGTTGAAGGTCTGAAGACAGCTAGCTTGTAGAGATTCTGATAGACGTGGTCTCTACCTCCAATTTCAGTTGTACCCCAGCAACATAAATCAGAAAAGAAAGAGGAGGCATCAGAGGAGACACATTGCATAGACATTGTGACTCATTACTACGCGAGAAGGCAGCGAATAACGTTTATATAATCAACTTTGGACAATTTTATCTTCCATATGCAGTGCTAAGTATTAAAATACAGAACTGGCTTTCCTCACTGACTTTTTTTAAACAGGTGGTTTGATTTTATTAAAATTTAATCCTCTTTTAAGACTGTTTTTATTAAAGCCTGACTTGTATACAGCCTTTTTAGCTGATCAGACGGGTGGCTCATGTGTGACTTTGTGCTGTTTTTTACACCCCCAAACCTGCCATTGCCTGGAGAATTCACATTTTGATAATTGTGCACCTGTCCATAGGGTTAGTTTGCTAAGCATAACAGCTGTACGGCATGTGTGTATAGTACAGGCATCCACATTTTTACAGATAATATGGCTCCTCCCACTGCTCAGCCCTCCCTATGGCTCTGCCTCAGGGTGCCGGAGATGCGTAGCTTGTGAGAACTAGTAGACAGAGTGACCCTCCAGCTGGGTTATCCATGCTTCCACAACTAGACAGTCTCTAACATCAGCTTGAACTTCTTTCACCTAAAAAACTTGGGCAAGCTTCAGGGTCAAGTTCTGCTTAAGAGATTAAGAGCAACATCTGCCCTTTGCAAGATGTGAGTATTTAAATTCTGATCACTCCCCTTTGCATCCCACAAAGGGAACATAAATAATTTGCATTGGATTGAACACCTGTGGCATGTAAAAGACGATTATTAAAATAACTGTATTAACCTTGTGTAACCAGGTTTTCCCTTCCCTCAGTTTGGAAAATCACCTATAGCAGTACTGTGACTTCTCAACTGCTTACACGGTGATCTTCAAGTGTGCTTTTTTGTGCACACACACCAAGTCCAACCATAACTTTACTGGTTATATCAATTTAAATTTGAAGTAACTTCACTGGGATCGATGTAGAGATTCGTGGCTACCTAACAGGTAAATGATGTTCTGCATTTGTCCTGGTTGTTAAATGTTTTTCCTAATCCAATTATTTCTTCGTTAAACATGAAACATATTCCAGGGCCTTGATTGATCCACTGGAGGCCTGAGCAGCTATTCAGCGGCACCTCTGCAGGCTGGAGGAATGGGACATCACCAGCCCCAAGAATTTCAATGAAGATGAATTCACAGCCCTGTGCAAGGGCTAGAGTAACACCATGCGCCTACACAGACTGGGGACAGGCCAGCTCTGGGCAGTTCAGCAGCAGAGAACAGGTGGGTGCCGGCAGACCACAGTAGGCATAAGCCAGTACTGCATCCAAGTGCTGGTGTACTGCTGACATCTGCTGTGCTACGGGAGTAGGAGACTCCCCTCCTAATGCTTAGGAGTCTGCATCTGGGGTATTGCACCTTAATTTGGCCACCACAGTTCAAGGAGGAGGTAGCAAACTGGAGAGAGGCCAGTGGAGAGCAGCCAGGGTGGTTTAGGTAATGGAGAGGTGATGTGTGGTGAGAAGCTGTGCTTATTCAGCTGCAAGAGGAGGAGGAGGTTTTGGAGGGACCACTTAGAGATGAGGAGGAGCATTGAAAGGATAGAGCCAGGCTCTTCTCAGGAGTGTATGTTAATAAGTGCATGGCAAATTGCAATAAGAGAAATCTGTGGGAGTGGCTCAAAACTGGAGAGCATTGCCCAGAGATACTTTGGGATTTTCACCTTAAAGGTTTCTAAAATTTCATAGCAGAAGACACTGAACTACCTGGTCCAGCTTAAGTTAGCCCTCCTTTGAGAAGGAGGAATGTAGTCTGTGGCTTCCAAAAGTTCCTTTCAATGATTATGTGGTTCTGTGAAACACTGCAGTGAAAAGCCTTCATATCAGGTACAGTTACATGCTTCTAAAATTAAAATAGATTATGAAAATGTGGAAAAAAGTGGTTTGGAAAACACTGTCAAGCACACAGTGTAATTCTTGGGCCTGGTCCTGAGCAGAGCCAGGAGTTGGACTCGACGATCCTTGTGCGTTCTTTCCAACTCAGGATATTCTGTGATTCTATGATAAATGCAAACCATCCAGTTCAGCCTCTTGTGCATTTGGTCTTCTGGACAACATTCTGCAGGGAAGAAAGCACCACCCTTTCTACCCTATCCCAGCACAGGAACATATAACCCAGTTTTGTGCCCAGCATGTAAAATTTGGGAGTTGGGCTGTTGGAAAGAGAGCGAGCTGTCAGGCTGACCAAAGTCACATATTTTGGTTGTCCAGCATGTCTCATCTGCGTTTACACACTCCAAAAGCATGATTTCTCTTCCCTGAAGTACTGCCCTTGCTCTCATTGGCATGTTATGATCTGATTATCCATTACCGGTGGCAAGGAGAGTCCCACTCAGAAACCTGGTGACTTTGTAGCAGTTAATTAGGAGTCATGTGTTTGTCGTGAGCTACTGAGATAGGTACTGCTGTCAGGTCCCAGAATGAGCATCTGCACACGCAGGTGAGGTGTGGGGTAAATGTCTGCCCTGCCATGTCTCCCCATCTCCATTTAGATGGAGGCATTGCTCTTGGTGAACTCACCCCCGTTTAATTCTGAGGTTTGTTGGGGGCTTTTTCCGTCAGTTTTTGGTTTGGTTTGGGTTTGCTTGGTTGGTGGAGGGCTTTGCTTGCCTGTTTGGATATTTTTTGTTTGGTTTTTACAATATCACACATTTCTGTGGGACCTTTTCACCAACTTAAAACAAACAAACTAAAAACCCGTAACAAAACAAGCCACACTATTGAAACTTGTTATTTGGTGCCACCTGGTGTTTAAATGACCAGCCTGAGGAGGGACCTGTGCCTGAGAGGAACGGGCTCGTGGTTTGGGGGTACAGGCACACATGATGGGGTAATGCGGTAGGCTGCAGTTACAGCTTGTTGCGGCTGGCAGGTGGGCAAATGCGCATGGAACAAGGAATCTCGCTTATCCTAGAGAGCTTGTGAGCTGGTGCTTCACTGCGGGAAAGGCGGTCAGTCTCCCCTGGAATTCGCCGGGACAGACGGCAGAGGGCATGAGTGAATGCCTTAAGCATCGGGGGTCGCTTACATCGGAAACCTAAATTTCGGTGGTGGTGTACCCTTTTCCTTCAACCTTTTTTCCTTCTTTTTTAGCGTGATGATGGCTATGTTTGTAATTAATTCCTGCATACCTTGTTTTTATTTCTCCATATTTCCTTTATATAAGTTCTGTGTAAAAATAAAGCAAAATATTGCTGACAAACCCAGGTCTACTCTACCTGTGGGAATGGGAATGTACTAAGCAGAAAAATACTAAAATGTTAGGCACATGGTTGAGAAAGTCTAAGCTTCAGGAAGAATAGCAAAAAAGCTCTAAGCCGTTTTCCCCTCCTTACTGTTCGGTTATGGCAAAAAGAGTCAACTGAGACGTCCTTTTGATGGTAGTATCACTGGGTTTAACAGACCCAGTGGACTGCCCTTTTAAAGCTGTAAGACTGATCAAAAGAAAATGCTCAGCTACTCTGATCCTTTATAGGCATGTTTCACTCTTGTACTATTTAATTTCTGATAGACAAGTTCAGCACTGAACTAATTTACTCCTGGCATGAAGCCTAGGATGTAACATGCCAAAGACCAGTATATAATAACTACAATTGGATGGAGGAGCGTAGGTCAGCACATGTTTCACACCACTCCTTTTACTGCTGGAGTCATGGGGTAAAATCTACTCTTTTTGCCAACTTTGGTGAAGGTGTAAATGCACATGCACAATGTAATGGCTTTAAATCTTGGATTCCTACTTGTATGCACCAGATGGATCTTGTATAAATGTTCCACTTTACAGCATGTTAGCATTTGCTAGTAGTTAGCTGGAGGTTATAGCTGCCAGACTTTTCTGTGGCAGTTTCCAGGCTTAAAAAAAAAAAGGCAAAAAGAAAAAACACAAACACAAACAGACAAAGCAATCACCCATAGAAGAGGAAACATCAGAATAATAGCTAAAACTAGTTTTAATAATTGCATGTACCTGTATTTGTTCTTGAACCCTATATGATTTGACTTGTCCTGCTTTGAACTACATGGAGTACATGAATATTAGGATTTTTGAGAAAAGCTATCTTACTTTATCAGTTGCGATTAAAAAAGTCTTATAAATGTTTGTGTGTTGTACACAGGGTTATGATTATCTTTGGAAATTATATGTGTACATGTATTTTTCTTTTAAAAAATCTGGAACTTAAATAAATTCCAGATTAATTTAACAATAATTTAATTTGATCATATAGGTCAGAAGTATTTTTTAGCATATGCACTATCATATATGAAACACACTTGTACTTTCTATATTTGTTAAATGCTTTTGTCTTTGCTAACTGGAAGTATAATTTGTGCAGCCTACATCTTTAAGACATGATAATACGTATTTTAGTAGGCTATGAATTCTTGCCTCAAGTTCAAATTTGCTCCTCTATATACCTAAGACACATATTAATGGTCTAGTAAAATATGCTTTAGTGTTTACTTTTCATATTTTTCCCTTTCCTGTTCATGTTCCTTTGGAATTAAACATGTAATTTCTGGGGGGGGTGGGGGAAATGCAAACGAAGGTTCCAAAAACGCAGAAGAAAATACTATCTGGGTAATTGTTAAAAACAGGGCAAAACCAGGCCTTTCTTAGCTGGCTTCTTTCTCTTATCTTCCTTCTATTGCCTCATTCCCTTTTCCTCCCAGAACCTTCTTGTACTCCAACAAACAAGCTCATTTTTTTCCTAATGAAAAGCATGTCAGCACTTTAGTTCCAACGTTACCGTTACAGGTGTATAAGAGGTACGTGATGCTTCTTCAGTGACTTCCAGGAGGATTTCATCACAACCTTGTAGAAGGGTGGCAGGACGCCTGTAGCATGACTGTTAGCCCTAGCAAATGCGAGGGACATCTTCATCCCTCACTCTCTCCCCTCAGTGTGTCGGAAGTGGAAAGCCTAGGTATAATCTGACTGCAACCCTGAATGGCCAGTGCCTTTGGAGGCATGGAGAAGAGCATCCAGCCGTGTTTGGTGTACTCCTGGAAGTTAGTGGCTGCAAAATTGCTCCTGCCTTGTGGGAGAACAATTTTGATAACACCAAAGGTATTGGAAGTCATGCTCCTGGGCTCCCACTCTCAAAGAATGACACATGTGCCCTGTTTATGTGCTGTGAAAAGTCCCACTGAAAGTGCTTGTTTCAATTCAAGCAGGTACTTATTTTGGGGGATTAGTCTTGTCTGTCCCCTGATAAATCTGGGCAGTACCACTCCTGGCAATGAGCTCTCAAGAGGTGATACCAGTTTGTAGCAGCGTGATTTTTTTCCTCTACAAGGTCATGCTCAAAGTCCCTTGTTGTGAGGGAAAATTTACAGTGTTTTTTCCTTAAGTTCCTCCTGTACATGAAGAAAACAACACCCAGGGCTGTGATAGTAGCCAAATGTCACAACTGTGTCTATTGCCTTTTCCTGCAAGATCTTGCCTCTACTCCTGGATTTAACTTCAGACAATGATTTTGTGCATTATTTATAGATGATAATGTCATATTTTTTAATATGTAGTTTAAAATGTCTGGAAATTTAGTAATTGCACTTCCCACCATGGAAGGCACATTTGCAGAAAAACTAATTGTTACCAATAGCTCTAATTGCCAGCCTTGATCATTAAACTTTGCCTTGGGTCAGTTTTTCACTCTGCGAGAAAATTATTGAGTATGGATTAAGATGCCATTGCAAGCATTAACTTCGGACTCATAGGGCATTGCTGTTCCCAAATACTGTGCACTTTATTGAAACAAGCTTCAGCAGCAGAGCATTTTTCTTAAAACTTCCATTAGCAACCAACTTTCAGAGTGACTGAAGGCTCTAATCGGATTATTTGCTTCCCTCTGGACGCAGAGGATACAGGCTTCTGCTTGTCTCACGCTGCCGTTGGGTCCCTGCCTGCTCCCTTTCACAGCTGAGGTATTGTTGAATGGCTGTGGTCTGGGGGCTGTGTCCTTTTATGCTGCACGGGCTCACATTCCCTTGTGCTCTCTGATGGTGTCTCCATACTGGAATGCTCAGTGGAACATTTTAATTGTTGGAAGTGTTTGCTTCTGAGCTCACTATGCATTTTAGTCCTGTGCTGCTGGCCAGGATTGATATACGTGGGAGAAGAGCACTTTAAAATGCCTTTGGATGTGATGTACTAAAAGCTTATTTACTGTAAGAATTGTAAAAAAAATAAAAAAGAAAAAAAAGAAAAAAAAAGAAATGCGTATGTCGTACTGGGCCATGCACAATTTCCAGGCACATCTTACTGTTAAAAAAAAAGTTCTTTCCTGACTGCTGAATTTATGGCTGAGATAGCCAGATTACTAGAAACACTTATGTGTTTAAACTTTTCATGTTTTAAGCAGGAGAAGGTAGGGCAAGGAAAATGCAATGGAATTGCTTTTTATTTTGTGGAGATTGTAAATTCTGTTATGGAAAATGTAATAAAGAAGCAGCTTAAACAAAAAGAGTGGCTGTGTGAAATCACAAAATTTCCATTGGGTGAAAACAAATCCTAACTTTATGTACATTTCCCCAGAGGGATGTAATGTGAATGCTTACAGCTGTTTTTAGTTTCTTATTCCCTGATTAGGTTTAAATTAAAGGAAGGATGTCATATTGAATTCTGAAGAATTACTTATTTTACTTCTTTTAGTTTATGTGTACCTTCTCTCACAGTCTCGCTGTGGCACTTGCAAAGACATATTGAACATGTGGACACACAAATAATATGAGAAGGAAACTGGCTGTAGTGTAGTGGTTCTGACAGAGAAATGTGCACGGCTGTTACGTCTCCCTTCCTGGTACCTTCAACAAGAAGCAAAATCTACTCCACCATGCCAAACTTTCCCCTGCATGTCAGGTTGTTTGCTGCCTGGGAAAGAGGGGCTGTGTCTTTTTGAAACCTCACCTGCAGAACCCTCTGCTCCTGGGGATCCTGCTGAGGCACAAGCAGCACAGAACAACTTTGCCAGCCCCCATTGGAGAGGATGAGTTCCCTGAGACAGCCAGTGTGTCCAAGGCTGAACAATACCTGGAACAAGCTGAGCAGAAGGGGAGAGGAGGGAAGAAGGAAATGCCTCAGCCATTTGTGCCATTTCTAAATGCAGGCTCTTTACTCAGTGTCTGCTTTCAGCAAGCATTCAGGCAATTGGGCAGCTCAGACGTTTGATACTCACTGTCTGGAGAGATTTATGTCTCTCTTCCAAAGGGAAGTGCTTTCTTGCTGGAGAAGACAATATTGTGTGACTTACCTAAGCAGTCACAGCTCCATGGCACAACTGAAACTGGGTGCAGATTTTGTTCTGATACAACTGAAAAGATTAGAAAAGCTTGGTTCAAACAATTGGCATGCTCAGAGTCTTTGATTGTGTACAAAGACAAAACACAGTTTGTAAATTGTTTTCACAGTGTTCCATGGGATGCTTCCACTATAATTTTTCTTGCAAATTATCAACTCTGCAGGAGTTGTAAGATCTAAAGTATTCATTGGTAAATACATATATATATATATAAGCGCATATATATTGTTAAAATAGTGTAGGAAGAAAAGAATAAAGTTATATGAATTGGACCAAAGAAGTGGTGATTTGAGCGATGCGGTTTACTGAGCTATGCTGTGTACTGCAGCATACCATTTGGGGTTGGAGCCAAAGGGGAAGAGCTCTTGCAGGAGCTCTGTCTCTGGTGCGTGTCTACAGTTTGCAGAAGTGAACAAACAGCTTGCTAGCACAGCCTCTGCAGTGGAAGATGCACTAGCATAATCTAGAGATACAAAGAAGATGCTGTCTTGCTGCAGCTGGAAATCATGTTTGTCTTAGATGTGCAGAGCTGAGCATCCGGTCTTTATCTCTTTGCTTCTGCAATTGTCTCTTTTTCCTTCTTCAGAAGAGATTGTTTATGCCATGCTATGTTTTTGAGAGGAGGACAAGGAGCCTGCTGCTGACCTGCAGGGTAAACAAAAAAGAGAGGACTATACTCTGAGAAGTGGATTTCTCAAAGCTGGTAGGCAAGGGAAAAGGAATATGGAGTCAAGTGTGTGAGAAGCAGTTTTGCTATGAACCTCTGGGCATCCTGGGGAGCAGCACCGCTTGAGTGTGTTTGTCTTGGCCTCCACAAGGCTTCCCCAAATGCTCTGCCCCTGACTATCCCAAATAACAACCCTCCCTCCTTTGAAGACAGGGCATTTGGGCCAGGGAAATGGGAGACCTCCCCTGGGAATGCAAACATGGTAAGAGTCTGGTGGTGGGTGTGCTGCAACCTACTCTAAAGCATCCTGGTGGCTAAGGTCTCCCTCCATACCTTGGAGCTAGTGGAGAAAACGGAGATCATGGAGCAAGGGAGAGACCATGGAGTGAGAAAGCTGCTGGTTGCCACTGAGCTATTTGAGAGACACTGCTTAAAGAAAAAGAAAAATAATAATCATGGCATTATGCTTATAAGTAATTAGTGTGACTTAAGGAGGAATTCTCCTGTCCTATCATTCTATCTAGAACAGAAAGAAGTTAAAACTCCTCAGTGTGCTTTAAAACATCTATTTTAATGGCCCCTTCAGTAAGCATCAGCACAACCCCCAGTTTTCATCCTTCTGAGTAAAGAACAATCCGAAGATGACGATGATCTGCCAGTCACAGTGTGTAACACTACTTCCATCTTTGGGTCTGACTCTTGCCACAAGGCACTGGAACCTACACAGCTTCTGCAGGGATTAGCAGCTACTTCATGGTCTTTATCCTCTAGGAATTGAATATATCTTCTTTTATAAATTTTCATGCCTTACCAATGTCTCATGCATCAGCTCTTTCCTGTCTGCTAATCTAAAATCATTGGAATATTTGTAGTCTCCAGGAACAGCTTTGTATAGTAATAGCAATACCAGTAATAATAGTAATAGTTGTAGTAGTAATAGTACTTACTAGTAGAGTAGTTGCAATAATAATAGTAGCAATATTGTTCTCTACATCCTAAGGATTCAAAGAGGCAGTTGCCATCATTCTTGGAGAAAGGCTAACCAGCAAATCACAATCATGCCCAGAAATTTCCAGATTCGTCTTGCTCTATCCCTGTATGTATCCCATCTGACATTGACTCGGAATATTTCTGTATCATTTTCCTCTCTGTAACATGGAGGCAAAAGAGACATCTGCTTCTCCAAAGTACATTGTAAAATTAAATACCTTTCTGTTTTGAAGCACTTTAATGCAATATGAACAGGAGCCATAAAAGTACCACAGACTGAGCGAAAGATTCTTTTATTACAAGCATTTTAGAGAGAAAGACTCTGAAAATAGACAATGGATGCTTTATCAGTTTCTTTTCCTTCCTTTTTAAATCAGCTGAGATGTATAAACTTGTAACTTGATTACATTCATGCTTTTTTTTTCTTTCCTTCCATTTCGTGTGCATTCCTATAGCTTATTACAGTTTCTATGTCTCTTTTCAGTCAGATTATTTTTTCCTATCAATTTGCGATATTTTGCTAAGCAATTTAAATACCCTTGAACAATACCATTTAGTCAGTCATGTCACTGATTTATTTCGACTTCATAAAACTGACCCATTTAAAGTTCCCAACACACATGTTGTGACCCATGTAATGCTTTGTCTGCACACAGCAAATGCAACTGGATTAAAGTCACTGTAACACCACAACTCTTAATTTTTTTAATTCAGTGAGTAGAACTGTGGCCTTTCTAATTCTCAGAAAAAAGGGCAATGGGCAAGAATGGTTAAAACGCAAAAAGACTTGCTCTGCGCACACATGTGCAAAACAAAAAAAGGTTTCAAAAAGAGTTCCCTCTGCTTTGGAAAGCTGAGATTTTTCTCCTTCGTATTCTTGACTGAGATAGTGAACAAGAAGGATGTTGCTCCTTTCAAGGATGTTGGTCCCTGAAGTCCCTATTCTTATGAAGGGAAAATAGAAACAAATTTTCCAGTACTAACTAATCACTTATACCCTTGCTGTCAGGCAAGGTGTTCCATGAAGAGGTTTGGTGTGTTTTTGAACAAGTCACTGAGTGATGCATTTAATCAGGAACACCTTGCAGTTGTGAGGCCTACTTTTTTATTTTCCTTTTTTTCCTTTTTAAAAATTTTTTTCTTTTTTTTTTTTTTCTGACCCTCCTTCTCTTCTCCCACCCTCTTTTGCTTTTTCTTTTCTCTTTCTGTCTCTCTCTCTCCTTAATAGTTGAATCTATTGACAAATCCCCTCCTTCAGTTACTTTAATATGCTTTCATACCGTGTTTGCTCCACTTTATTTCTCAGCTTTGTTATTTCCACTCCCCAGTAAAATCTATCACCTTTGAGTGAGTTATTTGCTTTTCTGGACTGCAGCAAATACCACCCACTCTGTTAAGGTCAGGCTCCAGCTCCTTGACTTCTCTATTGTTCCGTCCTTTCCTTACCCACTCTGTCATTGCAATACGACAGCTCCAGCTGGGAGGGCAGGGAAATCACTCCCTCAAGAGCAGTTTATCATGGCAATAAATGTTATGTGTTTTATTAGGATGCCATCAAAGTTCACCATCACACCATCATGCTGAAGCTGAAAAAATGGTTTCTTTTATTAATCTATTATACATATTTTGTTGGGTGGGTGTCAATGTCCTGCAGAGATCAGCATCCTGAAGGTACAAGATGCTAATTCTAGCTTCAGCTGTGTTATGAGAATTACAGAATTTGCAGAGAGAAACATCATAATATTTTTAATTAATTACACTTCTCAGTTTTCTTCCTGTTCTCCCTACTGCCTGGGTTTTAATTACTTTGCTCTCATAGGCGTCTCCAAAGTCACATCATTAAATGATATTCATGGTCTTTACATTTCTATCTGGTTGTTTGTTTCTTTTTATAGTAGTGCCTGTGCCAGCTCTGTAAACTTCAAAGCAGAAGAGGACTGAGATTTTTGTGACTGCAACTGGTACTCAGCAGAATCAGACCAGTCGTCTGAATTGGTCTGACATTCATGAAATTGGAAATGTTAATTTTTTTATTTTGTTTTTAGATACAAGACAGAAAAGAGAAACCTTTATGCCTGAATTCCCTCCCCCATTTTCAATTAAATATTGATCTTTCATCAGCCAAGAGAGTTTAATAAAAACTGAGAATACACTTTATTACATTAATTTTATCCAGCAGAATTGCTTGTAGCAATATGAAAACAAGTTGTTGAATGTGTGACAGGGTGATTTCACTGAGCACTAAAGGAAATTGCTTAAAACAAAAAGAAATTTGTTACGCTCTAAGCTCTCAGTGACATATGAGAACTCCAGTATTCTGTTGGGAAAAATGGTCAGAAGCCTTGCACTGGCATGTGTTAGGTATCTATTCCTTGAGATGCAGATTTGGATTGACTGGTTATATGGGGAATTTAGGTTAAATTCCCAGCAATATTTTCAGTCAAGAACATGAAGGAAAAATTTGAAAAGCCAGACTATTTCATGTCAACGTTCTGCTGAAACTATTCATTCTTTTTTTAATTTTTTATTTTTTTTTTCAGTACACTGTGTGTCTAGATCTGGCTCAGTTTAGTGAAGTGAAGAGAAAGCAACACCCCAACCTGGCATTTGTAACATAACCTCCTCTTCGTTTGTCTCTTCTCATGCAGAAAGGGAAGGCAGCTTGCCTCACTCCCGCTGTTTGCCCCATCCTGCCAATGGCACTGCAATGATCAGTGCAGAGACAGTGCTGTGGCTCTCAGTGCTCCTGGCTACATATTTCACCATGAAACAGAGGCTCAAAGTCAAGCTAAACCAGACCTAGCATTCTTAAAATCACCTCTTGGGTGGATTTGGAACCTCTGCTGTAAAGACAGACCAGGGTTTCACTGATAGGGCTGCATTCCCCTGTCCCCAGCATCAGGCTAGATACCCTTAAGAATTATTCACCACTGGGATTTTCATTTGGGACCACTGTATGATTTATTTCATTTTACGTTATACAGGAATGCCAGCTGCAGACAAACTGGAGGAAACTTTGCTTTGACTAATAAATGTTCTCACGTGTATTGAGTCTGCTAGAGGAAAAAAGCAAGATGAGATCCACACTGGCGGATGAGACAGCTTCAAGGAGGTAAATATCTAGTGCAAAAGAAGAGGATCATTTAATGAGATGATACATCACGACTGTTCCTGTTGGTGCTAACAGCTTGTTTCTTTCTCATGATATCATCAGTGTTCACTTATTGACACTTGATTGAGCTGGAGTATAAGCTTTTGATCAAAAGGCAAAGGAGGACATAGTTGCCTGATGCTTATTTTCCTGATTTTGGCGGGGGATGGTGGTGGTGTTTCTGATAATGGTAGATATTTGGCCACAAAAATTATAAAAAGGTTGTGTTCTTGCCTGCATGGACTTTCAAGAAAGAATGCTGGCTGAGGATAAGGAACTCAAAACAAGTGCAAATACTTGAGCCAAGAAGCAGTGTTTTCTAACTGCATTCCTATTAGAATGTAGTTTGCCTTCCCACTGCCTTGGTTGTTGAGCATTGTCAGGTAGTTCTGGAACCTGGTCAAGGTTTTGAGCTGAATGAGGCTTTTCAGGTGAGAGAATTCAACATTTGCATGGCACTGACTTGGATCATTTCATGGTTTCCATGTGTCTGGGCAGCTTCAATCAGTTCAGACTTTTTAATCTGCTGAACTCCTGAACTGGGGTTTTGGAGCTAGAAATAGGACATCTAGAAAGCACAGTTCTTTTCCCACATGGCTATCACCTCTTTATTTTCACGTCCAAACTCTGCCTCCATGTTGGAAATGCATTTATTTCAGGTCCACTGAGACATAAAGGAGCCTGTGTACTGCCAGCCAGTGAAGTGGAAGGAGATTCTTCTGTGTGCTGCTACTACCCCTGGTGTTACCTAAGGCTGAAATACCTTTGGGCATTGGTAAAGTGTTATTCCTAATTCTTATCTCTTGACTTGCCTTCAGTTCTAACTAAACCACTGACCAAAAGGTAGTAACATGGCTGACACTGATGGCAAGAGAATGATTCCTTTCAAATAATGTTAAAGGTTCCCTAGGGCTTTGAGTGACTGCATAGTTACGATACTTTTTGTATGAACAAATCATGGATTTATTGATTGTAGCCAGGCTGAGACCAAAGTCAAAGAGATGGTCTGTTATCCATCTCAGCCAACTACAAAATGGGAGATTATTTAAATTCAGCATATTAACAAAGCTTTGCAGTAAAGGCATAAATGGTAGAGGGACATTTTTAATGCTTTCCAAGGTCATCAAAAATTATTTCACTTCCATTTTGGTTCACATATTTAGGTCCTAGAGACCAATAGCTTAATGGTCTTGGGAGTATGCAGGTGCTTTTCTAGTCACCTGACTTCTGTTTAATTTGTTTTGAAGTGCTGCCTCTGGTCAGGGAGTGACTATGGCTTCCTGTGTTGAAAAGGCTTTCACATCCCTTCCCTGTGTAACAAGAGCTGTTCAATAAAATTGTGGTCTTGCTGCCATTGCCTTTTGGAACTGTGTTACATTGCATCCAAGAGAGCTCACTATTTTGGCCCCCCAAAATTACAAACAAACAAACATATGAAGCTTTACCAAGCCTGTAGTCCTTTTACATGAGTATGCTATCTGCAGCTCAGTCCTCTGCCAACTTAATATTAACATGTTTGGTTAAAATAGTGGGGTCCAGATGATAGATGGAATGGCTACATCCTATCTTAGAAAAACATTTAAAAGGATGTTTTGTTTTTGTGAGGACACTTGAGATTTGATGTAATAGTGCTTGCAAGAGTTGATATAGAGGAAATTATTGCTTCTCAATAAAATTATCCATTTTTATTGGCTCACATACAGAGAATGGCAGCCAGCTGATAAAATATTTGGTGGAATTTTCTTTCCATTTAGCCATGTACTCTACAGCTATTAAGTGTGTTTTTTTTTTAAAGCGGGAAAATTATGATCATTTAAAAACATTTTGTGTTTATCATACTCTTTAGGTAGGAGTCTGAATATTTTGTGTTTTTGCTGAAACTTTGTCTTTTAAACCTGCTGGATGTCACAGCAAAGTAAAAATAATCATAAAAACAATCATATAAATCTCTTATCTCTGTCAGATACTTACAGAAAAAGAAAGATCTATATTCTGCAAAAGCATTTTTAGCTTTTCACATACTATTTGGATTCCTTATAGTATGCCTAGTTAAGGAGAGATATGTATAAATACGCATACATATATACATAATATGGCTTTCTAGGACAGAAACTGTAAACAACATTTGCAAAATATTACTTCATTAGGAGCATGAAAATCTGGAAAACAGAGCAGCTCTACTATCTTCCCTAAAATAAACACAGACTTCCGCAGAAATTTAAACTCTGTAGCATTACTTGCCTTTACTAATAACAATTCATTAACTTTCCAGAATGGAAAATCTTCCATTTCCCACTCATTTAGTTACTGGAAAGTATGAAACATTTTATCAAATAAAACTGTTTTGTTTTTTTTTTTATTCAGAAGGGGGAATTTCATTCCTAATGTTAGGACGAGAAGAGGACCCATCTGGTGGGGTTTTAGATGCCTGCTCTCTAGAACAAATGCCATGCTCTCTATTTTCCCAGGCTGTGCACTAAGAAAGCTGAGTTGCCTCAGGAGAGAAGCCACTGGCATCAAAATTGCACAGAACTACCCTCCTCTGTGGCACGTGCAGAGCGCCAGGCATGTTAAATCTAGTCCCTTCTGCAGGGTTACAAGGAAGGCCCCCTTCTGTTTCCTTGAAACAGGTGTTTCAAGGAGTATCTCCAGCAACAGAGGTAAAGAGTGTCTTTTCTACCCAAGATGCAAAAGAGAAGTCTCCTGGTGGGTAATTGTGAAAGCACTGAAAAGCACCTTCTTGGCAGTTTTCAGTGTGGTTTGTGAGGAATCAAACCCTGGCAACAGGATAGATTGGTTTTTTTTTGGGCCTCCTGCAACGTCTTCTCCAGACATTGGTTTCTCTGGATGCTAGTTTCTGTGTCTGGTTAACAGGTGAACCCCCACAATTCTGGCAGATGTGGCTGTTAGGGATTTGTTAAAACTAAAAAAAGCAGGAAGACAGTTGAGCTTGATGCCACAGGGTTCGGCTGAGTAAAGGTTGCAAAATCACAGTTTTGGACTTAAGCAGCAATGCATTGCCTGAACTCTGCTTTCCGTGCTATTTCCTGACCTCCCCTCCTCTTTTCAGTGACATTTTTGCCAGAACTCAGCAGGAGTTGGGTTCAGTTGCATAAAAACCTGCTTATCTGTGGCAAGGCAAAGCAGTTCAGTGCTTTTCAGATCTGACCTAGTAAGCTGTAGAGGTACCAGTGGCGGTGCTAATGTGTTCTATCCGCTTTCTGGGCAAGCAGCAGCTGAGAAGGGGACCTACCAGTGGAGACTGGGCTGTCTAAGCCGATTTCTTGGCCCAGCCCTGTCCGCCATTTATGTACTCATGATGCGCTCAGTCTACCTGCTTCCCTGTTATGGTGGCCAGTTTGAAAGGCCTAAGGTTTAGGGCTTGTTTCAGAGGCCTAAGAATTAGCCTGAGAAATTCTGTCTCTGACAGCAACCTGAACAGCAAAGTAAGGAATAAACAGCCTGAGGAAGAACCCTGAAGAAACACCTGCAGCAAAGAGGAAAACACCCTGGAGTGCAGCTTTCTCATAATAAGGTAGAATTCTCCCAAAATACATCTGTGTTTTTTACACAGATGCTTAAAGCCTTACATGGTGGCTTAGAGCTTTTCCCACAATAACAAGTTCTTCTCTCATAATAAACCAAGTCTCTCTCATAATAACAAGTTCTCAAAAACATGACTTCATACTTAGTCTAAGCCAATGAAATTGTGAAAAACAAGTATATTCACCAATGAGAATGTAATGCGCTGTATTCTAAAAGGTATGAAAACCTTGAGTTTTCTTATTAAAATGCCTTCCTGCATGAAACCCAGAATCTGTGTTGTTACTATCTCCACCAAGTCTACAGCGACAACCTGTCACTGGGAATTTGCAAACTGCCTTAGCTTTCTCATCATTATCCAGTTTGGGATGGTCTCCCTGGAAAACAGCTCACTTCTTCTGACTAGCTCCAGGGTGAGGAGGAAACCATGCAAAGATGATAGCAATCATTTTCATATCAGTTACAGAGTCAGGCAATGACTCTGGAAAAAGCTAATCCTCTGACTCCTCCTGCAGAGGATAGAAAATCATCCAGCAATTCGAAAGAGCCTTAGTCATGAAAACAATTTCTTTTAATGTGCAGCATTCTCTCCACAGAAGCCCTGCAGGACACGTATCAGCCCCTTGGCCTACTGGCATGTTTCCAGCTGGTGGGTGTGATTCACCTGACTTCCCCCTGAAGCGTGTTCACATAACTCCCATATATATGAATATAAATCAACTTTCACCTGAAGAACAAGGATTCTTCATCTTTGTTGTCAAACGGATGTGAGCCATGAAGAACCTGCAAAGTGTACTATAGCAGTCCTGAATGGTTGTCAGCTTTCCAGAAGAATTACGCTGTTAGTTGGAAATGTCTCCTTGTTCAGTTCCTAGAGTTTTCCAGGCCTAAAATCTGAATTGTCAAATATATCATTGTCACCAGAGACAGCTGGCACAGAAAATAATGCTGTGAAAGAATGAAGTGATACAGCAGTTTTGCAAACTATTTTACAAATCTGTATTTTATTTCTAATTAAATTAACATCATACTATGCTGAAATTTTTATTCACTAGTTTAAAAGTTACGGCTAAATTATGTTATGACTCATTATAGCAATAAGCGACAGCATTGACCAAGACTTGTCTCCTATCCACCAAATCTTATCCGTTCCACACTTGGTTTACCGCAAAAACAGTCTGGTCTGCGTTATTATAAGCTTAAAGCAAGAGGACCTAGATTAACCTAGGTGCTGTGTTTCAAATGTGCAATGATGGTCTAGTAAACAGGAAGCAGATTCAAGCAAGCTCCAGACACACTGGCAATTAGGCATATATTAGTCCTCCATACTGCCAGAGCACAAAGTGAAAGGAGATATCCTTCTTCTGGAGCATGGAGATGATCAATTAAGGATCTTAGGAAGTATTTAAATGGAAATACTGTTTTTTGAGCAAACAAACTGCAACAATGAAATTTGTTTCTGTACTGCACACCTCTGGGAATTGCTTCCTAACAGGACAGTGTAGAGAAGATGAAGTCATTTTTTCAGGTGTGCACAGCAGAAGGACAAGAGGCAGCAGACACAGGCTGGAAAACAGGAAATCTCAACTCAATGTAAGGAGTCATCAGACCCTGGAGCAGATTGTACAATCCCCATCTTTGGAGATCTTGAAAACCTGGCTGGACAAGGTGTTGACTGCCTGCTGTAACAACCTTTTTTGAGAAGGAGGATGCTCTGGGTGACTGCCCGAGGTCCCTTCCAACCTACATGTTTCTCAGATGTGTGTCCTTCAGCACTAGAGCAGTGGGAAGCTGCAGTGTAGGAAAGCAGGAAATAATGTTGCATTGAATAGAGTTTTATGAAACACACTTGAAAAATCTGCTAGAGAGAGAAGGGTGGTGACTTGATCAGATGGGTGTTGGTTCATGCACAACACTGTTGTTTTGGGAAGGGTTTTTTGATTTTTAAATATTTGTATTAGTGTACTTATTCTTTCTTCTGCTTCCTTTAGTAAGGTCTAAACTAGAGTAAACATACATTTTTAATGCATGTACTCACAGGGACAAGCTATGTCAAATATGGCTGGATTGAAGATCCAGCTACAGCAAAAGAGTAACTAACTCTGCTGTGAAAAGATGCAGGAAAATGGTAAGAAGGCAAGAAGTTGCAAGGGAGAAGATGTACAAAGAGAAGAGTCTGCCATAGGTGGTAAATACTCTGATTCTTGTTATTTCCTTTGTATTTCTACAGCAGAGAAGTACTATATATTTCTATAGCAGAGTGCAACAGCCAAGGGCACATAGCCATTGAGCAGTAGTGTGGTGGTTGCTGATGTGGAAGTGGTCCACAAGGATCACTGAGTTCAACTCTTAGCCCTGCACCTGTGGCTGAGATTATAATCTAAACACTCCTTGAACTCTGTCAGGCTTGTTGCTTTGACCACTTCCCTGGGAAGCCTGTTCCGGTAACCAACCACACTCTGAGTGAGGAACATTTTTCTAATATCCAACCTAAACCTTCTCTGACACAGCTTTAGGCCATTCCCTCGGATCCTGTCACTGGTCACCACAGAGAAGAGATCAGTGCCTGCCCCTCCTCTTCCCCTCATGAGGAAGTTGTAGCTGCAATGAAGTGTCCCCTGAGTCTCCTCTTCTCCAGGCTGAACAGACCAAGTGACCTCAGCCACTCCTCATATGGCTTCTCCTCCAGGCCTTTCATCATCTTTGTTGACCTTCTTTGGATGCTCAAATGATGCCAACAGATTGTCAGGAAGTTTAGATAGTGGAACTACACAATGTGATTTTTTAGAGCAATAAGTCATATTTTAGTAATTGCTTTCAGAGTGAGTTCTAAAAGATGATTTGTGAATGCCTGTATGGGGTGTATATCACATGTTACTCGTGTTGGAAGGACCTATAGTTTCAGTCATTGGTGAGGTACTTCTGTGGCTTGGCTGATGACTATTATTCATTCCTTCAGTAAATTTGGATTAATATCACTGGCTGGCTTCAAGCAAGCCTCCTTAAAACAATATTACTGGCAACAATGGAAACACTTTCAAAAATGGGCATTTAAACATTATTATAATCCTAGTAATGTAAAGAGCATTGCTTTCTTTTTTTTTTTTTTTCAGATTCACATTCACAAGTGCATAGAGATGTCATTTATGTCCTAGACACATTAATTTCTGATTTTTTTCCTTTAACTCTCTTAATTGGAAGAAAGTATGTTGCTGCTGATTTATGAACTCTTCAGAAGTGCCAGGGATCATTTTAAATGTACACAGCTGCTCTGCAGTAGTTTAACTTGGCAGATAGTATTAAACCATTGAATTGTGTCATTTATTTGTGTATGCACACAATAAGTTCCTTGTGCAGGTTCTTCAGAAAAAGTCTCAATGTTGATTCGGAAATGTGGCCTAAAAATAACCTAGCCCCATGATTTATTGTTTTCGTGCTTGTCTCCAAACAGTACATCTAAAATGAAGAATGAGATACCGTGTATACCCCAGATAAAGCAACAGAATGGAAACCATCCGCAAGAGGAACTGTGGACCAAGATCTAAAGTGGAAAATTTCCCAGGCCGAATGAGCAAGACACATGATGGGAATCGACTTGTATTGCTGGTATTTGGGAATGCTGCAGCGTATTTCATTGCTAGGCAAGGAGTGTATGATGCTGTGTAATGAGAAAGAGCAGCAGTCATGACAGCAGTATCACTGGTTGTAATGGGGTATAAATCAGGGCAGTTTACACTGTCATTCTGTTCAGGGCATCATAAAAGTAATGCCTGTCATCTGGAAAAAATCTAAACTCAGAGAATAATATAATGCATTTCACATACACCCTACAGAATATATAAGAATAAAACACTTAGAAATCTACTCTTTATACTATGGGCTGACATCTGCAAATATATTCTGCAATCAATACTATGCGACTTGATTTATGTCCCAAACTGTTCTGTGGGGGGGAAAAAAAGAAGCAGTATAGATTCTATTATAGTTCTAAAAAATAACTTTTTAGGCCATGATACTAATCTCTTTGATCCACATCACTTAATGTATTGGAAAGCAAAATAACTTCCCTTATTTCTCCTTTGGCTGTAAAATGGACTGAAAACAGTCTTCAGGGAATTGTAGATTCAGTAACATCCTCAAAAAGAGAACCTAATGGGCAGTGTTTAAAGACAGATTGATAGGCATCATCTCTTGATGATCATAGCAGAACTTTTTAGTCTCCTGATTGCAAGCACAGACATTCTGAAAAGCAAAATTTATGCGTGTCAGGCTTTTTGCCGTGCTTTGTCTCCTCTTTTCTTTCCTTCCCTCAAACCAGATTTCAGCAGCCTGATCTGGAAATCAATAACAATGGCCAAACAAACCTGAGCCAAAGACTAATATCAGACCCATAAGTTTCAAATATTTTTCTTTAGTAAATGATCTAGGAGACAGAAATTTTAAAGGAAATAGAAGGTAAGTTTGCCTTAATCCCCTGGAAAATTATGTAACTTTTTTGTATGGGAAGATTTAGCAGCTAGAAGGAATTCAGAAGGTAGGTGCAGCATTATTTATTCATGGTGATTCAGCTCTTTCATCTGTCCCTGTCACAAAATTTCCATGTGCTCTGAGTAGACACAACATGGAGAACAAGCTGTTTTCAGAGGTCATGAAATTTCTCTTGTTATGAAGGAATATGAAGCATAGATTTTCTTTTTTTCAGTATCAGTGCTGGCAATAGCTCATCCAATTATATTATCTGTAGGATTTCCCTTTTTATTCCTTGCCTTCTGATGGGACAGCTTGGTGTAGCCTGTGAGACAATGTGGAACCACTCAGCTGCCTCGCCCAAGACACTGATGTAAAGGAGCTCAGACTACCAAGGTGCAAAGCTGTATCACCATGAGTCTTCTGCTTTGAAGAAATTGGACTACTATGCTACCACTCACAGAGTTAAAGAAGAAAGTATTATCAGTCATCTGAGTGTAAAAGCTGCTGAACACTGTTGTCTTCCTGCCTTACACAACCCCAGACCTCAATACAGAGAAATATGAAGGCCCATCTACTAACACTTGATACAGGTTGTGTGCACTGCGACAACAGGGTTGCATGTATATGAGCTGATGGGCATTTTGCTGAAGAGATCACTTGGGCCATCTAATTTAAATGGGACTTCTCGCTCCTGTTCATCATTCCCACTACTGTGGTATAGACTACAAATCTGGTCTGTTTTGTTTTTCTAACTGCTACTTCTCCACTGCAGTAGGAGTTTTGGGTTTTCTGAAGCACACATTGTGCTTTGGAGAATAGAAGAGATTTTTGCTTAAGGCAATAGAAAAGGAAATAAATATCAATGTAAGTAACAGAATATATAAGAATTGCCTTGGTAGATTGGTCTTCTATTGTTAAGTCCTCTACTTTTTAGTTGGACTAACATAGTATAAGGCATTTTATTCAAGACTTTCTTTTGTAATTAATACATTTTTATGTTGATATTGTTCACAAATATCTAATTTTAATATTATAGAGGGAAGTCTGTGCATCATTTTGCTGCTACACAGGCCCAGCACAATGGGCAGAACAATAATCAGCTTGCCAGAGCAGCAGCTAGAGCTCCATCGAAATGTTTGATGATGAAATCTTTATGACTCTTACAAACTTTTTAAGCAAAATCAGGCCAATGGTGCAGATACTCCATGGATGATATCTTCCTCTTATGAGTAAAGCCTTGTACAACAGTCTCAAAAACCAGTCAGCAAACAAGTCCCAAAAAGCACCTTTAAACATGAACAGGACCAAGGTTTCTGCTTCTGGGTTGTCAGCTTGATAGCATTGGCAGTAATGGCACACAGATAACTTGTTGTTAACTAAATAACACTCTTATTTATAACTGATTTTTCTGTATTCTCTGGAGTGGCCTGTGATATGAATGAGGCATAGCCATAGCACAGTCTAGAAAGCACTACAAAAGTCAATCCTGCAAGGGAGCTCATTCTTGGGTAATTATTCTTAAGGACAGTTATTCAAAGAAGTGCTATTATTACTCTCCTTCAGTCTTAGAAGGTGTTATTCCCTTTGTCAAAAATATATTCCACTTTTGTATCAGTGAAAATGCACATCAATAGGGATAAGAAGTCTTAAAATGTCTTTCTTTTTTTTCATCTCCCTTATGAACAATCTTATAAAATGGCATATAAGGCATAGAATGCAACCTTACTCTTCATAGATAGGTCTGCTTCCTCAGCAGTATGGTATGACTATTCTTCTGTGTGTTTGAAATGCATTGACAAATTTTGTGGCTATAATTTGCTTCTAATTGTGAATGAGAAAGACTGTTTTTTGCTGATGCTAAAGAGGGGCATACTTTTAACTGGAACTCCAAAGCTTATCAAATAATCAGCTTTGATTTCAACATCTTTCACCAATCTGAATTAATAGGATTTACTAAAGGAAATATATGCCTTAACATCCTAAAATATATTGAAATTTCTCTTACTTGATCTCTAAAAACAAAAATGAACCTGCCCACTTTTGAATGCAAACCAACACAATGAAAGTGTTACTTTTTTGCAGAAGTATTAATGACTCGTGAGGGTGTTAACGTTCTAATTTATGTCAAAGCAGATTTCTGACCATTTTTATTAGGAAGAATCTGAGGGTGCCAGAGGCAAAAAAAAAATCCTGACCTTGAGGGAATTTGGAAAATACAGTTGGTGCCGCAGAGACTCTGCTGTGTCCACCCAGAGATGCCAGACGCAGGTGAATGGAGGCAAGCACTCAAATCCTGCCTATCAGCTGGATATATGATCCAGAAAATGATAGACAAAGCCTGCAAGACAAGTATCAACTTAGAAAACAGCAGGTCCTCAAATGTTGGAAAGAGTAAAAAATTGTGTTTTTGAGAATAAATATTGATAGTCTTTCTTTTTTTTTTTTTAAGGTAAGTATTTTAAAGAAGGGAAGAAACCAGTGCAGTTGTCACCCCTGCTGAGAAGAACCTTACTTCCTTGACCAGTAGAAAAAAAAGCCTTACTCTCTAAAGGCTGGTTCACCAAGTACTTCATAGTGTAGGTGTGCAATGTTTTTATAATGAAATACAAAACCAGGCAAAACCCCACCTAGGTTCAACTTTTTTAATGAGCCTGAAGTTCAGATTCAAGTTTACTGAAGATTGAGGATTACTGAAGGTATATTTGCAGTTCAGGTATGATACATAGTTCTCTGCTTGCTAAAATTCAAATGCATCTCAGATATACACTAAGCATGATAAAAGATAAAAAAAAAAATCTGACACTGTTATTCAAACAGGGAACACGAAATGCTGTCCAATTTCTAGGGCCAATACCTCCATAACCTCATTTTTGCAATTCTTATTTTTCATACAACTGTATGTTTGTGTCTGAGAGGACACAGAATTGGAATTATGGTAACTGCAGATAAACTAAATTACTCCCCTCCCAAAGGCCTCCCCCAGGTGTGCTTGAAAGGTCAGGTTAAAGCCTTCTCAGCTTTGCATGGTCTAAATTAGTCCTGAACATGAACCATACATTAATCAAAAATTTTCCTTTGGCTTGAATGATGAGGCCAGTGATTTGGGAGCAGAAGGATGTGATTACTGCTCATCAGGCTATATCCAGACCAAAGTCTGCTCTGTTACACTTATGTAAATCAACAATAACTCTGCTAGGTATTGGGATTTGTATCACAATGGAAGTCAGAAAGTGATCCATCTCGAAAAACATTCTTGAAAATTAACTTTCACTGATCATTTTAACATCAATATTACTATGGTAGTTCTTCTGATAGCTAATTCAGATGCCCATTTGGTCATTCAGGGCACTGGAGGGAAAAGGGGTTACTCTAACTCAAGTGCCACATTTGGATCCTTTCATATGCTTTCTCAGCTCCAGAAAAGAAATCTCTGAAAATCCTGCTATCCCTTCTCCTACTGCAGTCCCTTCAGTGATGTCTGTAAAACAAGCCTTTTAGACCTGCACCTAGGACAGTAAGATGATTCAGGCAGTAAAGTTTCAGCAGAAAAGCATCATTTCATACCTATGATGCCATCTCCAGGATCCAACACTACACCCCCAAAGCCATAGAAAACTGGATGGATTGGAGCTTGATCCCCTCCCTGCACAGTCCTGAGACAAAGGTGATGAGTTATGACCTCAAAAGTTGGATAACAATCAAATGTATCAACATAAAATTTTATCATCACTGTATTAAAATTAATCAAAATTATTTGAAAAATTAAGAGTCTTTTTAATATCTGATGCTCAGTGGTTTTAGATATATGAGCCTGATCACTGTCAGGGCACAGCTTCTTGTGTCACAGGACACATAGGCTTCTTGAACTACATTTTGGGGAACAAAAGTCTGTGGACAGCTGCTGTGTTGGGTTCAGCAGTGCAGTGCACCTCATGGGAGGCTGGATACCTGCGCTGCAACACTCCTTGCTTCCCTGAAAACACGGGCACTCAGCCAGGGGGAATCTTTGTTATAGCTGTCCAAAGCTTGAGACTCGTTGTCAGAAATGTTTCCACAGACTCATCTCAGTGTAAATGTGAGAACTTCCTACGCCTTTTCACACCCTCCTTTTGTTCTCCCCAGGTATTCAATGCAGGATTTGTGGGTAGAGGGACTCCTTTGGCAATCTGGCTGTTCCCAGCAGGCAATGAGAGCCAGCTAACACCTCTGGATGGACTGGAGTTGTGCTCCCCCAGCATAGGTTGAGAGTATGTGCTCATCTGCAGATCTTCAGTTGTAATGTGATTCTGCCGGAGCTGCTGTTAGAGGTTAGCAGGATCAAAAACAAGGACAGCAATATCAGATTTGGACAAATTTAATTAACTCGTTTTTTCATTTATTGTGTCTTGAGTACCATACCTGTGAGCCGGACGTGTAGAGTGTGTTTTGCAGGGAGACATTCATGCAGGACTGACAGAATTATTGAACATGGACTTTAATAACATTTAAGATAGAAAGAGATTTCTTTCTTTAATGTTCCTATGAAATATGTTGACTTAGCTGTAGACAAATCATACCTGTATGTATTGTATTAAATTTACACATACATGAAAAATTATGAAAAACAAGATAATGTCATTCAACAAAATTTGAACTTTCCTTTTTCTATGTTTTTGCCCTCATTAGACAAGAAGCCAGACATTCCTTTCCCTTTATTTCTGTGTAAGCTTATAAAATGTAAGTCAATAATCCAGAAACCCTGGATTTAAATTCCTGGTTAAGTAGATTAATTCTTTATTCTTAAATTAAAATTAAAAAAAAAGTAAAGCTGAGATGTGAAAATTGCAAATAGTAGCTGTATTATTCAAGTATTGGCAGCTGCTCCTTTCCCAGGAGCCTTGTGATGCTGAATGTTTCTCAATGGGACTCCTATAACCAGCTCATGTGTTTTGCTTTGAGTCTTAGCTTTGCAGTTCTTTTTCCTCTTGAAACTGGAACAGATCGATGGTGTTTGTGTGAGTTGTGGGTCACTTCCCGGGCTGCTCTGGAAGTTGCATATGATGATTATGTGCTAATGAACTGAATTTAAAAAAATTAGAGATATTCTCATATTCTATTATTTTGGAGTTGCAAGTGTTGGGTTTTTTATTGTGGGTGTTACGGTTGTTATAGAGCAGGAGGAAAGAGGTTTGCAGTTGTAAGAAGTAAATAACTTATGTCTCCTGTCCAAGTGCATGATTGAACACTGGTTAACTGGATGGGTTAGTCCAGGATGACATTGCTGTGACTGTAGGGCTTCCTCTGTCTTCTGGGTAGCTGCTTTCCTTCTCCCACAACCCAGCAATCTTTTCCCTTTTTTTCTTTAAGATAACGAGAAACTTTGTGCTACATTCCACAATGTAATCTCCATCTTCCAAACACGTCAACAACTTTCCAGTCTCCATCCCTCTAACTTCATTATGGCCAAATGCCTTGCAATAGATGAATAATGGGTTTATTCTTCCTTTGAGAATGTACCTTTATGTTATCTCTTGGAACATTTTTGCTTCACAGGCTGGCACCAAAACAATTTTAAAAACATTAACGGAACTTCAAAATAAGCCACCTACTCTTGGAAACCTTACCAGTAACTTGGTCTGCTTTGTTTTGTTCATAATGTATTTCAAGATGTTTATCTTGGAAGTGAGAATGGCGGCCAATTCCAACTTTCATGACTCTCATTAGCTTATTGCATCTAAAAATGACCACCAAAAATCAAATGTATTTCTAAGTACAATATTATGGTTCTACATATCTTTTTGGAATGAGGTCACCTTCTCTGGACAATCTGCTCAGTGTGCTCAGAAACTGCACAGCAAAGAAATTCTTCCTTATGTTCAGGAATTTCCTGTGCATCAGTTTCTATTTCCTCTTTCCTATCACTTGACACCACTGAGAAGAGCCTGGCTCCATTCTCTTGACATTCTCCCTTTGTATTTTTACAAACATTGATGGGGTCTCCTCTCAGTTGTCTCTTCTCAAGACTAAACAGACTCAGCTCTCTCAGCCTTTCCTTGTGAGAGAGATGCTCCTGTCCCTTAGTCATCTTTGTAGTGCTCTACTGAACCTGCTCTAAAAGTTCTTTGAGGAGCCCAGAACTGAACAGAGTACTCCAGATGCGGCCTCACTAGGGCTGTGTCTGGTTCTGCTTCAGTTCAGCTGGAGCAGCTTCAGTCTCAGACCATCAAGCCAGATTTTCTCATGGTATGGGGAATGAGCTGCCTGCTCCATGGTGTTGTCCTGCTGTAACTTTGGGCAGACTCTGGCCCATAACTGTTTCTCTGAGCAAAGTGAAACTCCTGTGCTGAGTGTAAAGATAGAAACTCTCCAGCGTCACTGCCTACTCCCTGGTGGGTACATTTGGTGTGAGCTCAGTTTGGTACTGGCTTTGGAGTAAGCACTGGCTCAAATTTCCTCAGGAAGAATAGAATCTAATTCCGTGAGCACAGGCTTTTTCCTAGCAGCAAATCCCTTCATTAAACTAGCATTTGAGGAAAACAGTGTATGTTACTAGTGCCCATCCAGGATGTCACTGTGCTATCAAAATGTCCTCCTGCAAGGCTCCATTTCAATGGCATCTGTGTCCTGAAAGCCAGTGAAAAGAAAGTTGGATCCCGTCCATGAGGGGTTTTGTGTTGTTCCCACTGTTACTATGATAATTTTTATATTTTGAATACATTCCAAGAACATTTTGCATCTTCCCTTTTACTTCAGATATGAACAGCTGTTTGAAAATTTAAAAAGAAACTGATAAATAGATGGGATCTTGTACGTTTTCCAAGTATTCACTTAACTACAATGACTGCATTGGGAAAAAGCCTCTGGACTGAGGCTTGATTTCTAAATAGCTAAATTATGCAAACACTTGATTTATGATCCAGTAGGTAGTAATTTATTCAATATCATGGGACCAGACTGCTAGTCTTCTTTTTGTTATTGATATATTTCATTAAAGGAAAATCAAGAGAATTCTCTTCAGAAAGTTTTCTGTCCAAAGAGATATCTTGCTTTATGCCACTGATAATTTAAAAATCCCCTGGGAAAACATAATTTTCACCTTAGATTAATTCTCAAACCGTTGACTTTGGCAACTGGAATTCCCACTGATCTTTGTGACCTGTGGATACAAAATTTCATCCATGTGTATAACCAAATTTGGGGCCAAAGGTTTTGCTGGTTTTAGCTGGGATATAGTTAATTTTCTTCACAGTAGCTAATATAGGGCTATGCTTTGGATTTTTCCTGAAAAGAATGTTGATAACACAGGGATAGTTTAGTTATTGGTGAGCAGTGCTTACAAAGAGTCAAGGTATTTTCTTCTCCTCACCTCACCTTGCCAGTGATGAGGACTAGGGAGGGGACACAGGTGGGACAAATGACCTCAACTGACCAAAGATATATTCCATACCATATAGTGTCTCAACATATGAGTCTGGGGTCAGAAAGAGACATTTGGAGTGATGGCATTTTTCTTCCAAAGTCACTGTTAGGTATGATGGAGACTTGGTCTCCTGGGAATGACTGAACACGTGCCTGCCCACGGGAAGTTCTGAATGAATTCTTTGTTTGCCTTTTCTTGTCTATGAAGCTTTTGCTTTATTTATTAAACTGTATTTACCTCAACCCACAAGTTTTTTCACTTTTACCCTTATAATTCTCTCCCCCATCCCACCAGGGGTGAATGGGTGAGTGGCTGTGAAGGGCTGAGTTGCCAGCCAGGGTTAAACCATAACACAGGTATAGAATAAATCTATTTAATTCCTTAGTGAGAGCTAAAAGCTCTTTTCTGTCTGTTGTCAAAGAGGTTGTTTCTTCTTCTCCAGCTACTAGTCCAGAATGAAGCAGTCTTTAAAGAAAGATTCCACCAGAGGTATTCAATCTGGAGTTATGTGTCAAATTAGTCTTGATACTTGTTTGTAAGTAATAACAAATGGAAAACTTCACAATACATTCTAGAAGGAAAAATAGGCTACATTATTCTTATGCAATGTTCAGATGTCAGGCAGGAAATCTTGCTCATGTGGGACCATATCATGTTGCACATCTTTCTGAGGCTCTCTGCTGAGAAAGGATTTCTGCTTCTTTTTATAACAGTTAGGGGTTGTAGCAGAGAGGTGAGGAGATGCCTAAAACTGCCAGGGAAGATCTGGGGTCTACTGAGGGCAAACCGAGGCAAGAGTCAGATTCCCGAGTACAGCATGATCTGGGACTGACTGAGCAGAGTGAATTTGCGGAATACCACCACTAGGAGTGGACCGCCTGGCCCCGGCACCCCCCAGGGGACCTCTGGTGTGCCTGCAGATGAGAAAACGCCCAAGGCACAAGTGCACAAATCTGCCTCTCAGCAAAGGCAGGAGATTTTGCTTAGGACCAAGAGCAGGTTTTTGATACAAAAGCAGATAAGAAGGGGTATGATACACAAGAGCACCCATATGTGTGTCATGTGAGAGCAGAAAGAGTGCTGTACATGTCACCAGTGGAAGATGGAGCTGGCTCTGGAGACAAAAGATGGTAGGGTAGTGAGATAACTAAACATTTCTGGGGATGGATGAGGCATCTGCCTGGTAAGTGTGGCCCTTCAGGGTTGCTGCCAAGCCCAGCCTGTGACTGTTGGAGCTGTTCTGCCTCCCCAGAGTTCAAAGCCTGTAGTGGTGTCTGGCAGCCCAGCAGCATATGAAAATACATGCTGTGGGGATTATTTGTGGCTTTTTGCTTTTGGCTTAGATAACTGCCCAGGCTAGGACTTCTATTTTAGCCACTGGTTCTCACCCTGCCATGGGGCTCAGCTTTCACTGGAGCTCTGGTGGGCAGGGAAGAAGGGAGCCATCTCAGTTCATGTTGCTGTTGTGTGCCCCAATGCCCAATCTTGCCTGTGGGCAAGGGACTCAAGCCAGAGAAAGGTGAGGCAGCAAGGCACGTCATGCCCACCAAGTATTTGGGGAGAAAAAGCAGATTGGAGCTTAAATTTTCAGTCCAGCTGTGGGTTGAAGAAGATTGAAAACTTAGCCTTTCCTTTCCCTCTGACAGTATATATGGATTTATTTTACATTAGATAGGCACCTGACTTTCCTCTTGGTTACCACCAGATTGATGATGCCAGCACAATTCTATTGCTTGTGGGAGGAGTTTTGTGTCCCTAAGTGCAGAACAGACAGGTTTCACCTGAGCGTTCAGTGAGAATGCCCCATTAACCTTGTGTTTTAGGTGTCCTTGTGAAAAGGTGGACCCTGTCAGTCTGGGGTGGACCAGACACTGCATCATCCAGTTTCAGATTGAGTCCTTTGAGGGGCACATTAGAAAAAAGCAAGCTGCTTCAAACACTTCTGACAGTTTCTGGGCTGAATTCACTGCTGTCAGTGGATGATAAGCATGCTTAGGGTAAGCCTAAGGAGACCTTCAAGACACTGACATCTTAATTGAGAAAGGATATTATCAGCACAACCTTTACTGCCTGTGTTGAGATCGTGATTCAGTTATAGACATATATAATGTAAATTTCTAAATCTGACTTACCCTTGTCCCTTTAGAACAACTTGAGAGGAATAAGTACTTTTAAGGAGCGATTAATTTCTCTCAAAAGTAGCCATACAAGTGAATCGCACATTTGCCCCCATAGAGGTTTACAGGGACATTTAATTGATTACCTAATATATATATATTTAATTTTTTTCCTGACTTGTTGGCCAAAATATAAGTGCTTATGGTAACAATGAGCGGCGTGGAATCCTAAGGGAGTTTAATCCTGAAACAGTTGCTCAGACTGAACAGGACTTCTTTAGCTAAAGACTTTTCAGTGTGTGCTGGCAAAATACCATGTGATGAAGCAATGTGATTATCTATAAAACAATGCGATTATTCAGTACAAGGCTGGATATAGACTGAAAATGCAAGACTGAATGCCCATCAATGGCAACTTGTCTAAATAGCCCAATGGTACTTTTCCTTAACCTTTTTATTTCAAACAGAGACATCTTAGGACCTCCTTCCAAAGATGTGTGCAGGGAGTTGCATACCTGCTCTGCCCATTCTTGGAGCTACTAGATGAGAAGGGTCAGTTCTGGAAGCCATTTAACACCACAGCAAATGCACATTCCTCAGGCCTCCTTAGATCTCTGCTGCAGATCCTAGAAAGCCAGTTCTTTGATCAGTCTTAGGGGCCAACCTTTAAGTATTCCCTTCTTCCTTTCCTCCCTTTGCCTTCCTTCCTTCTTCCCTCTTTCCTCTGTTCCCACCCTTCTTCTCTACTATCTCCTTTTTTTGTCTTCCTACCTGTCTGTCTCTATGTAACCTCAGAAAATTAAAACAGTATCTTGATTTTTTCATTAGAAATAAATAAAGAATGGTTCTGGTTCTTTTCCCTGTGCCTCTATGTGGTATCTTTGTCTTTCATCCCTTCTGTGTGACTTCTGGTTTTAAGTCAAGCAGGACACAAAGTGTCTATGCTATGTGTCTATGAAGCAACAATTGCAATGACCTCCATATAATTTTTTTATTGAAATGAAACAGGTTTTAGTATAGTATTTAATCAAACAATCTTAGAATAGCATTTTTTTAGATATAGAAGCATGTGTATGTTCTCACTTCTCGACACTGGTAACATGAAAGGAAAAAGAAAGTACACACTAATTTCAGAAAAAGGAAAAGAAAAAGAAAACAAAAGGAAAAAATAGAGACAAAGAAAAAGAAAAAAAAGAAAAAGAAAAGAAAAAAAGAAAAAAAGAAAAAGAAAAAGAAAAAGAAGAAAAAGAGGAAAAAGAAATCAATTGAATTGCATACATCTCTTACTACAGTCCAATTTATCTCACTTGAAGATATCCATATTGACCTGATGTTTCTTCCATATTTCACAGGAAGCATAGTATACAAAAATGAATTTATAAGGGATCTCAACTCCATTCACATTGTCATCAAGGCTATAGAAATACTGGGCATACCAGTTTTGCTTGGTTTATGTTGAAGCACCGTACTGAGCCTCTGGAGCTGTAGGTGCTCTCCCTACCTCGTCATCAGTCCAGTGCATGACCACTTCACAGTATCTGTGCTGCATTTTCCTCATCTATAGAATGGGGAAAAGAAAATTACATTCTTTCTACAAATGTCACATAAATAAAAAAATTTTAAAAGCTGGCAAAAGTCACTATGAAACATATATTTTGAAGTTAAAAAAAAAAAAAAAGAACAACCTTTCAGTTTATAACAGCTGACAGAAGCAAATTATTTCCAGGATAAAATACATCTTATTAGTGAGACTAACAAGTCCACATTTATAGCTTTTTGAAAGTCCAAGTTTGCATACTCATGGTGCTTGGACTTTGTCTTTTCACTCATTTCACTTGCAAAACACTTCAGCATCATTCAGTAATTCAGAAAGTGAATCAAGTGTAACGGTGTCAGAGTACAAATTTCATAGAGGAAGTGACACTAAGGTCATTAGCGACACTAAAAGTAATCAAACCAAAATTCTTGAAACCAAGTTTTATTTTTCCTATGGAAAAGATAATGTACAAGGATCGATTTCTTTATCAGGATTTTTTTGAGCGGGGGTGTTTTTATGGCCTTCCCAAAATTTGAATAGACTTGGTCAAAATGAGAGTTGAACTTAATTTCCAGCTCTGAATTTCCAGCTACTCTAAGGTAAATATGCCCAGAAATAAGCTGATTTGTTCTTGTAGTTCTGTTTTGCAACCTATTGTACAATCCAACACACAGACACAAAAAAAGCTTTCACTCTTTCTGAAAATATGTCAGTGGATAATTCACATGGCAACAAGTTGGCTTCACTCTTCATCTTCAAAGCACTGATCAGACCTCTGCTGTTAGTCCACTTAGATTTGTGACAATATTTTTCTCTAGGCAAAATTGTTCCTCTCATTTTATTTATGTCACAAACTGGCCTCTATGAACTGAGTTTGTGCTGTTAGAAAATACTAAGCATCCAGAGTGTATCAGCTAAGCTGAATCTTACTCGGTATACGATTAGGATGCTTTCACTTATTCAAATGACCCTCGTGCAAGACTCATCTGATTTTAAATCTTTGAGTAAATGTAAGAAGTAAAAATGTTACTTTGTAACTCTCCACAAATTACCTGTTCATCGAGGTTCAGACATTTCTAACCGCTGTTGGCTGGAGACTTTGGTAAGAGCTGAAAGTACTTCAGCAACTGTAGTCTTGACTAATACTTGAACTGAGTGCATCTGCCCCGCTCCCACCTGACCTGACACTGAGAACTGCCTGGGTTCTGGCCACTGAACTTGGCCAAACAAAGTGAGCCAGCTTCAACTGGAAGTTGTTGGGGTGGAGTACGCTGGAAACTGTTTGAAAATGATTCTTTAATGGGAAAAGCTTGATTTTTCCAAGTAATTTGACTCGAGTGGAAACAAAGGTTGTCAGAGACTGAATTACGTGAAAATGTTTGCAGAATGATGTCAGTGAGTTAGCACTGTTAGTAGACAGCTTATTCACAAAGAGACACATTTTGACTGCATGTAGGAGTGAGACTTTCTGTGCACAAGTAAGCTCCATGAAAATAAAGCCCTTCCATTTTGAGGAAGAAGATGTTTTTTGCTTAGATAGTCCAAATTATTTTGTGGCTCTCTGAATGCAGCTTATTAAAATGCCTTCAAAGGTTTGTACATGGACTTGAGTTCCTCTAAGCAAAGAGTAGAGGAAGGATACTGAGGCACAGGCTCAAATGAACCTGGTCTCCCAGGGATCAAGTGTAGCCCACTACTCTCATCGTGGTGGGTCAGGTCGAAGACCCACCTACCCCTGCCTCCTCTGTCTTGGCACTTATTAAAGGAAATGTGTAAGAAGTAAGGAATGTATGAGGTGACTCGTTCTCGGATATACTGTTGTGCCTCTGATAGTCTCTATAGCAACCACTTCACGCAATCCGCTTCATAAGACAATTGGAAAAATATAGTTTGTTTGGGTGTTATGAGACCTTCTAGCTCAGTGATGGTTTCTGCTGGAGATAATAAACTCAGTGTGGACAAGCAGCAAGCATGGAGTGAGGGAATTGGAGGGATATTTTGCAGAATCTGGGAAACCTGGAGTCGGTCTCAAGCTTGGAGGCAGGCAGCCAGTTCTCAACAATATGTGGGGGAAGTTCAGCCACCCATTTCCATGTGAGTGGGAGTCTATGAGTGCTAATCAAAGACAGGATTCATAGTAGTAGGTAACGGGAGACAGAGGCTATTTGGTCTGCTACTGTATCAGTCACTTCTTTCAGTGCTCCTGCTGTTCTTTGCCTGAAAACCAGCAGTGAGGACCCTGTGGAGGAACTCTTCCAGGAAAGTCTTCAGTAAAGCCTTTTAATTTTCTGTAGCTGGCCCTTGCTTCTCTCTATGGGAGCAAGGAATGAATGTTGCCTGTATAATTTTCAGCTTGCTGCCGTCAGTTTCTGTAGAATAAAATAATCCCCTTTCCCCTCTGCTCCAGCTTTTCTGAAAAGAAATGATATATAATCTGCAGGTGGTCTGTGGGATGGTCCCTTGCCGGTGATTTCATTTTTGTTGCGGTGCAATATATTGCTATCATTATTTGCACATCTTCAGTGGTAACATGCTAGGGAAATATGGATATTTTTATTAGAACAGGCTGAAGTATCTTAGCATTTGGGAATGATTTGGCCTTATGGTACTTGCTGTGCCACAGATTCAGTGTACATGTGTGCAAGCACATCCATAACAGGGGTAAAACATACTTCTCCAGCATCATTTCCTATGCCCTCCCATGCAGGTTGCTATCCTGTACTGTCCAGTGATGTCTGAAGTCTAATGCAGTAGTATATTAAGTGGTGTGACTAATATTTGTCATGTGTTGTGCTCTGAAAGAAAGTATGTGTAGCAGATTTAAATCTTTCCTTAGTCTTAATGCACATGTATTTCATTTAAAAGTCTGACCAAAAAAAAAAGCCAAAACAGAAATCAACATGGTCTTACCCTCACAGTTTAATTAGTTCTTATTGTATTCATAGCTCATTTCCACTTCTTTATTCATAACTGTCAGTTCACTGCTTTTCTTTCCTTGTTTAATTAAAATAATTTAAGAGAAATCAGAGCTAAGCAAGGGCACCTGACTTCCAGGCTCAAGGACCAAATTCTTTCTGTGTAGGTCAAGTGCAGTATAGACAGCTGCAATGAAAGCTGATCTCTCTAATGACCTGCTCCAAGCTATGATTAAGGGAAAAAAGACAAAGTAAAAATGTTAATTTCTCCAGACAAATGGTTTTTTTCTTTCCTTGTTTTGACTTGTGTCTATTGATACCTGGCTTCAGTGAATCAAGACTGTGAAGGTGAGCCTGGCTCTCTGCTCTCCTCAGATTTTCCTGGAAGACAATATGAAACAAGTGAAAATAAGAGACCTATGAAACAAGTGAAAATGAGAGACCTTCACAGCAACCTCGTAGCAGAAATCATGAGCCAACAGGCTTCTGACATAAGCTAAATCTCTTTTTATCTCTTACTTATTGATTTTTGTCATGACAGTCATAAAGGCTGGAAGTCCATTTCCCTGGAAAGAGGACCTGCATAATGTGTGATGATTGCCCAGGAGCTAGCTCTACTTCACTTGTTTGCTTTGTTTGTTAAAAATTTTGGGGACCGTGTCAGCAATATCCAGATGAGATTTCTGCCTGCTTCATTAAGAGAAGCTGGTGTAGATGCCACCAGGAGCCTGGGACTTGGAGTTCAGTGAGCAACAAACCAAAGGACACAGCCAGTTACAGGGCTGTGGGAACAATGAGGAAACTTTCTTGGGCTGAGGCAGTTTCTCCATCTTTCATTCACACTGGAGCACTGAAAGTGTTTCCAGACAGGGCAGCCTGCAAGGTACTTTTGGTCATTGATGACAGGACAAGAAGCTGTGGCGACAGAGAGCCGGGGACAGAAAGGCGAGTGTAGTTTCTCAGAGCATCTTCCAGAGAAAAGGGGTCTCCTGTTATTGCAGAGGAACAATAACAACGGGGTTTTCTGGGCGGCAGGTTCTGGGCAAGAAGAGAAGGCTGCCTGCAGGTATTGGGAGGGAGAGAAAACAACATGCAAACATGCTCGTAAGAGAGGACAACCACTACATCACACATAGCTCGCTTAGGGAGTAGCTCACACTAATTTGCTGCCCCTTTCCTAGTCTGGTTGACTGACCAGCAAAATTGCCTATGCTGTAATACATTTCTCTGTGGTATTGCAGTAGCTGAGGAAAACATTTTGTCTCAGTATCTGGTGGAAAAAAAACCTTAGTGAGGAATCCTTAGCTATTTTCATTTTCACCTTCCTAAAATGTGAATGGGCCTGTTAGGTAAAGCTGCCAACTTTTTTATTGAGGAATAAGGACTGTAGGAGTTTATTTGGAATGGACTGCCCAGGAAGTGGTGGAGTCACCATCCCTGGATGTATTTAAAAAAAGGCTGGACGTGGCACTTGGTGACATAGTCTAGTCTAGTCTAGTTGAGGTTCTGGGGTAAGGGTTGGACTAGATGATCTTGGAGGTCTCTTCCAACCTAGTGATTCTGTGATTCTGTGATTCTGTGTGATTGGCAGAGGAAAAGTTTGGAGGATTTCGAGATGACCAGCATAGAAATATTTGCGTTTGACTTCAAACACCCCTGTAATAACTCTAGAGTCATCACATTCTTTGACCTCAAAAATCACTGAAACGATGACCATTACAAAGAGCTAAAATGGGATATTACTTGGCTTGTATATTTTACAGGGAATATTTATTTTTGTGGCTTCTGCACTGGCATAATCAGACCACTGTTCAGGTGCATATTGCTCTTCAGGAAGGACATATAAGCATGTGTTTAAGACCTATGAAATCACCAGCCTTTTTTTGCCTTTCCTAAATCAACAGGACTTAAGCATGTGCTTAAAGTGCTTTTTCCGAATTGGGGCCTTAAGGAGCTGAGTTAGCTTATCCAGTTTTCTATTTAAAAGATGGATGTGGAAAAATTCCCAGATTATACATCTGCTCTTCCAATTTACCTCGTGGAGGGTAAGGGTGAGTACAGAGGGAGCAGAAATGGGGAAAGAAAAGTAAGAATTATCCTGAATTGGCTGCCTGGCAAAAAGAAACTACAACAGCTGCTTCCCAGATTGAGAGGGCTGCACACTCTTGCACCATGGCAGGGCCATCTGCACGCCAGGCTTGCACCAGGTGCTGTATTTAGAATGGAAGGAAAGCCTGTAGAGGGAAAGCAAAGCTGCTTATGGTCAAGAAGTGTCTTATATTGCAGTCTCCTCTTGCTGTTTTGTCTCCATCTGATACATTCCTTGTTTTTTCCTTACAAACTGTTGCAATGGTACCAATTACAGAGAAGAATGATGGGTTTAAGGAGGCTTCTGCTTTGGTTTTGCTTTTTCTCCCCAGCACTATGTGTTATCAGGGCATGGAAACACAAAGAAAACTCCTGCCATTTGAAGACATGACATTTGGGGTGCCCCACGGACAAAAAAGGATTATTCTAGTACAAATCCAGCCTTCTTGGAGGGGTGACGCTTCCTGGGGATGACAATGCCATTCAGGCACAAGGAGAGAAGGCCACTCTGTTCATATGGTTGTGCCCACAGCCCTCAGGTTGGTTCCCCTGCATGAGGGATCTACATTCATTGTTTTCCGTGCTGCCTGCATGGGCAAGGTGGGCTGGTCTTCCTGAATTGGTAGGGAAGACATGTTTGCTTCAGCAGTCACACCCCCATGTAGGTCACTAGCAAGGCTGGTTCAAGCCTCTAGTGAGCAGGACACTACAAAAATCTTTGATCCTCCAGCTTTCAGCCTGACATGCTTTTCATCCCAGACGGTTCCAATGAAAGCTTTCTTTTGTTTACTTTCACTGTATTTCCACCCCCATTCCAGAAAGTTTTCTTTTAACACAATGAGGATTTGTCTAGTTTTTCACTGAGGATATGGCAGAATAAAGCAGGGACCAATATCAATTATTTCGTAGTCAATCTGAGTTCAATGCAGGCCTGGTGGGGTGAAATTTAGTGGCTCACAGCATGTGCAGGGTTGACACCCTGAAAAACTCCTCTCCCCTTAAACTTGGGGAATTTATGAGCCTTATTTTGGCTGCTAGACCATCTTCTCTTCCTTGTGCTTTACTTCCTCTCTATAAGTTTTAAAACTTTATCTGGACTTAGGCTGCTCTTTACTCTTTCTTTGATTTCAAAGATGGAAGGGAAGTTATTTAAAAATAGGCTTCATCATAGACAGCATTTTGGCAATTAGGCACGGAGCTAGACCTCATAAGTACATCTGTGACTCTGGGGGAGGTCAGCATGGTTTTACTTTTGAGGAAGAGAAGAAAATCAAACTCTTTCACCATTTGACTGGTGAGACCCTGAGATTCTTTCGTACAAATTTTTTTCATATTGTCATGCATTTGGATTTTTTTATTCAGCATTCCGTTTACTCTGATAATGTAGTAGGTATAAAATGGAATTTCATGGAAGAGCACTCTGTGCTGATGTGACTGAGTGGTTGGCTGGCATGCTGTGTCTGCATTTATACATCTCCCACAGTGACACAGCATTGCTCTGAAGACATCTGTCTATTTGAAGCTGGGAAGAAATTGCCACCCTGATCTCTTATTAAATTGCAGTTGATGATGATCTTTTACTTCTCTTTTTTAATCACACTGACTATTGCACTCTGACTAACTTTTCCATACAGTATAAGTCCCTAAAATCAGTGAATGTGTTTCTCCATTCTTTGCATTTGCAGTAGCAATGGGTTGCCAAGGAGTCAGCAGTTTCAGATGATAGCATTTTACACCTAGCAAAGGTCACTTGGGAGGGTACTGTTCAAGGACAAGTATTGCCACTAGTCTGCAGTTCGATGCCATAGGACAATTCAGCTGATTTTCTGTGCCTCCATTTCCCATCTGCAACATAAACATCAAGTGCTGTGCAATCAAGGATTGAAAAGCTCCATAAAACAGACATAGATTATTATTACTTTGCGCATGGCACAAACAGTGAAGAATCAGTCCCAGGGAAACAGCAGAGGTGAGAGTAACACATAGGTATCTGTGTGTCATTAGCAATCCCCAGAGCCTCTTGTCCTCCCAAAGCTCATAAATGGCAATATGAATGTTTAAAAAGTAAGTATTTTAGAAGTGTAAAAGGCTATTTTAATTAAATGAACATATCTTTTCTCTTAGATCATAAACTTGGATCTCAATAACTATGTTGGGAATTCAGAAGCATTTCAAATAATTAAACAAAATTTAAAAAAAAGTGATGTTCTTTTTTAGTTGGCAATTTTTCAGGCTTCTTATATTAAACCAGATTTTCCTTTTGTTAAAAGCAAAGCTGAAATGCTTTTGTAATAAGATACTGAAAGTGGTTAGCATCATGGATCATTAATAGGAATGCTGGAATGTAGACTTTAAGATTTTAAAAAGAGTGGAGCAAATCTATATATAAAATTGCTTTATCTGCTTCTTTTTTGTTTGACAGAACAGGATCTTACAAAAATAAATGTATTATGTGCCAAAGTGGGACTTCCAGTATAAATAATAAATAGAACAAATAATCTTATGTTTTCATTGTTTAATCTTCTGCCATCCCCAATATAAGGATAATGACAGCTTGGATTTGTGGTCTAAGCTCAGTCCAAGATGATACAGTGGCTTACAGCCTGTGAGAGAGAACAGTGCTTACCCAGTGCCACAGGACAACAGCCTTGTATTGGCAGACCAGGTCCCCATGATGGTGATTGCTTTGGGCTGGCACAGCACCCTGTGGCCAGGCTGTCAGAGTGACACCTAGCACAGGGCAGGTCCTGCACATGGCTTTGCTTGGTTATGATATCAGCATGGAAGACCGTCTTGGGAACCAGAGAAATTCTACTTTCTGACCATCCATAGCTCCCGTTTTCCCAGATCTACAAGATCTGCTGCTGCCAGTCCTCTAAAAATAATGATGATCAGAAGATATCTTTCTTTCCTTCAGGATCACTGAAAAACATAACTTGTTGCAGGCAGTAAGGGACTATCATCTGCATTTGCTTTCAGAATTTTTAATTAGTTTTAAGTTTGTCAAACTGCATCATTTGCTGTGCAGACACTGTGTGGACACTGAATATAACATTTCCATGGCTTTCCTTAACTTGTCAGACTTCATATTTTTGCAACATACAGACAGGAGAGTTAAATTAATAGTGCTGAATATACTGTTGATATATCTCAGGTGACCAGTCGAAGTAAGAGACTTGTCAATTTAATTTGGCTGGACACTCTTGTGTGTTCAGGATGTTCTCAGCTACGTGTGGAGGTTCAGGTGACTTATTTACCACTGTTTAAGTGCCAGTCTTGACCTGGCAAATTTTCTTACATTTTACAGCCCAATTTTAATGTCTTGTTTAATATCTACTGCTAAGATGTCCAGAGAGCTCTTGCTACAGACATCAAGAAATTGAAATGAGTTTTGGATTATCCTGGTGAGTCTTGTTTCTCAGGCCATTGCTCCACCAAGTGTCTTCCCCATCCGTTACCTTCCCTGCTTCGTCAAGAGAGGTGTATGTGAAACGTGATGCCTGGGACTTCTTTAAAGGGTGACATCAGCTTCATGGGAGTATGTTCCTGTCTACTGCTGGAAATATGCTGATCAGGGATCAGAACTTTTTGTTCGTAGCCATCAGTGCTTTTTGGTCGTTGCCCTTCTCACAGCTCAGTTCAACAGAGCAGTGACACTGCCTAGATGGGAATACATCTGCATTACATGTTTTCTGAATGGCTCTGAATGAACTCATTTATAAAAGTCAGCATGTTGGTAAATGGTAGCTAGTTCATGAATAACAATAAAAAAGAAGTTGGATCTACAAGTCACTACAAATTATTTACTGTGTCCAGATTCATTTGCAACAATGGGCTTGGGTGCAAGAAAATCTTGAACTTTGGCCAGAAATCCCTTCTTTTGTTGTTAGCAGTTACATCTGCTGCTTCTTTCTTCTAGTGCTACACAGATCTCTTTAATCCCTAGAATGTGTTCCCAATTTGATTGTATTTACATAGACGTCTACAGCCTCCCTGAAAATACCAGCCTTACTCTTCATCACATTTCCATGTTGTATTAAGGTTTCATTTGGATAATGTCACTTTTCTTGTGCCTGGAGAATTTGGTTTCCTATGAGCTTTTGGAATTTGACTTCTTCCTTTTATTCCAGAGGGGTTTTTTGTCCNTTTTTACTTCTTTTTTTTTCTTTTTCTTTGTAGTTCTCTTTTCAGTCTACTAAAATTACTGAGGGTGTGTACTGCATATCCTCTGGGCTGCCATGTTTAATTCAAATGAAGAGTCAGTATGAAAAATGTACATGAGGATTTGCTTTATTTTTGAAGTGGATGCAAGTCATGCTCAGTGGCTGAGGGTCCTGCAGGAGCCATCATGGAGATGCAGGAAGTGGCAGTGAGTCATGTCTGAAGCAAATCCACTTCAACCAAACAGAACCAAAAGAAATAAAAACATCTTGTATCTGAGTTAATAGATTTTAGCGCTTGATTCCTGTGATCAGAGTTAATGTCATCTCATGCAGACTCCTGGCCAATTCAATACCCATAATAAGTGCTGCTGGTTGTGAGCTAGCACTCAAGCAATGTTGTAATTCACTGTCCACCAAGGATAGCCTGTGCCTCGTTAGGAGATAAGATCCAGAAATCTAGCACTCATGTTAAATACTAGGTTATGCGCTGATATCTGGCATGGGCAGAGCAAGGAAATCTCTCCCAGAGGCCTCAGACCCAGCAGCCCATTTGTGTGCTGGCAACCCCTGAAAGGCAGAGGTGCCTGTGCCATGCCACTGCCCACCTCGTCCTGCCTCTTGTGTGGAAAAATATCTGACGTCAGCCAATCACCTGTGTGAGCAGAGGGCCCAGGGCAGTGACGCAGTAGCCTTCTCCAAATCCAGCCTCAGAGAAGTTTGGGTTGAGTAGAGGTTGATTCCCATAGTCCCCCTGATTGAATCCCAGGGAGATTTTTCCCAGTTTCTCAAGTAAGGAAGGGCAATGATGCTGCTGTTGTGTCCCACAACAAACCTTTATGTTATGGTATGACTTTTTCACTTTATAAACTGCACACCCAAACATCTGGGAGTGGGTTTTCTAAGTGTGCAAAGTCCCCACAAAGACTAATGCCAACAACTTTTTTTAGAATTCAAACACATATCATGACAATCATGAGAAAAAAATGTTTCTTAATATGTTTTTTTTCTGTTAACACAGAAAATGTACATTTTTTTTGTCCATATGTTTTTAAAATTGTACACTCAAAAGAATGGTTTTTTTTCAGAAAAGATACCCCAGTCATCCCTCCAGGAAAATAATGACTAATCACAACTAGTAGACAAAAAACCCACTCAATGCCGTTCTGTGCAAAACTATTAACCCACCACTCACAGGCCAGATGCATAACGTTATCCAACTGATGGGATTTCCCCATATTTTACCATTGAGCTTATAATGGAAATGTATATTAATTTTAAAAGTATATCATCAACATTTTTTCACATTAAAAATCAACATACACTGCATGTCCTTCCCTTGAAGTTTAAATAGAAACTCAGAATTTTCTAAACTCTAAAGAAGCCACCCTGTTTCTACGGTTGAACAGATCTGTTGCATTCATTTACCAAGAACATCCACTTGATTTAGTTGAAATAACACTTATGAAGTAATAAATGTTTAGTTTAAGGGAATGCTTAATGAGTAAAGTTTATTACTTACTGGAAAATCATTGAAATTGAAAGCTACATATATTTACATAAAGTATGTGGTATCTGAAAGAAATCCAAAGAATTTTGTTATTAATTTCCTGTGTTGTTTACATGTGTTAGAGCTATGTTTATTCCAGAAGAATCACTCAGCAAGAGTGATAGAAATCAAAGTGTAAACTGGTTTATTTTTCTCAAAAACTTACTAATAACAGCTTCAGTTTCTAGTGTTACATAGATATGCAACAGACATACACATTTCTCTTCAAATACATACACAGTATGTGAGAAAGTAAAGCAAAGTGAGTTTTTATTAAGTTAAATAAAATAAAAATTAAATACCATTTTGGTAATCTGGAATTTTTTCTATTAATTCCAAAAGATACTGAATAAGTCACAATACATTTTACACTGCAATAATTAATGTATGTTTCAATAACTAAATCCTTATACAGTGAAGCACTAATCAAATAATAAAAACATCAAGGGTTTCATTATGCTTTCTCAAGAAATTATGAGTTAAAAAATAAAGTTGCCTCAACAAATCAAAAACAGTAGAGTTTATGAAGTCTTCTTTTAAAGCTGGAAAGGATCACATATATTTTTATGGCAAGTTATATGTTAAAGTTATTTGTCATTTTTCACATTTAATGTGAAAATTGTCCTGCATGTTTCTTAACTGCAGACCATCTCCTCTTAGTTTTAGCTTGACTGTAGAAAGCAGCTGGCTTTTTCTAAACCTGCTATGAAGGAAGTTATTCATGTCCTTTCCTTACTCCCCCTCCTCACTCCTCAGTCCTTAGGCCTGCAGAATCTTCCTCCACGAGTGTTTTGTTATAGAGTAAATGCAACAGTGCAGTACTTGTTCAATCACCTGTGGGCCTGGAAATAAAAAGAGAATAAGGAGTGTGTGGCTTTTCCAAGAGTGCATACTGCAGCCTTCGAGCCAGCCCTCACTTGTTTTAATAAAGGCAGATATGGCCAGAATTGAATCCTCGAAGAGTGAGTCTTCTAACACCAGATAAGTAGGCTATATTTGTGTTTTACTGTGCAATATGTGGAATTTCTCTTTTCTTCATCATCTGCCAAATGTTTCTGCATTTGGATTTTGTCTTGCAACAGCTGAGATATTCTAACAATTTTAAGGATCAAGTCTTTACACCACCGGTGTACACATGAGCAATCCCTCTGCTACCAAGGGACTGGCCAAGTACTCCAGGCTCTGCACGTGCAACTGAGGGATGAAGGGATGGTGTAGCCACCTCCTTGGGAGAGCTTGTGAGCATGACACTTTGCTCCAAGCGAGAAGTAAGGATTTTAATGCTGCCTGGAGTGCACACACCAGAGGAAGCTTCACACCAGAGGCACAGGGGCTCCAGATCCCCACTGGGGGCTGTGTGCCCCTCATTGGTGCAGTCTCTGTGGTGCCCCTTTGCAAAGGCAGCAGACTTGTAGTTTTCAGCCCTATTGCCCTCTAAACCCAACTCTGCTGTGGGAGGTTTAACACTTACTTAATGAGGACTATGTGTGTGCATACATATGGATGTGTGTATATCTGTCTACACATAAACACAATATAAATTAACTAAACATGTTACTAGGATGCATCAGGAAAACCACATCCAAACAAAGAGTCCAATATGGAAAAAGCTATTAAAAGATCCTAGCATTTTAGCTTGTCTTGTATAGAAATAAATATGATTACAGGATACCAATTTTACATTTTGTTCTTTTCCTAATGGCATTCATAAGAGGTGCTGCCTTCTGGGCTTAAAGGAAAGAGTTCAAATGAGAGAAAGCAATTCTGATCTTTGCAAGTAACATGATGCCCATAATTTAATTGCTTACCTCATGAAACCTTGAGGATGAGCTCCATAATTAAAATTAAGTATACCCCTTTTTATTTTTCTTAATGTTTCAAAAGTTTCAGAGGCCCCAACAGGACCCTGAGCTCTGCCCTTAGAGCTTTTAAGAGAAATGCAAGCAAGAACAATTTTTGTGCTCAAAATGCCCAGAGGATCGGAGTACTCTCACATGAGCTCACTACTGAAAGATGAAGATAGGCATGAAGTTTAAGACTTCTTTTCATCACAACCTTCTTTTCGGCTGTCTAGATAGCCAAAATAGTTTTACTACTTTATCTTAAATGCAAAGATGTACAGTCAGAGGACACATACAATGCTGGGCTCAGCCCTGGCATGCGGCAGCCTGAGGCAATGCTCGGGCCCCCTGAATTGAGTGAGTACATGGAAACGGCATTGCAGCCCTAAGGTGGGGATGGCCCCATTTTGCCAGGACTCTGCCACAGCCCGTGGGCAGCTCACAGTGGACAGAAATGTGACAAATTAGTCAGCTGACAAATACTTCATGTTGAGTCGAGTAATTAAACCAGATGCGCTTTCCCTCTCACAGTTACCTATTTAAGTATTGAAGTGTTCTATGTAGCAATGCTCTGGTTTCTTGAATACTCTGATGCCTCCTTTACTACTTTACCCAAGCGCTGCTCCCTATATATACTGCTGTAAAGACAGGAAATCAGCCTAAGTACAAGAACTGAGCACTGCAAGCCAGGTTTCTATAGAGAGAACAGATTTGCATAAAATAATTTAAAAAAATAAAAAGGTCTCAAAAATAGACTCTTATAGGTAAGTGACGCAAGCCTGTGACTTCCCTGGGCACCTGGTCTATATACCATGCTTCAGATGACATGATGCAGTAAGAGGTGGCATAACCACTGTATTCAGGCTGGCATAGTGTACCTTTTCTGGGCAAAGCCAAATGCCTTGGCCCCATACACTCCGAGATGTTAGGTCATGTAATCAAGCGCTAATCATGTAACTAAAAGTCTGAGATTTTTTCTTCTAGCCATGATTTTCCAAACTGTAATCTCTCTTGGAATTGACTTTGAAGTCAGTAACGAGCCTCACATTGGGCTTAATGCAAATACAATCAGCCCTCACTGGAGTTTTTAGTGGAGAAGACAAAAACATTTTTCCTGTTAAAAGATTTTCCTATTAGTACAAATACATAAAAGACTTCTCAGAGTTATAGTGTTAAATATTTCAATGTCCTGCCAAACCTCATCAATTCTCATTGTTTAGCAAAAATGGCAGAGACTTTCGGAGTTGTTAGTTATGGCATTTTCTGCATATTAAGATCAATAATATGCTTTACAAGGAATAAAGGGTTGTCTAACGAGAAAAGTCTTTTTAGAGACAATTCCAGCTATTATGAATAATTACAAATTATGTGGCTATTTTTAAGGGGGTGGGGTAGAGGGAGATTAAGGCTTTGGGCACATGAACCATACTTCCACACTTCCTTTCTTTACCAGAAATTGTATTTCCTCAAATCCTCCCCTACTGATCAGCTGTGTGAATTCTAGGTTTGACTATCAGTGCAAGGCATTAAGTTTTCTGTTTTAGCACTGCCTCTGGGTTCTTAAAATATTTGTTAGAATAAATTTCTTTGACAAGCTTTGCTGACATGTACAGAAGGAAGACTTGGTTTCATATCTCTCAAATGTTATGCATTTTTGGACCTTATGCTTTACTTCCTATTCAAGCAACCTCAGCAAATAATAGGTGCATGGGTTTGGGCCTTTGAGTTCTTTCACTCTATGCAATGCAGATACATGCTCAAAGGCCTTTTACTTGTACTGAGTTTGGCCTGGCTGTACAAAAGCCATATGTCAGGTCAGTCTAAACTTCAAGGACTTAATTTTTCAGATATTAAGGGCAATGTGAGCTCTGAGCAAGGAACCTAGGGAAGGAGCCACAGCGGCAAGATGGCAGCATCTGTAGGTGACAGAGGAGATGTCTGCACAAAACGCACAGGATTTGTCCTCAAGAAGGATAGGTGTCTGATTTGTGTGAGGTCCTTGGGAACCCCTGCTGCAGTTAACTCATGCCAACAATGCCTCACATAAGTGGCATCCTGTTCTGGTGCCTTTGTGAACATGTGTTTTCAGCCACATGTGCACAGCTAGTCACTGTCCTTACCCAGGATCTAAAGTCTATCACCACTTCATGCAACCCAAAGAGAGAAATCCAGTTTAGACCTTTTCCAAAGCCACTATATTAATTGCTTCAGGACCAGCTGACATATCAGAGGCTTAAAACCCTTCCCACCTTTTTTCCCTTGGGAACAAAATCTTCCATCACTTTCCTGCAAACATCTCAGCATTACCTAGGTCTGTCAGAGGTGGCTGCCCAGCTCAACAGCTGTTACTCTTTTCCTGCACTGGGGTAGTGGAAAATAAATCTTTTTAATCAGAAACTGAAAAATAGGTTGGAGGGGTTTTTTACAGATGTGAGGCTCTGGGGACCTCGTTCAGTTCCTTAGGTAGGTTTAACTTCTACTTCCCACTCTCGGTAACAGTATACTGATGTCTGGGTAGAAGCTGTTCTGGTGTTGTCTCAGGGGAAGGGAGAAGGAAAGAGGGACCAAATCGTCAATTGTGCCATGGGGATTAGTACAGCATCCAAAGAAAGAAGACTATTTCATGTATCTTTCCTTCAGATGCCTGATAGTATGCAAACTACACACCATGGTGAAAGGAAATTTGGTTGTGAGTTCCCTAAAGCAGACATGAAGAAGATGAACATCGCTAGCTGCCTCAATATCTGCATGACTAATAAACTACTTTGAAAAATAGGGCTACTGGCACTTCCCCATTGTGCTCTGGTGCCACTGTGTTTTGTGCAGATTCCTGTTTTTGTGAGCGTGCATTACATGTGCTCTGCCAGAAGTGGTTCCTCAAGGGAGGAGACATGCTTTGTCTTGGGAGCCTGATGGGATTAGGTGTGAGATATGCACTTAGCCCTGTCAAGACCAAAAGGCTTCAGTGCACATGTGGAACAGAAATTCAGGTGAAAAGATAGCCTAAATTTAAACACCAGATTTCTACCCAATCCACAGCATTATCAAGTCTGTGAGTTGGACTTGTTTCCCAGTTAAGTAATAGGAACTTCCTAGGGGTAAACTGTTTGAAGGAACTATTTCTGAATGCTGTGTCTTGCAATCTCTGAAAAAACATGAACTTTTTCTCTAGATTTGTTATGGCAATGAGAAATAAGTACCCACATAATAATATAATAATATGTGGCACTTATTGTAGTATACTGCAGTATATTAATTGATGCACACAAACCTATTGCTCTTGTTGTTATAACTTCTCAAAATAACACGATGTGAATAAATGAAAAATTAAAAAATATATAGAAACAAATAATCTTTAAAATGTGTTAAGAATTTGCATTTTCCTCCTAAATCAGAACTTTATTTGTTACCTAAAATGTTTGTAAGACATTTTCTCAAATACCCATGCGGAATCAAATTGTCTTAATTTCATTTACTGTCTCCTATCTGCTCCCCACCAGTTCAGAGACAAACTCCTCCTCCATTTCTCATTGCAATCTATGTCAGATCCTACTGTGCCTCCAGACCTCGGTAGATCACAGGGTGGGTCACATGCAGTTGCTAAGTGAGAGTAAAGGAATATCCATCAGGTCCCTGAGGCAGAGATATTTGTCTGGCTGATCTGGATATTGGCTGGAGGGATGCAGATGCAAATAGGTGAGATATTGATTATGAGGGCTGAGTTTGGATGTGCATTTTGGGTTGATGCCTATTTAATACAGCAAAGTAGCAGAAGATGAGTAAAATCTACAGAGGCCCAAAAAGATAATTAAAAACACCCTTGAATGACAATGGCTATTAGTTTGCCACAAGTCATTGTAGCCCCATGGAGGAAAAAAGAAAACTAGCAGCTCTCCGGACCGAATTTGCAAAGCTGTATGTGTGCTGTATTTATGCATAGCTCATCTCTGCAAGTCTGTAGGTCCCTGCGGCTTCTCTACAGCCCTGTGAAAGTACTGAGGGGCCAGGTCTGGTAGGGCAGAAAAACGCCAGGAAACACATTTTGACAGAAAAGACTTGTGAGCCTCCCATATGTGCTCCACATTGTCTATAGAGTGCCCTTTGATGTTGAGTTTGGTTCGTGCGAAGGCGTGAGGCCAGATCCTTATCCCCAATAGATGGTGCCAGCCTAACACACCAAGCCACGATGACAGCTGACACGGTACAATGTGAGGAGAGCATCCAACCTGTCCCCAGCACACAAGGAAGTTTTTTACCATTTTTCTGCCCTTTCTTACGTTTTTCTTTTTTCTTTTTTTTTTTCTTACCCCTTTTCTCACTCTTTACATTTTACTTTTTTCCTTCTTCTATTTTTTCTGTTTTGTGGTTTTTTGTTTGTTTGGTGTTTTTTACTAATAACTAAGAGTTTTCTGTCTTCATCGCTGCAGATGCGATTGTTTCGTCCCCGAGTGAAGCATGGTCTCAGATTCCTGCCTTCCCGGTAGACGCGAGCCAGGGTCTGCCCCAGCGCTGCCCCACCGAGTGGCCGGCGGCCGTGCCCTGTGGGGAGCCGGCCTGGCCGCTGCCTGGCCACGTACTTGACCTGAAACGCAATCCCCATCTCCCCCGCGGGAAGGAAGGGCTGTTTAATAACTCTGACCTTCCAGCAGTCTGGCTTCAGGGGCTCGGCAGCTCCCTCTGCCTTGGTCTGCGCCAGCTCTCGGTTCTTCGTGCAAAAGGCGGGTGGGAAAATATTAATAATCAAAACGGTGGGGCTTCCTTTCCCTTTCCTCTCTAGCAGTGGGTTTGGATTTTTTTACCCTTTCTTTTATTCTTTTAACTAAGCGAATGATTCGGATCCAAAAGCACTGTTCCGATATGTTACAAGGCGAATTTTTAGGCGATTATTAAAGAAGAATGGACTTTTGTACACTGAAGCATGCAGTTGTAGGAATAAAAAAGTCTCCTTTCGTAAGGAGGTGTTAAAAAAACCCACTGGTCTGTACCACAAGAATTGTGGAAATAGCAGTTTGAGGCATTTGGGAAAGCTTTGAAAAAGAAGTACGAAGGAAAATCAGCCTCCACTCTTCACAGTGCACCGTGGAGAGAGAACATTCTGTGTGCCTACTGCCAGCTGGGAGCTCTTTCCTTCAAAATTTTTTTCTTTATCTTTTCTTGAGGCCTGAGGATAGGACGGGGCGGGGAGGGAGGGGGGACCTACTCGTAACTCCAGGCACCTCTTGCCTCCTCTGATAAATAAGACAGCTTTCTGCAAGGAAGTAGCAGAGGTGACACCGTGCTGTCTCTCAAATAGGGTACCCGTGTCTCCCTGCCCCACCTCGCCCGAGCACGGGGCAGCTTGGGGAAATCCCATCCCTTCCCCACGGACCGCAGCCGGCGGGGCCCACGGAATTACGGGAGAGGGAGCCATAGCCGTCAGCTGTGGCTAGGGCGGGGGGGAGCCTGGCAGACTCCGCCTCGAGCTCTACGTCCAAAGGGACATTGAGTCACTCCCCATCACATCTTATGGCATGTCCCATCCTACCATATCATCAAACCGGAGCATTTCAGTAAAGTTCACTCTTGCATTTATGCATACGTGTCGATATATGGTTACATATATATAATTTCTGTATGATTTTATGTTTTTATTATGTAAAATGTATATTTAAATATTCTTCAGTCTGTGTTTCTTACAGATATACAAGCGCGTGAAACAAATGAAGGGAAGTTGTGGAACTAACTCACTGTTCTTTAATAAGATAACTAAATCTAGCATTTATTCGACTATATTAATACAAATTAATCGTACATATGCATGTATTTATATAAAAATATATAGAGATATTTATGAAGCCTTACTCACATGCACGCACCTACAAGGTGGGGCTCTCCAGCCAGGCTTGATGCCCCTTCCCATTCTTATCCCACGCGGACCCGCCGCGCCGCACACGGGAACACCTGGGGCGGGGAAGGTGGGCATGGGAAGAGAGGGTTCTTTAGTCCCACCGCTGCTGCTCTCTGGGCTGCGGAGAGAGTGCGATATTCGGCTTTAACCTGAGCATCACTTCGGGAAGCTCGGTTCCTTTCCTCGCTGCCTGTGCCGTGGAGGTACAGGCGGCAAGACGCCACACACTCCCCTCACGGGAATGGGAAGGTACCCTGCGGGGCGGGACGGGACGGGACGGGACGGGACGGGACGGGACGGGACGGGACGGGCTCGGCTCGGCAGTGCGGCTCGGCAGTGCGGGCAACCGGAGCATGCAGGCGCCTTCATCTCTCTGGTGCCGCCTGCCACCTGCCACGCGTAAGGCGGGGAGTTTGCAGCTGTGGGCAGTAATTGGTGACAGCTCTCCGCGGGTCACAGCTGTTTGTAAGGGCCTGCCTTGGCCACCCAGCTGTAGTGTCCGCTGCTGTCGTGCTCGGGCCCCGATATTTTCAACCTCATCTGCCGTCTGCAGAGAGCATCCTTTCCGTGAAGGTCCTTCTAGCTCTCTACTGGAAACTCTATGTGCCATTTGAATAANCCCCCCCCAGCCCTTGCAGGTCCCATATTTTGAACAGGAATTAGGGTCCTGCTGAGGCCTCAGGAGTGTGAGGGAGGAGGCGGCCTTATCTGTACGGGCATCCGCCCTATTGAGAGATGGGCCAGAGCCTCGAGCGTGGAGCATCCGGATTCCCACGCACAGAGGGCTGGGTGGCGCTGGGAGCTAGAGACCTACGGGCGATGGAGAGGCTCCCTGCGGTGTTCCTGCCTCCAGGGAGGGTGTCCGCCGCCTGGTCCCGTCAGGGAAACCGAAGAAAGACGGGGGAGATGTGTGGAATTGAAGCCCTCGGACTGCTGAGGGAGTTGGAACCAGGTCGGTCACTCCCCCGCAATGGTTTCTTCTGCTACGTGAGTGGGGAGGAGAGAAGACCTCCTATCTGGCATGGTGCTCTGGCTGGGGAGGGCTTGCAAATTCAACAGGAGACAATAAATGTATTTTCGTCCGTGTCAGGACACAAGCGAAGTGCTCCCTCACTCTGGTCATACACAGAGTTCCGTGTGCCGCTTGGCGTGCACAGTCCTTGCGTTTAACAGGAGTGAGGCCGGGCCGGGGCAGCGGCGCCCAGCTTGGCCCCAGGAACGGCGGAGAGATGCTGCAGTTTGGGTAGGGACAGGGCAGCCACAGAAGTTGCGTAACCCGCCTGGGAATCAGCCTCTCTCGGAGATTTCAGTATCCTGTGCCTCGGGACCTGTCCTAGCACCGCAAACTCAGTTTCTCCCCGTGCGGCGCACCCCTTGCCCAACCCGCAGGGCATTTCCAGACAGTGAGGGGAAAAGTCAAATCAGGGTAATGAAGCGATCCGCCAAGTGCGCATTCATGATGGATTTCTCTTCCTTTCCCTTCCCCCCCCCCCCCCTTCCCCCGCCAAGGTTTTAAAGCTGAGGGATGTTACAACTCTTAAAAGGCTGAGAGCATTCACCAGGGACTTGGGGACTACGTACTGAGTGCCCACCGACCTGGTGTTTCGGCCTTTCCCGGGGTTACTGCAAAAGAAATGCTGCTTGCATCTGAAATATTACCCAGGGACCTGGAGCTGCTCCCGCAGCATCCCCCCACTCTTCCCCAAGAGGTATCCAGGGGATCCTTTCCCTTCCTTGCCCGCCAAAGCCCTTTCAAAGAAAACCAGCCCTACGCGTTAGCCCAAGCACGAAGCATCCGAGGAATTTCCACCAGGGAAACGGGCCCTTTCCGCGGAGCTGGCGGCGCTTCCCGCCGCTGCAGCCCGGCCTGGCAGGGTCTGGGGCCGCCAGGCGCAGCCCCCAGCGGGGCGTACCTTTAGGCATGGAAGCGTTTAGCGGTTTCGGCGGTATTAACTCCTAACAGGGTGTGAAAAGTATTGGGGATTGAAAAAGCTGTGGGAAAGTGGATTCTTTCCAAGTCAGGCGGGCTGGAGCTTTCCTCTCCTCTACAGGCGGACACCTTGCACTGCTCTTGCCGCCGGGCCCCCCGAGGAGCAGCCCCTTCCCGGCGGCTGGAAGCCAGACAGCGCGGCAGGTGCGATGCCCCTCGCTGCTTGATCGTGTGCTTTTATAGCTGGAAAACACGGCATTGTCTTTTGCCACCAGCCCGCTCGCCTCTGGCCCCTGTCACGCTACCAGCGCCATGTCGCCGGGAGCGGGAGACGCTGTTCGATGGCAGTTCTTCAGAAGGGGCCTTGGCCTCACCGAGCAAGGTCTTCCCGTCTCCTTTTGCTCCTCGAGCAGAGGCTGGGCCTTGCTTTGCCTTCAGCGGCTGCAGCCCCACACCCCTGTGTTCTTTCATCCCATTCCCTCCCGCAGGCGGCTGAGCGACGTAGCCACCGCCGGCCTTCCAGAGGCACCCGGACTCAAGTCTGTGGGCTCTTTATCCAACACTCTCTTGCCATTTGGATTTTTGTTGTTCGGGGATTTTTTTCCCCATTTTTTTTTTTTACCAGTACGTCCCGGTTTTTTCAATGTGAACGGTCTAAGAAACGACCACGGGACAAGTATTTCAGACCTGAACAAACTGTATCAGCCGTTAACACTTGTTCTAATTAAATCAGAGATTCACTCCGCTGGCCCGGCCTCCTCGAAGGAGCATTACGGTTTTTAACTTGTGTCTACATTTATACTCACGAGGGGGGCGGGGGCAAACATCGAGTTTTGAAAAAAGAAATCTTATCCCCAGGGCTAAGAAGACGAACATTAATAATAATAATAATATAATAATAATAATGTCGTCTAAAAAAAACCCGGTTTGTTTTCTCCTCGCCAGAGAAGACCGAGGATGGCCAAGAGCTCCTGCTAACCTGCATTCACCTCGACCACTGCTGCGCCGCGGAGAGCGGGCTGCGTCAGCCTCCAGTGCCGCCGTGTTGCCCGTGCCGCTACCCGGCCTCCCCTCTCGCCCAGCACCGCCCTCCGGCTCGGTGGTGGTCCCTGAGTGCGGGGCGGTGAAATCACCGCCAAGGAAGGACCTTCCAAGGGCTCTCCGTGAGGGAGGGGTGCGGTGCGAGCCGCTGCAGAGGGAACCGAGCATCGCATGACTTACCTGGCTTGGGCAAAGAGCACAAAAATAAAACCCCTTCTCTAGGAAAAATAAATGTAAATCCTTCTGAAGCACGCCCGGAGGAGCGTTCCGAGCGATGCCCTTGGCCAGCGGCGGGGAAAGGCACCGCCGGCGGCTGCTGTGCCGAGCAGGGCGGGAGCGGCTGCGGCGTCTGGCTCGCCCAGCGGTTCCGAGGAACCACGAGGCAAAAAAGATAGGCTCCGTCTGTGAAGAAATCAATTTCTAAGCATCAGAGAGAGATTTTAAACAAATAAATGGGGAAAAAAGCCCCTCTCCGACCTGTGATTGAGGGACAGTTAAAAATAATTGCCAGTGTTAAGAGAGAAGACCAGGTTACAGGGAAAACTACCTTCTTTCAAAGCCCACTAATAGCCATACGATTCATTAGGTTACTTAATCCTAATAACCTCGCTAGCATCAGTCCCGGTGACCCAGCCCATTAAGCACCACCAGCGAAACCCTATAAAACAGGCAAGGGGAATGTCCAACATCTGAGCACATTTATTAGCATCATGTTCCTGAGATAATATGCCCCCGGCTCCTCTGCATACTGCTGCTGGCAGGCTGGGGAAAGAAGGAGCTGTGTTTCGGGAAAGGTTGAGCACAGGGTTACGGTTCCATGAGACGGATGGCTAGTCCCACGATCACTGTCATACATGATCTCCCGTCCTCTCTGCTTTCCTCTACAGGCCCCCTTCTCTCCAGCCAAACAATAGCTACATTTGCGGCGAGAATTTTTTCCTTCTGATTAAACCCAGGCCAACCAACGGCAGTGAGAACGAAACAAAACGCAAAAAGAGTAGCATTTCGATCATAAACGGGACTTAACAACTTTTTTTAAAAAGGGGATGTGAGACAAAAAGGCTCTCTTCCACCGAAACGTGCCAGTGAGTCATCGAGTTATCATCCTCTGTGAAAGAGGCGGCTGAGAGGGAAACAGGGAAAACGGAAATCGGGGAAGCAGCAAGGCCGGTTCTTTCCGTGCCTTCCAGAGCTGCAGACAAACTGGGCGCCTCCCCGGCATCTCCTTGCCAGGGTGAGGTCTCTGTAATTTACGACACGCTGGTTGTTAGGGTATTTGTCGCAACATAGAGAGGGGCTGCTCGGGGCGTAGGCACATGCAAGCGATTAGAGCAGTGGGGGGCTCTCGCTGGCCGGGGCCGGAGGGACGGCTTTCAGCACGTCTGCCCCTCCGCCTCGACCCTCTCCGGGTAAGCAAGGTCGCTTCGCTCCCGGCTGGGGATGGCCCCCCCCGGCCGGAGTCAATCCCCTCCCAGGATCTGCAGAGAGGCAAACCGACTCAGACATTGACTCTCTACGATCCCTGTATCAACACTTTCTTTTTTTTCCCTCTCGATTTCTAGAGGAAAATGCGCCCAGAGGCAGCGGGATGGCGTTGTTTGCGCGCTGCCCGCGCGTTAGGAGATAACGGCCCGCGGTAACGAAGGCTCCCGGTGGACACCGATCCCAGGATCCCGCCGCCCTCCTCCACAGGCAGCAGCGACGGGGCGGGTGGCAGGAGCCGTTGGCGCATTCCCTGCCGACGGAATAACGCCCGATTGAGTTGAAGGTGACCGGGGAGCGTTCAGCCCCCACAGAGAGCTGACGTGATCTCTCGCTATTTTCGCAATGGCTATAACACTCTGGCAGAGATGAAAGAAAGAGAGAAAAGCGGCGGGGAAGGATCTGGAGCGTGCTGCCGAGCTGCCAATTCCCGGTGTTGCCGGGTCTGTGGAGGGTTTGCCGGTGATTAACCCTGGGGGCTGATCCTGCAAGCCTTTCTCTCCGAGAGCAGTGACCACCTCGACGGCGGGTGTGCTCGGGCCACCGACAGCGCCCCTGCAGTGGGTCTTGAGGAGAGATGAGAGCCCTGTGCCTCTGCCTCTCGGCAACTGACAGTGATCCTGTTTGTTAAAGGCTTTTTTTTTTCTTTTTTCTCTTTTCTCTTCCCAAAGGTTCTTTTATCTCATAAAATGTTGCTCTGGCTTGGAACTTGTCATAACAGGAGTCTGCTTTATTTATTGGGTTATTTATTTCTTTTACATACACAACAATATCCCGAACACAATCCAGCTGAAAGACAGAGTTTCAAAAAAAAAACAAGGGAAAAAAAAGGGACGGGTGGGAGAAGGAGAGACAGAAAGAGAAGAAAAGGCAGGGAAGAGAGAGAGAACAAGGCAGAGAGAAAGTGAGAGAGAAAGTGAGAAAGAGGGAAAGCTAGAAGAAAGCAAGAAGTGGAGGGAAGAAAGCGAAGAAGGGGAAGGAAGGGAAGAAAGGGAAGAAAAAGAAGGAAGGAA
>VXBA01001016.1:206646-221075 GCA_013399895.1 Serilophus lunatus | reverse complement strand
AAGAGAGAAAGAAAGAAAGAAAGAAAGAAAGAAAGAAAGAAAGAAAGAAAGAAAGAAAGAAAGAAAGAAAGAAAGAAAGAAAGAAAGAAAGAAAGAAAGAAAGAAAGAAAGAAAAGACCCACACATGTCAAGCTTTCAAAATTAAAACAAGAAGCCTCGAAGTAGTCATTTTGGTATTAATATTGTTTAATATTAAAAACTCCGGGAACTTAAAAAAAAAAAAAACTTCTTGCAGGAAAAAGAAAGAGAAAAGAACTGTTCTCTGGAAACCATTTGTTCACAACTCGAACTGTGCAGTTTTGGCTTACAAACAAACCTCGAGACGCCCAACCCTGTCCCCCCTCCCCCCAGCATATATCTTTTCAGCACACATTTTAAAATAAATATCCTTACGAGTCTTTCCAGAATGCCTCCTTGTTATGAATTGATAGGATAAAACATACCCCAGCTGTGTGCCTGGAAGTTGAGATTTAGTCCTTTAAATGCCAGGACAACATCTGCAGGGAAAACAATTAGGGAAGCTTCGCTCTCCCCTCATTGGTTGCTACCTGCAGGGGCTGGGGGGGGGGCTGCGCCTCCCTGAGCGGGGGCTCCGCGGGCATCGGGCACACGGGTTCACCTCTGGTTAACAGGGCAGCAGGCGGGCAAGTGGTGTGCTGGGTGCAGATATGAGTGGGAAAGAGCCTCCAAGCAGGCGAAAGAGGAAATAGTACTTTTTCTGATTCTTCCTGCAAGCTCTTTTAATTTTACAATGCTTTTCGTCCCACTGCTCAACAAGTAAAAATAAGCCCAAGCAAGTTCAGTGTCTAGTCTAAAAGGAATTTAATAAAATAACGAAAAGATGTCCAGCTCGGGAACGCTGGCCGAACCGACTCGTTTTTCGTCCCAACGCAAAATGAATTCAACGTCAGAGACAATTTCGTAAGACGTTTACTTGGTAAAATTTTCCTGTAGCTATTTTGTTCGAGAAGAGTAGTTATCGTTACAAAAACCACAGAAAGCATTTACAGTGTGATCTTCTGTTTTGAAGCTTACAACAGGTGTCAGGGTTCTTTTTGGGGAGAATGAAAAAAAAAATCTATGTGCGTGTACCATTAAATTAAATGACTAGTTTGTTTTAAACCATATGTGTGCAAAAGAAACATCACAAAAATGTTACTGTTTTAAACACCTTCTATGCTTATACAGCTTAGACTCTGTCAGAGTATGTTATGTGCCCTTATCATGTTTCAATCTCTATTTCTTGTCACTTTTAATGAGACGCTGCAGTGGGAACCATCGTTGTCCATCTTTAGTAAGCTGCACACTTTTGATTTGTACTTTTAATCAGGTTACTGTACATCTTCTTATGGTTGGACAAGTCAAAAATACCTGTGTTTTCAAAAATTGCGCGAGTGACGGCATGGTGAATGACGTCACAGTATTGGCATATATTACGCTGGTAAGGTTAGCTACCGTCCCTTCTCATCTGATGATATCCAGCGTGATATTACCTTCTTTCTGCCAAGAGCGGGTGAAAAATAAATTTAAAATAACCCCGAACCCACTGTCCGGTTGAGAACATAATTTCTAACGCTGCTCTGCAGAGCAGGAGCTCGCGACCAAAAAAATCCTGAGGACAGAGCCCTTAAACCCAGGGCGATGCACACCTTTTTTTATCCACGTCCCCACACGTATCTTTTTGGCCACATACGTCTATGGCTTGCGCTTAAAGCAACGGCAGTGTGGTATTCTAGGTCATGGAGAGGGAATGCATATAAAACCCTCACTAGTGATTTTGGGTTGCAACTTGTTTTAGGGAAACTCTAGAGAGTTTAAAAACTGTGGGGATAATTTTTCTCTCCTTTGACATCCCCTACTCGGCTAGTGCAGACGCCCGCTGCGCCAGGTATGGGCTGGGCAAAGGGAAGTGGCTCGGAGACGGGCGAACCTGGGCTACCCGGCCACCGCCTCCTCCCACCAAGGGACGTGTCCGGGGAACTACCGCCGGGGCATAACCCGGCACCCTCTGCCTGACTACTGTGCGCAGGGAAGGGGTACACCACGGCCTGCAGAAACCTGCGCTCCAAACAACAGGTTTGTCTCTCCTTCCCGTTCTTCCTCGGGACCCCCACCAAAGTCAAGCCTAATGGCAAACTGCCTGCTTCAGAGCACTGCCCAGCCTGGCCTCAGGATACAGCGCACAGGAGGATGCGTAGGCATCCATGCTGCTGTGGGTTCAAGGAGAGGGAGCAATGAAAGTATCCGCAGCTGGCAGTTCACCGCAGTGCCCATGGCAAGACTGGCTCCGGCGGAGACACAGGGTCCCAGTCCTCGGGCTGCTGCTGCGCCGGCCGCACATGCCCCAGCCACGAAGGGGCTCAGTGACAACGGAGAACCGCGGGGAGGCGGGTTGGGTGGGTTTTGTTTGGTTTGTTTCGTCCACTCCACGCTCCCCGACATCCTCCCCTACGCCCTAGGAAATGCCGAATTCACGTACAGAAAACGGCAGAACGAGAACTGGGGGCTGCTCTGCGCTGCTCTGCCCCTGCGCTCGCCCGGCCGCCCCCCGGCAGCAGGAGCTCCCCAGGCCTGTCTGCCTCTCCCAAGGATGGATGTGTTTCGTGCCCCTGCCGAGCTTGGAAACCCAGGCCATCCTGCGAACGACATGTTGCCTAAATAAAGATAAAACATGCTATACATCACAGGTTTTACCGGTTATTCTGAATGACTTGTCAATTCCTCCCCACTCCCTACCCAGACCCCTGCAGCCCCCCCTCNNNNCCCCCGGCACACGTACAATGATAGAAAATGGTTTTAAATGACGAGGGGTCACGTAGAGCCATCCCGATCGTTTAGTAAAAATAACAGAGCTATTATAGAGCTGAAGGAAGGAGCCGGGGCGTTCACTCACACATGGTTCAATACTGTGCCTCGGCTGAACGCACACACATTGGCAAATATACGTATATATATATATATATATCTCTCTATATATATATCTCTATACACACATGTATGTACATGCAGAGGGACCGTCCCATGTGCTCCCCTCAACACGCTCTCATTAGGCCACAAATGCACACACGCCGGCACAGACGACAGCGTGTGCCCATGTATGTAGAGAAGAAGGGGACTTGGAGAGTCTGCTTTTGTCTTCGGGATGGAAATGCACATAAAGCCTTTTATGAGAGCTCAGGAGACAGCAGTTGCTCACTAACCTTTTTTTTTTTTTTTCCCCCCCCCCCCCCCTTTTTTTTTTTTTTTCCCCCCCCCCCCCCCTTTTTTTTTTTTTTTCCCCCCCCCCCCCCCTTTTTTTTTTTTTTTCCCCCCCCCCCCCCCATTTCTATTGCCTAAAACTGGAAATAATTAAATTCTTTAAAGGTTTACTTTCGAAACCATGGCTGGAGTAAACTACGATTCAGGTGTAAATAATTACCAAAGTCATGAAAGCGGCAACTGCTACATGTGGTTTATTCATTGCTTTCTTTTCTATTTTTTTTTAATCGTTTGATCATTTTCATCCCTAACTGTCTGCCAAATTCACATATTTGTAATTTACTAAACTTTATCGTCCCTACCAGGATAGGAATGTTGTACATTAGTTTCTAGACCCGTCCTGCCCTGCCCCGATGGAGAAGCCTGGCTGGAACAAACTGGATGCTCCTCAAGGAGGCATAACGCTATTACCCTGGTATTTGGAAAAGCTTTCCATATCAGTTTAGAGAAATTAGAACTGAATAAAAGATGCTTCCCCTTTCATAAATGCTACCAGACCTACTCGATTTTAGACTCCGGAGAAGAAATGAGTTATTAAAAGAAATTATTTAAACACAATAGATCCTTGCCCAAATGAAAGCACTCCCTGGGGCAAGACTAGCAGGATTTGGACCGAGAGCATGAAAATAGAAGTATCCGTTTAAAGAAAGCCTTAGAAAAGTAGGAGAAACATGGACATATAATATACATCAGATAAACAAACCCCCGGGACTGATTTAATGCCTATTTTTTTCAGCCTGGGCCTACTTTTTTTTTTTTTTCCTCCTCTATACTACATTTTCAACCATTTCTTCTCTTCAAAAAGGCATGGTGGAAAAAGGGAGCAAACGAACTTTTTTTCTTGCCTGTGTCGTATTTTAAAATATTTTTTCATAGCAAGCCACCAGTTGAACATATTCTGGTGTTGTTAAAGTGTTTTTTATCAGGCTGTAAATTACTGCCACTCCGACAGGGCAGCCGGAAATGTAAATCACACCGTAGAGCTGAAGTTATGAAAAAGTTTGTTCCTTTTTCTGCGTCCCAGGAAGATCGTGGGGCTGCTGGATTGGGAGGGTAGGAGAAGGATTGTTTACTATTTTCCTCCTCCACCAAGCTGTTGGCTCCACGGTGCCTGGGACTTTGATGAGAAAGAATGGACAATGTGCAGAGTCCCTTTCTATGACACCCAGGCCACCGCCACTTGGGAGGTCTTTTGGCCTAATGCAACCACAGCTAACTACTCCCAACAGGAGGCTCTGTGGATCAGGCAGGGTCACAATTATACTTCTGCTAAAGGCAAGAGTTGCCTTTTTTTTTTTTTTTTTTAAGCAGGAAAAAAACCCAGAGAAAAAGGGAATGAGGGTGAGGGGCAAGAGACGGCTTGGAAGAAGCGATTGAATTAAAGCCTTTCAATTCATCTGGGGAAGGAAAGATCAAGAGCAGCGTTACTTGGAACTGTTTCCAAGAGGCATGACCAAAATCAGGTTGGGTCCATCCAGGGGGAAGTTTCAGGGACTGAGGTCCGCGACGCTTCGCATGGGGGTTACTCCGACCCAGGGCTGCCGCGACAAATCGTCAATCGGGAGCAATAGGCCTCCCCCACTTTCGTGCAAAGTGTTTTGGGGTCTCATCCGCTGGCGAGAGTACTCTTTCGTGCCAGACATTTCACGGGCATTGCTCCTCTAAGGTGAGGAGGAGAGGGTTAGGCAGCTACAGTTTACAACGAGCCCTTAAGCATCACCCACTTGCGCGGAGGCGGAGAAGAGCTCCAGGAGGAGACACCACATCCCCTTGGCCTCTGATGTCGGAATTCGGGCGTCTCGAATATTTTCTGGGGGTGAGAGGACAGGAACGTTGAAATACATTATACGTCTCAAAGAGGGGGATGAGTTTTCCGGCGCTATTAAAATTCGTGCCTATTGCGTTTATGTGAAGAGGCGAAAAAAAGCGGGGAGGATGGAAGAGGAGGGTCTCCCGACTTCCGCCGCTTACCGAGGCGGCGGCTGCCGGTGTCGGTGATGGAAGGGGCGCCTCCGGGTTTGCAGTTGGCCCTTCCTCCTGGCGAGCCGGGCGGGTGTGCGCCCAGCGCCCGACGGCTACCCTTCCCCCACTCCACCCTCTCTTCCTCCGCTCCCCGTTTAAAGTCCACAAATTCACCTCGCTCCGTTAACACCCCCGGTAGCCCGAACCCCGCCGAGCCGGGGCTTTGGGCGGATTCGGCTCTCTGCTGCTGCCTCCTGCCGCGGCGGGCGGGACAAAGCGAGGGGTCTTACCTTGTCCCCCTATTCCCACCCTCTCCCCGTACCTCGGGCAGGGGGGCGCCTCCGCCGCCCAGCTCCGGGCAACTCCGTGTGGGCAACGAGATCCGACCGCGAGAGGGGAAAACGGACTCCGGGGACCACCCCGGTCGCGGTCCCGGCCCCGCTCCCCGCTGCCCCCGCTTACCTGGACGAGGCTCCGCGTGCTCGGCGACCGGCTCACAGCGGGACGTGGGCGACAGGGGAGGCCTAGGCCCCCTCGGTGGGGAAGGGCCTGGTCACGGTCCCCTCCCCGCACCCCATAGAGATCCGGCTGGAGGAAAAGAGAGGGAGGAGAGAGGAAAAGTCTTTTTTTTCCTCCCCTTTCTCTCCCCGTTTGAGCCGAAGTGACCCGCAGTATCTGGAGAAGGTTTTTGAAGACGTTTGGGAGGGAGGGAGAGAGTTTTCTGCTGAGAAACTCAATCTGCCATACAGTAGCGGCTGCATCTGGGATCTGTCACCGCTGACAGCACCACAGGGCACAGACATGATCTTCCGCACAACACTGCAACTCCCCAAAATACCCTCGTCGCTCCTAAGGTATCTGCCGGGTTGCATCGCACTCCTTCGCCAAAAGGGGGAAAGCAGCGTGACCCCCGCAAACAAACACACCAAGGGGAATGCACGAGAGAGCAAACCCGTCTGCCCCTTTCCCTCCCCGGTGCTGAACACGCTAAGAACGCAAGGAGAGGCGATGTCATGCTTGGAGGGCGCAAAGGCCATAAACGTCCTCGCGCCGCGAGATTCCCCGGAATGACTTTAACGAATAATTTCGGAGACAGTTATGGCTTTAGGTAATTACAGTGCGGCTCTATGAAAACCAGATTTGGCAGAGGCAGTCAAGGCCGAGCCGTGCGTTTCGGCTCTCTTCTGCTAGCCCGCTCCAGACACTCCCCCCCCCCCGTGTCGCCCCCGGCCGTCCCCGGCCTCCTGCACCCCGCCAGCTGCCGGGGTCCTCCTTCGGGCCGCTCTGCCAGCAACTTTGTGAAAGTTGGAGGCTTGATGGGAAGGGAAGAAGCTAATATTATTATTTTTAATCTTTTCTGCCTCCTATATTTTCTGGCAGGACATTTCATTGTCTTTTAGGCCAATTTTAGAAAATTTCCCTGGGCTTGCACGCGTATTTAACTTTTTCAGAAGTTCCTTATACGCAGCTGTTGCAGCCTATAAGCCACATATGGCATGCAAATAGGGACCCCTATAGGAGAGTCGGCCTCTCTATTACCCCCACATATTTTTTCAATAGGCGGGGCCGGCAAAACGACTGTACTGCTATACATTAAAGTAGAATTATACATTTTTCTCCCGTCTTTTGGGCAACGCAAGGGCTTGTTCCTGCTCTGAACAGCCTCCACGGTTAGCACATGAACGGCTTCGAGATGCAGACGTGCTGGTCTCCATTGTTTCACTAACATATTACTGCTGTTCTCAGAAGCTTGCTCCGGGCGGCAGCCTTACCCAGGTCCCAGCTCAGTGGTTGCAGACCTCTCTACCTTGCCCCAAAAGGCCCACAGGACCCAGCCTGCTCCCCTCCAGAGTTCGCCCAGCCTCCGCCGGCGGCAGGGAGACCACTCCAGCTCAGGGCCGGAGATTCCAAGGGGAGAAGTACCAGGGCGACAACCTCAGCCCTGTCGCAGAGCCGTCACTGGAGAGAGCTCTCCTGTAAAGCCCAGCGATGGGATTTTGCTGGGATTTTTTTCTGTTAGGGTTTGTTTCACAGGGTCATTCCCCCCCCCCTTTACGTTTACAATTTACTTTTTAAAATTCACCTACCCCGCCCGACTCCCTGGGTCGGTGGCTGTGGCGGGAAGCCGAGCTCACAGCATACCGTTTGCACTGATTCATAAAGGAAATAGCTCCTTTTCCTTTCGAGATTACAGATAGACACAGCGGACCGTTGCGGTATCTTAGGGGGTTTATTTTATTTTATTCTGCTGGAACAAAGAAATTGAAGTCTTTTAAAATTTATTTTTTGGGTTACGCAAGGCTTTTTTTTTTTTTTTTCCTCCCTCCTCCTGGCAAGAGTATTTTACCGCGAGAATTTAATCCTTCAGATAAACAGTCTAACATTATCTTTTTCCTCTGGAGACGAGATCAACTGCTTTTCCATCCACCACACCGCCCTCCCCTCCTTCCCGCCTCCGCTCCTTCCTGGTAGTAGCACTGATTGTAATGTACAGCTGAACAAGTGTCAGCAGTCCAAGACTGCCAGCAGCCAAAGGAGACTTACATTGTATTTATTCAATTATTGTATTTTTCCCTCCTTGGGGAAAAAATAAAGAATGGTACGAAATAAAAAAAAAATAATAAAGTAAAAGGTTTGTGAAAATAATTACATCAAACATGATCTTGGGTCCTGCTGAACCCAGACTTCCATGCTGGGTGTTCAGCGTTATAGTCAGCCAGCCCCAGATCTCAATTAGAGTCGATTCATTACAATTTAATAGCAGGTGCAAAGCCATCTTCTCGCCAGCAGTACTGCCGTTTGGTTAGGGGATCGTCTTGTTTTACAGCAGCCTCCAACTCTCCCGGCTTGTTGTAAACCTGACTATCGCTTTGGATAGCGGAGTGCCGGCGCGCCTGCGACTGCCCGCACGTAAGCGCTGCACTTTGTTTGGCTAATTTCTCCCTGCCAAGACATAAGGTGGAAATCTGCTTGGCTCGATATTTGCTTTGGAAGACAGCACCGTGAGCGAACGCGCCGGGAGNGGAGGAATTACACGGCCCGCCGAACTGCTTGCGCTTTCTCAAATTCTCAAACGGACAAATAAACAAACAACCTCAGCGGCAAACTCCAGAAATGCCGGAGCCTTCAGGGGCTCAAAATCGGGCTATGCCGAGGAGCCCCGGGGCGGGAGTGCGGCGTTCCGCTGCACCCGCGTCCCAGCTGGCGGCCGCGGCCGGGCCGGGGCTTGGAAAGCGTCGCCGTGATTACACCCAAGTGGAGAGCAGGATGGCTCCGAGCCGTCTGATCTGACGTCAACATGTCTCTCGCTCCTCGCTGCAAGATAGAGGGAGCAGAGCCGGGGGAGGGACCGCTCTAATCATTCCCAGATGTCTCTAATAGCAGATATAAAGACTTATATAGTGTTTGAGAATAAATTTGTAATCAATGCTCTAAAATCGCATCATCAAAGCGATGGTATTTCTAGAGAAAAATGGGGTTGGGGGAGGGAAAGCCGTGGAAAAGAGAGACACACACCATGCTGGTTTGGAAGGTGGAGAGAGAGGCACTGGGAACATCAGAGAGCCACTGGCCCCGCGAATCACCCGGCTTTACTAGAATTTATGTGAATATATAATTCAGATTACAACTCTGCTTAACTCTCCATTGTATGTGACTTGATGCAACAGCTGAACAGTAATTGGCCAATTAGAAATAGAAAAGATCGGAGCCGGTTTGCAAAGGCACATATTTCATGGCCCACAGAAAAAAACCCCAACAAACCTAAATTAAAAATATATCAAACATTGATAAGTCCCTTGTTACAGCAGAGGGGATTATGTTTTTAGACGTACGGACTGCATTTCCTTCCCATCGCTACTCGGAGTTTTCTTCTGCGCGTATTTGTGAGTCGCCGGGCTAGTGCTTGTGAAAAAGGATTAGGGTTAGGTTTCCAAGTTTTTGCTTAGAGGTTTTATTATTAACCTTCTCTACCCCCTTCCCCGCCCACCTTTCAAGCTTGTGCTGCCTCCACGGCATCGTGTTTATATCCCTGCATTTGCTCTCGTATGTCCCGGCGCTTTTTCTGAGGGTGTCTGCGGCTTAGCCAGAAAGCTCCGCTGCACCTCTTTGGCGACCATAGCAAATAAGCGCTAATTATTGCAATAATCTTTTGACATAGACAAGAGCCCCTGGGAGCAACGGGGGAGAGGGCAGGGGGCTGACGACCAAACTCCCCACAACACAAAGCAAAAATAAGGGTGAAGAGCTCCACCACAGTTTATCTCCCTTGCCTGGAGGAATGCACACACATCCGATAGCAAAGAGGTCTTATCGAGGCCCCGCACGTTGCGGCGAGTCTTCCAAAACTCAGTACTGCCAGAGGCCGATGGGCTCGGTACCATCAGCGATCCCACAGGGCTGGCGCCTCGCTGCGTCCCCGCTTCCCAAAACCCGGATGAGCACTAAAAACCTACGCTGTGTCTGCTCAAACCGAACACCCTCGGGGCCCCCGGGGGCTCACGCGGCCTCTAAGGAGGTCGTCGCTTCCTTGCGAGGAGGCGACCGCGCGCTGTTCCAGGAGTGCAGCCGGGCCCGCACTCGGGAACTGAGGGGATGCTCCCTGGGAGGGCAGGGGAGGCGAGACCTCCACTGGGGGAGTTTTGTCACTTTTTCTCTTCAAGGGGAAGAAAAAAAATAAAATGCTGTGTTCGTTTGGGACCGAACAGAGGATCTCGCTCCCCCAGCCATGAAACTGGGCAACGGGCCTAAACACAGGTCCGTGAGTCCATCTATGGGGACAGAGCTTCAGCAGCCCAGCTGCTCTCCACTGGCCCCCTGCCCTCCCTTCTCTTTTCGTTCCCACACCCGCACAGAAATGTTGTGGAGTGGGAAAGGCTGTCATCTGTCCTCCTACGTGCCTTTCACCTCGGTTAAAGCTCCCAAAAAATGTTTTGGCCTCGAGGAATTACCGGACAGGTCGACGGGATGGCGATGCCCTCGGGTGCGGGCAGGGTGCGGGGCGCAGCCCTCCACTGTTATCAAGCCTCGGCTCCGCCGGCGGAGAGCTGAGGCCAGGGCACTGACATCCCCATCTACCATCAATTTACCTTCTGCTTCCTCTTTTAGCTTTTAACGTCAAAACCTACATTTTTGTTGGCTCCGGCCTGTCTAGGGCTCTTGTGATTTAGCTTCGGGAATGGCTGCTCCTGAGAAGAGCAACATCCTCATTAGTGAGCAATTAAAAGAGGTAGTCCTTAGTGGATCCGGAGAAGCTCACTGTTCCAATAAACTGATGTTCCAAAAAATGTAAAATTACCGATAGGGAAATATCGGACAGACGATTTGGAGATTGGATATCGCAGCAGACCGCTGTCCCTTGGCCCTGCCGCACATCACCTGGGGGAATCGCAGCCCGGTGACTCGGCCAAGGGAAGACACAGCCTCTGCAGCATTTGCAGCCACCCCTTGCCCCTTTTATTCTTTCGTGTGCTGCCATAAAAAAAAAAAAAAAAAAGCCAAAACCAAACTCAAAAACAGCCAAACCAAACAACCCCCCCAAAACCCTGCTTAAGCAGAGAGCAGGGAGTGCAAGAAGCTCCAGTTCATCAGCTGGACAACTAATAGGAAAGGAAAAGTAAACAAGGGGGGAGATTCTTCTCTGCAAGTGTTATAAACAGAGGCAAGTGTCTGTAAACACAGACCCACGCTGGAGAGTAGAGCCGGGCTGCCTGACCCGAAGGGAGGGAGGGCACATCACTTTTGTCCAGTTGTTGTAACCTCACAACCTCCGCACTGTCAGCAGGGGCGACGAAACGGCGCAGGGGCTCCCTTATCTTTTTATGGCCAATTGCACATCTACCTACGCTTACTGCCAGGTCTTGTCGGGAATCACTTCCTTAGGCGCGGCGGCACGGGAAGGCAGGCAGGTATGCAGCCCTGGACCTGGAGAGAGAGTCAGCTTGGTTTAAGTTGACATGATTTAAATAAGAGTTTAAAATACGAGACAGAATTTTATCATTTAAAAGGTGGAAGACCTTGTACTTAACCAGGAATGGACAACAATACTTAGACCTGCTTTCTTATGTGAAAACTTAATTTTTTCGCTTGTCTGCCTATGATACAGCTGAATGCCATGCATTTCGCAGCGCTAAACGTCTGCAGGTCGCCCTGGCATCGGCGAGCAGAGAGATCGCTGGCTTGGCACTAGGATCTTTGTAACGGAGTAGATAGACAGGGCGAGAGATACAAGGAAAAAGAGATCCTGTTGGGAAAGCAGTGAACGTACTAATTAGAGCCAGAGCATGGACTGATGCTGTTTGTCGTTAGATGAAAACGGTTAAAAAACCCCTATACTCGCTGTGGCGTACTGGAAACGTGCAACCCAGGAGAGTTTTAGGAACCACAAAGTTAATATTAAGTTCACTGTAGCTCATTGTAAATCTTACATATTCCTTACAACACCACCTCTCCTCCCCACCTCGTCGCCCCCGCAAATCCCTTGCCTTGTTCACTCTTCATTCCTTGACGTAAAATTACCTGCTACATAATCACTCCGAGCAAAGCCCGCCGGCCTCCCTCGCCTGCCTCCGGCCCCTCTCCAGGAAGCCGCCCCCGCGCTCGCCTCCGCTCCGGGCCCGCGCCTGGCACGGCCCGGGCAAGAAAACCGCGCATCTCTGCTATTCCTGACCCGCCCGGGGTTTGCACCCTTGTCCGTTTCCCGTTCGCAGTAGGTCTCCTGCATGGAGAACACCACCACAAGAAATTCCTATTCAGCTGAACTGCCGGTTTCTGTTCAACACTCACGGGACTGCGAGATCCCTCCCTCTACCCCTCCTCTCACTCAGTCACTTGTTTAAAAATAAACTTAGGAGCCATCTTTATAATTTATTTACTTCCGAATATTTTAAATATTATGAAAAAAGCCATAAACAACGCTGTTATTCAAAACATTGAGGTATAAAACATAAAAAGATTTGGATTTTCTATTTTTTCTTTTTCTTTTTTTTTTCTTTTGTTTTGTAAAAAACACACACAGTGGTTTATTGAGTACTTACAACGTTTACATCTTCAATATTAATTAGATTCCACTTTTTCCCTTACGGACCGAAGTGCACATAACCAATAACTGTTGAAAACATCTTCAAATACTGAACGACCACAACAAAATTACAACACTAAATACTGAGTCAATCGAAACATTGGTGCAACTGCTTCTGTTGAAATATAGCTTTATAATCCCATGAATATTTATATCCAAAAGACCAAGTATTAAAGATACACTTCACATACACACTAATGCCAGGGAGGGATTTTTTTTTCCCGTTTCTATGGTTCTGTTTTCCCCGTGTGTTTTATACACAGCAAATAACATTCACGAAACATTTAGAGACATTACCCCTTACCAAGCTGGAGTTTCCTCTTCATATATGGAATGCTTTTTCCCTCTCCTTCAAATATCCACATTCTGGGGGGGTTGGGGGAGAAATTGCACATAAATAAACTGGACGATTCCAAATACAAAGAGTCTTCAGAGGAGAGCTCACTATCGAGACTAAGAGGACGGTTCCTCCAGTCCTGCCGTGCTCACTGCTTGAGTTCCAAAGCCCAGACATGCTGCGGCCAGCCAGTCCTCCCTTTGGTTTTCTTATCGTTGCTGCTAACTGTGCTTTTCAAGATTTCGTTCTAGAGAGACAGGATGCGAAGGGAGAAAGAGAAACAGAAGGGAGGAAAAAAAAGAGTGGAGAAAAAAAGGTTAGATATATTTCTCCCATTTCTAGGTCACACCTGCCCTGCCTCGAGATCGAAAACTACGAGAAGACCTGAGCTCCTGTCGCAGCCCTGCGGGCTGCAGGGGACATAGCGGGACCCTCTCCATGGGATCTCGCTGCGGGTGAAGCCGTCGCATCGTGCGACCCCGGCCGAGGCTGATCCCCGCTCCGCGCCGCCCCCGCTACCCTGTCGCGCCTGGAGCACGGGGCTCGGAGGCGCGGGAAGCGGGTTGGAAGCTGAGCGGCCCCAGCCGCACACGGGCTGATGAGAATTACGCTACATCATCCCTTCCCTGATTGCGGGGAGAAGATGGGCACGTACCGGGCCAAAACATCGGACCCGCGGCCACTTCAAATCTGCGGTAATCAATCACACGCCAGAGTGCCGAAGAGCCTACAAGAAACTGGACTTGCGCTGCCTAAGGAGACTCTCCCATTAAAAGTTGAAGCGCCGAGAGCAGGGACAGGAAAGCCTGTCGTTGCGAACCTCGTACTTGCCGGACTGGGTTTAGCAGGTAATCGTGCCTCCAGAATTTTATTTAAAGAGAGTAGAGGCTTGTTTCCTGCGGTCTCTCAGTTTGGGATCTGGGATAAGCCGCTACTCGGGAAGTAACCTCCCTGGGGGGGCCTAATTTGGCGACCTTTTCCCCGCGGCTGCTCTCAGCCGCCTGGTTTGACCCAGGCGCCGACGGCCGGCCGCTGCTGTGCACTGTCCCGCTTTTGGCTCGTAGGTACGGCCAGGGATGGCTGGGACCTCTTGAACATCCCCCCCCAGCGACCCTGATCAGCTAGGAGCCGGGTGCGTGGGGATGGGGCGCCGACGGGCGGCCGAGCAGCCTCCTCTCCGCGCCTCCCCTGCCCCATCCCGCCCCGTCCCGTTCCGGAGCACTAACCAGCTCTTTCTTCCTCTTCTCTTCCTTCACGTCTGTCTTCTTGATCTCTGCCTTGAAGGCCTCCGCCTCCCCGTTCTGGTCGTCCTTCGCCAGGAGGTCCATGAGGTAGGCGATGTAGCTGGTGGCCAGACGGAGGGTTTTGATCTTCGAGAGTTTAGTGTCGGCGGGCACGTTGGGAATGCACTCTCTCAGCTCCGCGAAGGCGCTGTTGATGCTCTGAGTCCTGCGCCGCTCCTTGCGGTTCGCCGTGCCCCTGCGTTTCACCGGCCGGGGCCCCCCGAGCCCTGGCGGGCCGTTCCCGGGAGGCACCCCCCCGTAATGGGAGTGGTCCATGCCCGGCGCCCCGTTGGCGTACTCGGGACTGTAGGACAGAGCCATGCTGTAGTCGGGGGGGGACATCTCCGGGTGGCTGCTGATGAGCCAGCCGTGGAAGTAGGGGTTCTCCTCGTGGCCGCAGCGTNGCGGCGGGAGATGCTGCCAGCCGCTCACCCCTCAGCACTGCCCCGCCGCCCGCTGCCTCTCCATAGGGTGCTGCTGCAAAGTCCCCGCGGGTGCCCAAGCGATCCCC
>VXBA01001016.1:189313-206597 GCA_013399895.1 Serilophus lunatus | reverse complement strand
CCGCTCATGCGTTGTGCCTCCACCACCTCCTCCTCCTCCTCCTTGCCCGGGGCCGGGTCTTCGAGGAAGCGCGCACAGCAAAAATAACAATAATAAAAAAAGCTACGGAGAGATGTCGACCAAAACAAAATGGCTTGGCTTCCCAGCCCAGGATCTTCCTCGCCTCTTGCTTCCCTCCGCTCTCGCCAAGTCCGTCGCGGCCCGGCCCGGTGGTACTTACACGCGGGCCCCCTCCATGCGCCCCCGGCTCGGGGCGGGCGGCGCTCCTCTCTGCCCTGCGCGGCGGCGAGGCCGTCAGTGCCGGGCGGGCACACGCATCCCTGCCCTGCCCGCCGCAGGGGTCAGCGCCCCGCTGTTCCTCTGGGGCATCCGCGCCGCTCTGCCGGGCGCGGAGGCGGCGGGCGGCGGGGCTCGGCGCTGCGCGGGGCACTGGCAGGGCTCCCCGGCCCGATCTCCATGTACAGCTACATGTTTAGGGCCGCTCGGGTTAATATATGTCGTCAGAAGCGGCGGCCGCCAATGGCCGGGGCGGGGGCGGGGCCCGCCGCCCTCCGCAATAAAACTTTTTGATGTTCTCTCTGCTAATTGCCGAGCTCCTCTTTTAGGATTGGCTGCCCCTCCGCATCCCTAATGTAATTAAAACAAGGGGGGAAAAATTATCATGGAGGCAGAGGTTAATGCAAGTGTTTAGCAGATGCTTTATAGTAAAATCTGCATTAAAAATTATATCAAAAAAGTAATAACAAGTCCCCCCTACAAACTAATTAAAACTTAAATATCGGATAATCTCGAACCAGGTACAGTATGGATCCAAGAAATTTCTCGGCAAAATAATCCATGTGAGAGCTTGATAGGCTCTGATGTTGCTTAGGAGAAGTGCTTTGTGCCGGTCCGGTAGAGGCTTCGGAGAGCGCATTTCATCGATGCCCCGTTGTGACAGGCATGTCCCAGCGACTCTCCGGCTTATACTTGTATTGTTGGTTAATATACACAACGAGATCATCAGTTTCAGTACGGAGGGAGGCGAAGCTACCGCGCCTCGCCTGTCACCCGATGTACGACCCGGGTTAGCACGGACTGGGTCCGGCTGCGCGGCTGCTGACTGATCGAGGGAGCGGAGTGCTCCGGGTTTGGCCAGGGACGGTATTTTCTTCCCGAAAGAACTGCTTTGAGACACTAACAATAAGTCTGATTCTAACTGATTCTTTTCCAGCTTGCTGCCTGCGCCTATGCACCTCCGCCAGTGTTCACTCGAGTGACTCACGCGCCTGAAATCCGTTTCATGCTTCTTAGCTGATATGATAGGTAAGTAACTGAGTATTTTTAACAGCATGTTCTGAGCTAATTTTATAGCTTTTACTTAAAAATACATAAATATTTCGCCGCATTCCTGCTTCTGCAATAAAAAGACCAACATCTGCAGAAATCAGGTTTAGTTATTGAAAGGGAATAGTTAAATGTTTGTTTAACGGCCAGACCAGGAGGAAATGTCCTGTAGGTATTTAGGTGCTTTGCTTTGGTGAGCTTGAAGACACAAAAGAAAAGCGGATCTCAAGCTGTAACTCATGGATAGCTCAGAGTCGAGGCGAATTCTTGTCATCTTCAAATGGAGCCGAGCATTACTAAATAGCTGTGAAATAGCAAATACCCACCCTTAGTTGTGCTGGCTGACGTCTAGACGGATTCGGCATATATTACAATGCAATTCTACAATATAAGCAGTGTGGAAACAGTGTCAACAGGAGCTGAGAAGTCATAAATTAAAGAAAGAGAAATATAGAGATGGAGGAGTCTGCGAAAGGAGGCAGCAAGGACTACAAGTCCATTTTCTGCAGCAGCTCATTGTGCTTTCCGGCTCCACTCCAGAGGTGGTGGGAAATACCTTGGGAGGAATCTCTGGGCTCTGAGAAGAGGGCGAAAGTCAGCTCAACGCCCCTACAGAGGAGGCAAGCTGTGCCCGGGCGGTCTCGGCGCGGAGAGGGGCTGCCGACGCGCTGTTCCTCAGAAGTGCAGCCGGGACATGGGGGCTTGTTGGGGCCCGGGGGCCTTGCGGGTGGGTCTGGGGGCCCACGGCACTGAATGCCCTTCCGGGAGTGGGCAGTCTCCGAGGGCGATGCTGTTCTCCAAGGAGCAGCCTGCTGCAGTATCGGGGAGCTGGCTTCGTTGGGGAAATACTTAAGGCGAAGCGGGACGCTGACCCCGCGGTTTGGCAGGACGGGGAGTGCGAAGCTGGACCTGGTCAGGGGACGTGCACGGAGCACAGACACGCAGACGTATATTTTATAAGCATATACACATATGCATGAGCGTCTGGGTGTAAACTGAGTCAAGAAAGTGAAAAACTAGTCCAGATGTAGAATTGATGTATATACACATATATCTTACACTCTTATACACACACACACATGCTTGTAACTGGCTGATGTATATCTGTACCTATATATGCAGAAGCACACGTGTATATATTGTATTATCCTAAGGTAATATCATGTCTGCAGTGCGGATTTTTAAAAGTAAGGAAGGACGTGGGCACACTGTACAGGCACAATCCTGGAACAGCCAGGCTGCGTTCCTCTGCCACTTGGGATGCAATGTCTGCAGAGAGCAGCCTGAAAATCCACCCAGATTCTGCAGCGATTCTTCAGTTTTATTTTCTTGATGCGAAGAAGAAGCTGGCATTGTCAAGGCCGGAAAATCTCGGCTTGCAAACCTGATTGTGTTCCTTTGCACTCTGCCTGTTTGTGCAGGACCTTTAAAATAGACTGCAGGCTGGACTGCAACTGTGACAGTCTCTGTGGCAAACCGCTATGGTCATTCCGGTAACATCGCCAATGATGAAGGAAACGGAACACATGAGACAAAGTAATAAAGTATACAGGAGATATCGATCAGAACACCAGTCTCCGAAGCTAGCATCATTATTGCTTAATTAGCTTTGGAGAAAGAGGGTCTCTAGATAAAGCGTCCAGCAGGATCTTATATTTATTTTCCTCCTATCCTATCCCAGCAGTTTTTAATGAGTTTTATAAAGCAAGTTTTAGAGCAAATGGAACTCTCGTGTCCTCCCTCAGCTTTTCCCTACTCAGGATGCCCGGTCATGGCTTGTAGCCTTTTCTGTTAGATCCACGCGTTGAAAACCGCTGCAGCTAAAAGTACCTTTGGCAATACTATGCTCACAGTTCACTAAAAAGCACTTTGCCGATATTCCATTTATTGATTTGATTAGATTTTTTTTTCCCCGTGCACAAATCATGTCGTGAAAAATACGTAAGGAAAAGAAAAAGGAACCCTAGCCCCGTGTCACTTTATTTCCCTGCCAAAATATTGTGGGTTAGGTGGCGATTTATCTGAACTCTGCTGCCAGACAGAACTTTCCCAGCTTGCTATAATAAAGAAATTGCGGTGGCGACTGTGCCAAGGCTTATTTTCTCTTTCTCTTCACGTTTTTTAAAATTTATTTTGTCGGGAGTGTGTGTGGCTGTATCGTTAGTTATGCCCTGCTTTTGTTGCTTCTCCAGCACGACAGTCCTCGGCGGGGCTGAGCGGGAGGAAAAGGCTGCCCTTCCCCCCCGGTGGGTGCCCCACGGCTCCTGGGGAGCGGGCGGCAGGAGCCCGAGGAGTGGGGCTGCGGCGGGGGCTGGAGGGCAGGGCGCCCGCTCAAGCCGCCGGGGCCACCCGCTGCTCTGCCCCGGCGCTCCGTCGCCGCCGGTCCGCTTATCGCCAGGTCACTTCTCTCCTCCGGGCCAAGAGTAGGATGGGAGTTGGGATAACAGAACAATAGACCTGTGCCCCCATCTCCACTTCCCACCCTCCCCGCCCCCTCCGGTCTTATGTGAATTAAGCTAAATTGCAAATTAAGCTAATTTCTCTGAATCAGTCGGGGAAAACCGTATGGAAACGGGGACGAGGTACCGACGTTGGGTGGTCGGAAACCTACATCTGCTGGAGACTCTTGTACTGGCTGGCTGGCTTGGAACGCCGCAACCACGCCGGGACAGGCCCTGTGAGGGAGCAGGCCAGGGGCAGAGAAGTGCCCAGCCGGAGCCTGGGCAGCAAGCCTTCCATTCATTTGCTTCTGTATCGCACCTTCCTGCAGAGGAGCGTACGATACCAGCCGGGCGATTTGGGGGGACACGACGCCACCTGGAACCTGCGGCCCTGCGTCAGCTCTGCTGTAGCCGGTACCGGCCTCAGACCCTGTGCAGCGGCGTCGGAATTTTCCTTCATAGGTTTCATTCAAGCAAAGAAACAACCGGACACACGGAAGCATTCCCGGGGCAAGCACCTCGTCCTTTGCTTCTGAGGCGCTGCACTAGGTGGGCAGCCCCCTCGACGGCTCTCCTCCCCACAGCCCCCAAAGCACCGGGGTGCCGATTCCCTCTCCTTCCGCCCGGCTGCCTACCACATCGCTCAGCCGACCGGTGCACGGCTTGAAAAGCCGAGCCGCGTTTGAATTTATAGAGTGCATGATGTCATTGACCCGGGACCAAACGTATCAGAGAGGGTATCATTCTCGGATTGATCTGGGGACACTGGAGCAGCCTGTATCCCAGGGATGCGACGGATCCTATCCCCGGCCCATGGCTTATAAGTTTGCAAAAGAACATAAACCCTCAATAAACCGGATTTTTTTTTAAAGAGGCACGGAGAAATATCATTTGGAGGTCAACATGTCAGTGCGGGTTAATGAAAAGGACTTGTGTCTAATGGGCCTGCTTGCACCCTCTCTTGCACTCACACAGCATGGATTTCAACGCCCAGGGCAGAGGGCTGGATCGGGCCCAGCAGGCCCTGCCGTTGGAGGTGGTGGACCCCTGGTTTACGTGACTATTATCGATAATGAACGTCCACATATTACAGTTAGGGTAATTTCGCAGCCGTTGGGTATACAGAAAAAAAAAATCAGGGACGAGAAAAAAACAAGACACTGACCATTTCATAAGTCTTGATGAAGTTGCAATGATTTGCTGTAAGCGCGGGACCCTACACGTTTTACCACCGCATGTGCAAGCAATTATTCAAGGACTGCTTATATTTGTGATTGAGGATCCAGAGTTGCATTTAGACCCTAGACAGGAATCACAGCAAGACAAGAAAAACATAACGAACCCCAAACAAGATCCCTTCTTTGTCAGAAGAATGGTAATAAAGACCTTAGAAAATTCTGTAGTGAATGCAGTGTGTATTTATTGGAATTATTATATACATATATTTCCCATACATGCACATGTATAAACACATACAAGTATACGGACAAATATAAAGTTCTTCCACATAATGTTGTTTGCATTCCCGGGAAAGAACATTTTTAGCTGCTCTTGAGCTCAACGCTGATGAAATACTTCGTGAATGTAATTGACTTCTTTAATGACTATTTTGTTCTCCAGCATCTGAAGTTTAGGCTTTGAAGAAAGAAAAAGGTTAGGCTGGCATCGTTTTGGGTTTAGGCTAACCATAATCAACACTTCTATTGTCATTCTTCTTGGAAAGTCTCCATTTAACCGAACTGAGTTTTAAGAAGCATTCATAGATCAAAGGTAACCTCGCTTGGCTTGGAAAAAAAAAAAATCCCTCTGGTGCAGTGAAAATTAACTGCAATTTGGCTCTAACTACAAGCTCCAAAATGTCGGTGTCATCCTGCCGGTGCCCTCCGCGCCGTGTACCTGCCGCACTGCACCCCTCTCCCGCTTGCCCCGGGCCGGCTTCAGCACACGAGCTCGTCTGAAAACTCAGTGACTGAGTCCTGCATGTCGGCTGCACACTTGTTGGAAGCATCAGCCCGTACCGCAGTTCCGCGTATCTAGGTGTAATTGATCTGGCTGAGTGAGGTCTTTTTGGTAATTTGGATACACCAAGTCTCCAGTTAATGACATATAATCAGCCCTTAGGTCGCTTGGTCATTCTCTTATTACAAACCCCTCCTGCTCTCTCTGATCTCCTTTCAAACTAAATTTCACACAAACAAATAAAGCAAGACAGGGACAAGTCCTTAAAATGCAAGAGAGAAATATTGGAGAATTGCTTGTGGGGAACTATAAACATTTTTTAAAAGAAAAAAACCGAAAAGATAGGACAGAACATCTTATCGAGAAAGAGAGCATTGTGTACAAAACACAGAGGGAAAACCGATCTGGCTTCTGTTAAAAGTGACATAAAATTAAAGTAAAATAATTACAAACAAATGGCATTACATAAGAGTGGAGATTTTGCTAGAAATGCGAGGCTGCATACTGTAACTTGTTCGTACAGATGATGCAACCTATTTGTGGATAAGCAAAATGTTTATTTTCTTCGCTTTAGCTGGAATTTTTTTTTTTACTCTTCTTTTCAGGAAACCTAAGAAGCCAGAAAATGGAGAACTGAGTGTCATGTACCTCCCTAGACCCGCAGGGAAACGGATCCGCGACCAAAACGTGTGGGTGTAAATGTGACAACAAAAATAAATATTTTACATCATCACGTAGAACTTATTTTACTAAGTCAGCATTTTGTTTTTCTGCTTTTCACTTTTTCTTTCCTCTAGGGAGAGACAATGCTCACTTTTTATTAGCTATTCCCTAAAAGTTTATTTTGATCTCAATCCAGGTGTATATGTATGTGTATATAGAGATACACATACACACACACACACACATATATATACATACATATTTATATCCACACACATACACATGATCAACAAATAGGCTGATGTCGATGTGTGAGCGGAGTCTGGTGGGATGGCCATGGAGTGAGGTGAGCAGACGTGCTCTAGGTAAAATCCCAGGGCCCTGCAGGCTGCAGGCAGCTCATTGTGAAACCGAGCCCCGGTTTTAGGAGCTAAAGTTGATTTACAAAATCGAGAGGGGAGAGATCTCGATGTCGTTCAAGTGTTAGCACTTTGAGAAAGCAGCTTGCAAAAGAGGATTGTGATCCACACTCCCTCACAGGCATTAGCGCCTTTCAAAATATTATCAACATGCGTCTTACCAGAGATCTCATTAGTATGTAATATGGGGCTCAGACAGGCGCTAATTGAGCACGTAGCGTGTGCGAGGTTGCGAGAATGAGTGTAGGGGCAGGCTCACACAGCAAGAGAAATGGGAGCGATGGATACAAGGAAGGAAGTGTCACAGGCCCCCGCGCAGTACGTGTGACACATACCGCTACTTTTTTAGTACGTTCTCGGTCTTCACAGCATTTCTGAGGGTCCTTTTTTTTGTCTCCCGGCCGCCTTTGGGTTACTTGGTTGAAGCATCAGCCCGGAGCCACCCCGCGGTCCGACCCAGAACATCAAAGGGCGGTGGGGCAGAGCCCCGATGCTGAGACCCCCTCGGGGCTCACGCTCAGGGGCACAGGCCGCCCCCTCCGGGAGACAGCGGGGATGCTCAGCCTTGCCTCGACCTGCCCCGGCGGCACCGCCGCCACCCCTCCCACTGGCCAGTGGCCGAAATGCTAAAGGCCGAGGGGGAGGCGACGGCTGGCCCCCGCTGCCCACCGCGCTTCCTGGGGGCGGGCGGCCCCCGTGGCGCCCAGCGGGCGGTGCCACACCCGGGAGGAGCTCCGCCGAGCTGGGGGCGGCTGGAAAGGGTTAAGCGCTTCCCCTGCTCCTGCTGGAGCCCCCTGAATGCCACTGCTTTCCTCTAGAGGTCTCATTAGGGAAACCCTAACTGCTATTTTCGACGTTTCCTCAATCAAGCGCCTTTAAATAGAGCTCCACAAACAAATTGGCGGCAAAAAGCGCAGATCTTGTCACGGGCGACGCCGAACCAATATTTCACCCTTATTTGCTTTGTAATTACAGCCTGGCTTGTGGCTCCCGGCATCCCGGGGCGAGCTCCCCTCGCCTCCCCCCGCCTCTGCCGTACAGCCCCGCAGACACCTTTCCCGGGGCAGGGGGTTGAGCGGGACCGCCTGCAGGAGCCACTAAAAGATCTTCGGTCAAAATCAAAAAATCAAACTCAAAAGCAGAATCTCCCGGTCCAAATGCTGAGGNGCTGTTCTGAAGCCACGAGCTTTCCAGCAAAAAGGAGATTTCCGAGTGCCGCCTTGCCCTCCATGCCCATCTGTCTCCGTGCGGGGCAGTCAGAGCGGTTGGTTTGCTGTGCGGGCTTTGCTCCTCTTCTCTCTGCGAAACCGCTCTTAGGATTTCTTACATTTTTCACAGCTGCTAATTCTTGTTTGACTGTTGTACAAAACCGCTTTAAACCTTCATCAGGAAGAATAAAAGTAAAAAGCAGCTTGGACGGGCTCCTGCAGACCTGTGGGCTGGTGCGGGTCCACCTCGGTACCTGCCCAACGACCCCTCTGTACACATCACGTCTCGATAAGTCTTGTTTCTGCGGCTGGGGGTAGCCGTATCAACAGAAATAGAAACTAATTCGATTATGTCTGAAAGCCGGGGTGTAACAGAGGGGAATTTGGCGTTTATGAACTAAGCTGCTATATTTGCTTTGCTATAAACCGACGAGAATATTTTATGATGCAGTGGAACAGTACAACACAAAAGGGAAATATGACAATAAATCTATTTTTATGGACCCTCTTTAGCAGCAAAACACAAAGATTCAACGGTTTTACAGCTCAAATATTTTGCAGGTACATCTAAAGATTCCTACATAGAAAAGGATACTGCATATTCCCCCTTCCAGCCCACCCCGGATGGCGGAAATGCAACCCTGTCCCCCTCCGCTCAGTGACAAAATTCCGTGTGACTTCCACGGGAGCAAAACTGGCACAAGAGTTCACATTCGGCAGCTGCAGGGATATGCTTTGATTATTTATGGTGCCACTGGCACTACCATTTCATAGTATACTGATACACAATTTTTTTAGTCAGAAGTAGTGCTCCACCTTCCATCTCATGAGTGTATTAGGCTGTCTTCTTTTTGGTTATTCCAACACTATTAAGGTTTGAGATAATCTCTGTGTCCATAGAGCTAAATTATAGCTTTAGTTTCGTAGGGACATTTTTTTTAAAGAAATGATTGGCATGTTAGAATAAAGATAGTTACTTCAGGTGGACGATTTTGAAGTGACAAAGCAGCTAATTCTCCTTGAAGTGCAGGTTCTGCATAAAGATTCCTTGGAGGATTTAAACCCTGAATGCTTTTTTCAGTCATGTTCCACTGTAAAAGACGTTCATATGTCCTCAAACTGTTTTACACAATGCAAGTACATTTGCAACTAAGGTGCTAGACATTTTTTTAATCGATCTCCATGCCTTGTTTTTGTTCTTTCTTATGATCAAGTCCTGATATTGCTTACCCTGAGCACCCAGATCCAGGTTTAGGTCACCTAGAGAGCAAGGACTAGGTGTAGGTTCAGCGGCGTGCTGCTGGGCTGCAGTGATTTGGAAGTGCAGATTTTGAAACACTTGCTTCACATATCTCACAGTGCAGCACTTTCTCTGTCTCAGTGCACACACCTGCAAGCAACATGGTGCTGTAAGAGACTGATCACTTGGAAGTCTAGCAGCTATGAAAGCAGAATGCAGATGCAGTGTATGCAGTTAAACATATTCTTTCAAAATAAGTCCTTGTAGCTATTTTTTTTTCTCATATACTGATGAATAGTGGATGTCACATTGCTTTTTTCCTGGATTTTTTTTTTTTAAATTAAACTGGCAAGTGGATTCAGGGCCCTGATTTTATTAAGAAGGTTTGTAGAATGATCAGCTCAGATATGTCCATGCGAATCATGTGTGGAACAACACCTACAAAACATATCCATGGGAAAAAATAAAGATCACAAAACCGGACCTCATCAGTGCAAGTTGTGTCGCTTAAGTCAAACGCTCATCAGAGTGGCACCTACTTCTATGACTTGAGGTATTGCATGTGGAAAAAAATTGTATAGAGTCGAGCTAGGTCATATACCATTACCAGGAGGCAGAGGACAGTGCAGGCTGGTTTTACTGTTTCTCACTGAGCAAAGCAGCCTGGACTGAGCTCTGTTCTGTTGCACTAAAAGACTGCAAGCACTTTTTTACAGGCGCTTCAAGGACTGCTACACTACACTGCAGTCTGCAGTCCAGACAGAGTAGTGGGAAAAGTGAGTACTATATATGCATACATGTTTGCTCACCTGGAGGCCAGCATATGCCCTGCATACCCTGGAGTCCACAAAGGGCTTTCCCTGATACCATTTGTGTACTATTTGTAAAGATATGTCCTAGCTTGTAAAAACAGTACATGTCCATTTTTTGTGATATGTGCATACACACATCTGGGCTACATGTGTGGAGGAGTAAAGACACATACTACAAACAATTTTACATGTGCAATTTTTCAAGTATGGGTCTATGGGTCTATAAAAGGCACATCTATAGTGCAGAAAATGACATTCTTCTGCAAAGGACAGCATTTAAAGTGGCTTTCAAAGGAAAAAAATGCAGCATTGTTCTTGGTAGCACGGTTAATAGCAGTTTATTTCTCCTGGTGACGCCTGAATTTTTCTTCAAACCTACTGTGATGGAGTGTTACTCCTAAACAGCAACACGCACACAGCAGTCAGAATATTTCAGATATTCCTTTCTATAGGCTTATGTTATTAAAATTAAAAACATCTGCTTTAAGGAATGCAGATTTTCTGGATATAAATGCTTCTCTACTCCCACAGTAATTTCAGCTACTCGGGAAACAAAATGTGGTCCTAAACAGTCGTTGCATTGTTTGACACAGTAGCAAATGGAACAATGCTGTCCTTAATGTTGTTGTTGTTGTTGTTGAATGGACAATTGAAATTGGATAAAGGCTTTCATCTGGGAACACTTTTCTAATACCTCTGTAGGTAGTGGGAGTCCTATTGCATACTGCTCTGGTGACCGTTAGGCCCTGCATACTGGGCAGGGCTCACCCCCATCTCACCAAGACACCTCCAGAAGAGATGAGTTTGTGCCTGTGATAGGCTTTTAAGTTCTTTTCTGTTATCAATTCCTTGACACGGTTTCACAACCGAGGAGAGGCGTGAATGGAGCCCCAGCTGCCTGCGCTTCAGATGCTATCGCCTAATCCTGATTAGGGGCACCATAGTTTAGAAACTCTGCAAAGTCAGGAGAGAGAAACCTCCTCCCTTTTGCATGCCTCTTAAAAATTGTTGGGAAAATCTTCGATACTTATGCTAGCTTCTCCTACATTGAAGCTAAACTGGGCACGCTTGTTTCAAAATGAGTAATGATGTGTATTGACTACCACGTAGCACACTGGTTGCCGTGCTAATGACATAGGTACAACCAACATCAAATGTGGAGTTGCACTGAATGTGGTGGTATTTCCATGAGATATTTTGTTGCTTTTGCCAGTCAGGCTGACTCTAAATAAATTAAAACCCGAAAAGTTGAAAGTGGGAAGTACCGGTTCTGCTCACGTGGGAAGAAAGAAAAATGGAAGATAATCCAGGAGAGGACATTTCCCTAAACTATACGTTGGTGGTGCATGACTAAGAAAGCATTATGTGACATACGAGTGTGCATGGTGTTACCAAGAATAATAAAAGTGAATGTCCTTTTCTTACTGTGACTCATTATAAATCTGCCACTGAGTAAATCTGGGTGTATCAGAACTGATGTATAAATAGAGACATAGACAAAATATCTGCTAGTCAAAACCCTCAAATATCTCAATGTCTATCTATTTTTTAGAAAAGATTATAGTAGTAAATATTAAATATAGAATATTATTAGTTATACATATTAATATGTAATATTCAAGAATTCAAATATTTTTCTACATTGTGAGAATTGATCTTTCCTTTGGATTGTAGATAAAAGGTTATGGCAACAGATTCTCTTTTAGTGGTCTGGAAGACCTACAGGCCATTTAAAATCCTGATTTTCACTATACCTTCTCAAGGTTGGAAATTTGATATTTGTGGGGTGGATGCTATGAAGTTACAAATAAGATGAAACCAGGATTTTAATTCTAATATTGCTTATATCCTATATAAGTTGATAAACACACCTATGTACATACATATATATGTATACATGATGCTTTAAGGGGTATGCTTAATATTTTGGGGAATTCACTTTAGCTAGGTAGCTGGATAACTTGGAATATTAAGGGCTGGAAGAGCCTGTCTTCCAGTGTGTTTGTATTCTTGTGTATAGATAAGTCGGGTAGTAAGCCAAAACACAGAGTTAGGCTTCCAGGCCTACTAGAGGCTGGACATAGGTGGGGTTAGGTAACAAGGGGCCATCCTGTTGGATTCTTAAGGGAAACAGTAGTAAGATGGACTTTAGTTGGATGATGTGATGGGTGAGCACTCTGAAAGTTATAAAAATGAAGAGATTGTTATGATTTTCTTCTTTTGGATCATGGACTTTGCTAGTAAAGCTGCACTCTCCCTTCACCTCTGCAAACTGCGTGTTTGTGCTACTTCTTATCTCATCTGTTTCAGGCAATATACATATACATAGGAGTCTAAAAAAAACTCCACCAGGATCTAAACATTTTCTTTCAGTATTTACATCTCAACCATGTTAGTCAGTGTTCTAGATCAAAAGACACTTCAGGGTCTGGCAGGATTAGCAATATTTGTAAACCATATGCCTCTTGAAAAATGTCTGATGCTGCTTCCTTGGGATTCTCATGAATCATAGTCTTTGTGAAGGCAGGTGTCTTCATTCCATCTGTTCATGATGAGTTTCACTAAGTAACATTTACACAGAGTGCTTCAGATGTTGGTCACTGTAGAAATCTAAACTTTGTGCCTTTAAAGCAGGAGATTAAAATAATGAGAAAAAGAAAGTAAAATCCATTCATTATATCTGTCTTGAAGGAAATGTTTATAGAACAGAAAGAGCTGATTATGAAACGAATGTATTTCTTATGGTTATAGCTATGAAACACTCATTGTTTTTCTTGTTTGGAGTAAGAAGTGTTGCCAGTGGACTGTAGGTTAGACACTCTGAAGATGGGCTAACCACATTTTACTTCCTTGATATATGAAGAACAGAACAAGAGTTACTAGGCAGAACTACACTGTTGAAATCTAGAAACAGGTCTGAAAAAGGTCCATTGCAGTCCAGGCAATGTTAGCTAGGAGGATATATACAACTGGAAAAAAAAAAGTTAGACAACTTCTTTCAGTGACACAAAAGTACTGCAATTAAAACTATTATTAAACTAGATTAAACAAAGCGGAAATTTGCTTTCAGGTTTTGGAGCCAAGAATGTTCTTTGTGCCTCTATCCATTTTTGTTCTCCATGTTCCCTGTGTTGTTTACATAAGGATTATCTTGTTTATTTTACAGATATTATGCTTCATAGAAACTAATCAAGAGAATATTTCTTTTTTTATGACAAAAAGTGATTGTCAAGTTGCTAAAGTTGCTTTTATATAACATTCTTTGGTTTATGATAGTGTGATATTTAATAAAGTGTTTATAAAGGCAGATATAATAGTTTATCAGATCTTGGGCAGTCATAATAACAAAACTGCCCTTATCCTGAGTGTTATGTACTTTGTAATTTACAACACAGCAGTTTCTAAATTACTTCATAAACTAAGAAACTTGCCTACCCAAGAATCAATCTTATATGAACTAAGAAATATTTTCCTAAATATTTTTTTTTTGTTGCAGTCTCCACGCAAATAATTAGTAACAGCTTGGGCTCAGAGAGACACTGCATTCCCTGCAGCATGCAACACATGAATGCTTAAGAAATTTTCATGCAGTACAATCTATTTAAATTTTCTGGAAGAGACCTTTCAGTGTAACATACTACATGTCTAAAATGCTAGCCTGCACAAACAGTGGGAAAAAGTGAAAGGAAAAGACCAAAAGAAAGCTGAAGACATTACAGTGGGAATCTAATAGAGCAATTCAAATGGGAGTTAATAGTTTATGAGATCATGAATAGAGAATGGAGCCTTTCATTTCTGTGTTGCTCGTCCAAGTCCCTACCAACTTATGTCAAGTTGGTGGATTCAGTGTAACAGCATGTACACAGGCTTCTTCAGCAGGAAACCAAGAAGTGTGTACCAATGAATCCAGTCTTCTCCTCTACTGAAGGACCTACCCTGAGAAATCCAACCAGCAAGCAACACGAGACTTGGGTATGCATTCCAACCAAATACTACTAGCCTCTCCTCTCTCTTCAAGTTTCACAGTCTTGTTATACCCTATGCACAGCCTGTCTGCTATTGCATAGGAAAGAAAAAGAAGATAGACAGTTACAAGCAGAGAATTGTTAGTTGTAACTCACGATTCATTATTGGTCTGCAGTTAGGCAACTATGTCCTTGACAGTCTAGCATTTACTTAATCCTCATACTGGAAGCAGCTTCTGCAGTTAATTCATGACACTCATTTCTAGCTACAAAACATCCTTATTGTCACCATGAAATCATCATCCAGTTACACTTTCATATTCTATATATCCTACACTTTAACCTTCTATATCATTAAGAAAGAAAAGTATCATTCATGCATGCTTACATTGCTCATCTTCATATTTTTAAGCAGCACAAATAAACATCCAATTCATATCACTCTGTAAGCAGGTGTATCTTCCATCTGGGCAAATCTAGTCCTTGTATTTCTAACAAGCAGTCTGAATATACACAGTTGCCATCACTCTCCAAAAAGAAGTGCTAATTTTAATTCTTGATCAGGCTTTGACCCGAGAGAACTGTAGAAGTTATACTCCACTGGAGTAAAAAAAAAAGAAAGAAAAAAATCAACTGTTAGTTGTGCAAGGAGCAAGGGCCTCCTTATATGTCTGAGAATTTCTTGTCATATTGCAAGAAGTCTAGGAAAGGTTTGTGTCCTTATTGCTGCTTTTAAAGGAGATTTATGACAGTCCAAGGTAATTATTTGATATTGGAAGAGAAGCAGCAGAGAAAGGGTAAAGATTTTGTGGATGAACATGATACAGGTAGATAAACAATTTTAACCTGCAAGGCATAGTAAAGCATATTCTTAAAGGGTTTTGTGAGAGGCTGTCAAATACATCTGATCTACTGAATATTTTTTAAAAAGTAAGGATTGCAGTCAAGAATCTATCAGGATGGAGGGTTACCTACTTGGTTTCTTGCAACATTTCCAGGGATTCATGTCACGTTGTTACCAGCAGATAGACTGAAGTATTGGAATCAACCCTTTACATGACTTGTTTGAGGAGGAACTCCAAAACACCAGTGGATGAACAGGTGTTTTTCTTATCCTCAGCGGAAATATATGCAATTGAAAAGCTGCAGACTTGGAATATGTTCATAGATAATTTCTTGAAAGCAGATTTATACTTCAAAGTTCTGTTTTCTGAAGTTTATACAATCTAGTTAGAATAATATTGATATTTCCCTGTTCTGTATCCACAGCTGATGTTGCGACAGAATGATTATTCCGGAATGAAGACATATCCATCAGAAAATATCTGTGACAATTAAATGCCTTCAGTTTTAAATGGAGAGTGGATAGGATTCCTGATGAATTCCAAGACCCAAACTTGCCTTTGTCTTAGACTTTTTGAGCAGTAACTGTTCTTGTCTACCAGTTAGCTAAAAAATATAGGCAACAGATATGTTTTTCCTGATGGGAAAGGTTGAGAAGAAAACTGCAGAGGATTTGGTAGCAAGTTTGAAGTTTTGTGTGGAAATTCATCATGGTGTGCCATTTCCTTCACTTTAAGAACTGAGAGGGTGGAATAGCAGAGCAGATTTTAAGACAGACACCATCAGGTTAACAGATACCATGACAATAGAGAAGAAGATTGTGTTTGGAACTGAACAGAGTGTGATGATTTAGAATTTAACAAGCGTGACCTGAAGAAGAGAGAAATTAAGGATTTTGGTGAAAACCAAACTTACAGTGAAAGTGTAACCTAAAAGGAGCAGAAAATAATGGACTTATTGAGTGGTAGTGAGATTACAGATTTTGAAGAGAGAGTCAGAGATAGAATCTGAGTCAAAAAAGGAATGGAAAATAAGAATAGAGAGAGAAAAGAGCAAAGACAGAAGAGCAGACCAAAGAAAGAGTTAAAAATACTACAGGGAAAGGACAAGAAAAAACTAGGTAAGATCTAGAACATGAAAGGAGGATATAGTGTTAGAACTGGAGGAAGTGGGGGAAGTGACTGAAAAGTTGGATATAAGGCTTGAACTTCTCCTGGCTGAGAGGTGCCCTATAGGAGTGTATTGAGCATGTCTGCTCATGTCTGTGCATGCTGTGACACACTGAAACCCTGTTCTATGTACTCCACCTGATTACTTGTGTTCCAGCTGAATGGCAGCTACTTTGCAGCATTTCCTGTTTGAAGTATGGCTGACCTTTTCTGTAAGGTATATTAGTTCTATGATTGTTCTAATAAGGCCATCTCTGTGGACAAAAAAGACCATTCCCAACCTGAGAACCAGACATCCACAGTTTGGCTTCTCTTTCTTGATGAAACTGATATCAGTGATGAAATAGAATAGTTCTCTTTCTGTGGTTGTCCTTTCCAATCCTACTGGTGTAACTCCTTAATCCTTGAATCAACCAGCACCATAGCTGCTGCTGTTGGCTCAGAGTAGTCCCAGAGCCATTTAAGAAAAAAAAACCCTCAGTGAAAAATTTATCAGAAAAATTTGACTGACACTTAGTGGAAGGTTTCCAGTTCTCCAAAAACTAGTGACAAATCAGAAAACTTGCCCTTAAGCATTTTGCTTTTGCCTCATGCCACATCCTTAAACTCCACCAAAGTCAGAGAGAGACAGAGTGCATTTGAGAACAGAACCTGGCCTCATGTTAGCTTGTCGCTTCTGGCCTTTCCTGGAGATATTGTAAAAAGATATAATATGCAGAACACAAGAAAACTTGTCAAGAGCATGCAAAATTCATAGTCTTGCAATAAAATCAGAGACTAAAAATTTCTGGAAGATTTTATTCAAGATTAAAAAAAAATAAAAAATGAAACAAAATTAAATAGAAAGTAAGATAAAGTAAAAAGACATGCTACTAACGGTCCTATCTTTTCCTCGACTCTTTCATATAGCTGTGACAGTGTATAGCAGCACTTAAAATTTCTTGTGGTTGTCTGTAGCCGTTTGAAAAACAAGGCTTTTGAAGAGGGGTTTAGGAGAGCAATCCACTTACCTGAATTAAAATTCAATTTTCCTCAAAGCTGTTGCAGGGGGAGGGGGCCCTTGCTTCAGCTGCTCTCCCGGGGTTTGGGGAGGGAAGCAGTACCGGGGCTGGGGCCGGGCGGTGGCTCATCGCCCCGGGCTCCCTGGGAGCATGGGGGCCTGCTCTCCCTGTACCCGCGGGGGCCGGGACGGAGCGGGGCCTGCGCCAGTCCTGAAACCTGTTGCAATTCGTGCAGCGT
>VXBA01001016.1:114392-188616 GCA_013399895.1 Serilophus lunatus | reverse complement strand
TTTTTTTTTCCCTTTTTGTGTGGTTTTTTTCCTTGCGTGTTGGGGGTCCCTCAATGTAATTCTGGGGTCTCCTGTGGGTTACCCCTACCTCTCTAATTCAAATCCCTTGAAATAAATTGTTCACCTGCTGAAAAATTCTATTTAGTTTTCCGTCACTTTCATTGAACCTGCCCCCTGAATGCTAAAAGGTGGATTAAACCACCACATTGCCTCATCTTGGTGGAAGGTGATCACTCTTCAATTACACACATCTTGTCTATCTCCAATGTGGTGTAAAACAGTACCACCCAGCTGAGCAAGGAGATGTGAATGAGTATAGAGAACAGTAGCAGAGTGCAATAGGAAGTCTCTCCACCTCCCAGATACTCTGCACAGTCTTTGTTGGCTTCCTGAGGAGTGGCACAAAGTTGTTCAAATGACCTCTGGACACTGCAGACAAAAACACTGCCTGTAACTCTGCAATAGACAGCCTACCAGGCAAGTCCAGTCCTTCACCTGAGATGTTAATTTCTGACAACATAAGAAAGTTAGTCTGTGAAAGAGGCAGAGTTTTTCTGGGGGAAACTCCTGGGGAAGGCTTTCCCTAGAATAAGCTTTTCCAGCTTTGTAACTGTTTCTACAATTATGAAGTGGTGGATTCACCTGCTCCAACATTTTCTTCCTGTGTTTCTATTTCAGATCTAACCCACTGAGTACCCCATTACTCTACTGCATGATTTTGCACATGGTGCTGAGGACTGCCTGCCTCTGTTTAGAAGAGATGAGCCTGGAAAGCAAAGCTTTCTTGAGAATATTCCCATCATTCTGGCTGTGTTGATAGGCTTGAGTGGAAAGTTGTGCATCACCTATTGCATTCATGATGGGGCAACAGAATTAGTAGCTTTGGACACTCCAGTTCTGCTCCATAAGTTTTCTGCCATTTTGGGCAAGGTGTGTCACTTTGGGCAAGCCAAAATACGGCTGCTTAAATCCTCAAGCTGGTATTTATCAGCCTGGAAATCATTCTTAGTTTATAATTAATCAGAGGTCTGAACAAACACTGTAGGTATTTGTTTGAATGTAATAATTAACTTTATAAAATCACATTTTTTCAGAAATGTCAGTCAAACTGGGAAAGAAACAACCTCCTTCCCTACCTGAGGTGGTGCTTGGATCATGGAAGTGGAGACAGAGTGTCGCTTATCCTGGGGCGAGGAAAGAAGTGCAGGTGTCAATGTTCATGAGAAGACCATGAGGTTCAGGCACACCTTTGTAAACTTAGGCCTTGTGACTTAAGGCTACCAAATAGCTGGATTTTATTGAACACAATCTCTTTTTTTTTAGCCCAGAAACATTGTTTGAGCAGATGTTTATACATTGATACATTTGCTAGAATTTCAAGCTGTTTGGGAGCTGTGGCAGGTCAGACGCTCTGCTCAGGATACTCTATAAGCAGGTTGTATACAGCCTGGTGATAACCACAAGACTGTAAGAACCTTCACAGTCAGGCCAACACTTTAAGAGAGCATCATGTTTATTATGCACATGTGATGAAGTCACTGCCTGCCTGCAGTGTAAGACTTACACTTCTGGGGATTGTCTAATGGACCTACCGCCCATGTGCTGCCCAGTCACTGGCAACACACAGGGAAAAGCCTCTGTAAAGTCAGATTTACAGTGAATATGCAGAGCAGTGAAATGCTGCATGTGCAACAGGACGTGTTGCTTCCTGAAGTGTGGGGTGGAGTGCACATACGCTGCACAGATTTCCCAGGCTTAAATATGGGATTTCTACACTAGCCAAATGCCTAAGTCTTGACAAGGGGCAAAATTTTAAGATGTGCTATGCACAAGTGCCACAAGGAATTTGCTGCTCTGCACAGTGTTTCTGCATGGTGCTCCTGCACGATGCTTATTGCAAGGTGCTTCATGCGCTCTGAGACAAAGATATTCAGTGCCTGACTCATACTGCCAGGTTCCTCTAACAGGCAGGCATTGCAGCTACAGGTGATGCAGAGCTTGTGTCGCTCTGCGGCATTAATCCATCTACGTTCTTGTTTTGCGTTCGAATAAGAATATATGAGTTAATGATAACAAGGATGCCTAATAAAGATGTTGTTACCATAAATAAAGATTATGAATCTTTCAGATTTTATACTGAGTAGGCACTATATAAATTATTTTTATTTCAAGAACCCCTGAAAAGCTGAAAACACCTTTGTGGTAAACCTCAACCTCTCATAAGATAGCATTTGGTTGCAATTAAAGAGAAAGTCTCAAACTACTTATTCATACCTCTCTGAATTTCAGAAAAAAAAAAGAGATTCTGATCTGAACCACCTCAAGGTATTTGTTTTACAAAAACAAAATTAGAGGAATTTTTAAAACATAAACTATTCCAACTTTTGATCACTTTCAGTTTCAATGGAATTAACTATTTTTATTTTATTATTTTTGTGCCCACATAAGAAAAACATGAGCAGGCTAGAAGTTAGGTTGATTCTTTGAGGTTGAGCTGAGGTCAGTAAAAAATTGATAGCAACTTTTGAGAAGAAAAAAATCATCAAAGCTAAAGGAAGCTTCTCAAAGTGGGATTTAATAGCAGCTATCGTATTGCCGTCAATGGCTTGACCATTTCTTCTGCAGCTGTTTTATTTTAAAAGATTTCACCCCCATCCCATATGTATAGGCCTATGCACTGACCTAAGTACACACACCCAAGTACTTTGGTCACTCATGATAACTATAAACCCTTCAGTGAACTACTAGAAAGGTTGTTCAAATGGAAATGGTGAAATTCAATATAGCCTTTAACTAAGTCACTGTCTAAGGTTAAGCCCAAAGAACAATCAGTAACACGGAAAGGGAAGGCAAATATATTAATTACTATGTGACTTTCCTGGAAGCTGTCAAATAACCACAGTAGCATTTCAGTATGAGTGAAGCAAATGAGTCTATTCAAATATAGTTTATTTCAATTCTACATATATGTGTGTTTGTGTATGTATGTGTGTTTGTGTATGTGTGTATGTTCATAGAAACACCTAGATATGGATTTAGGTGCAAAAGAAAAATTAAAAGGCAAGAGGGCAATTTTAGCTGGTAGGCCTGCTGCCTTTCTGCATGTCTAATCACAGACAGAGTGAAGTTCTCAAAAGATCCTTTTTAGCAGGCACCCGAGCTCCATTTGCTCTCAGGGTAGACTAGATTTCTGATTTACTATGGGCTTTTTGAAAACTCTGCTTTTGTGTGTTGTGCAAGCCGCAACTGAGGGCCTTATATGTATCTCATACAGAGATGACCTTTTATCACAATAAATATAGTCATGTAGTTATATAATTTAAGTAAGACAGATGATAAAATGATGGAAAGTGTGTACATGCAAGTGGAAAATAATGGCTCCATGTATGTGTTTATTATGAAATATTTCCACTGCTTTATATTGTTTTACATGAACTTCCTCAAAAGATGGTCAAGCAGCACTCCTTAATCTCAGTAGAGAATGAGCAAAATTTAAAATCTATACTTGATTAACTAAAGAAATATAACTATTTATTTCTCTTTCCCCTCAGACATGAAAAGCATACCAATAGTTTTTATGCAGTCTTGCACATGGAAATAGTGTGGTAGAATGTCTACTGTAAAGGTAAGGTTGAAAGAAGAACCGAAGAACGATCTCCTCAGTGCAGACTGACAGATGCAAATAATTTTACAATCTTTGAGATTTTTTTTTCATCACACAATGCCTCTTTTTACAGCCCAACATTTTTCAATAGTAACAATTAAAAGTTATTTTCTAACTGGTCTTTGCTCATCCCTTGCTTATTCTCCCTTCCAAAATCAAACAACACTCCAGAAAAGGCAGCCTATAGTTTATGCTTTAAAAATGGGAAATCCAGTGTCCTGTGAATGGTAAACAAATTGTAGAGTGATTGCTGAGAGAATATTATGCCAACAAATAGACAGATACTCTCAAGACCAATTTTTTTTCAGAGCCTGGTAGTCTCTTCCTACACATGCAAATGAGCTCCTGGTATGAGATGGAAAATCTGTGAAACAGCTGACCTGTCTCCCAGCTTCCCATGTAAATGAAAGGTCCATACTCTTAATTTTTAAATTGTCTGGAAAAAATTGAAATGTGTTCATGATCACTGTATATCTGAGATGCATCTGATTGCTACAATCTGCAGTCATCTGCAATCACTGAATAATCAGGGCTGAAAAAACTTATGGAGGTCTGTAGCCCAAACTCTGTTTCAAAGTAGAGTGAACTATGGGGGCAGAACAGGATGCTCAGGGCTTTGTCTGATTGGGTTCAGAAAACTCTTGAGAACAGAGACTGCACAGCTTCTTTGCACAATATGTCCCACCACTTAGCTCTCTTCATACGTTTTCCACAATATCCAGAATATAAGAAATGTCCAGTTTAGGAAATAGTCTTAATGTTGTTGGACTGGTAATGTTTATGAGCTGTGCTATCTGTCTGTACACTGCTTTCTCCCATTAATTTCTGAATGGCCACCAGTAAGATTTACTAGCTGAACTTGAATTTGTGATCAGGCTAGGCTCATCTGAGAGATATTTTTCCCTCTGTCTTTCACCTGCACTGTGCTTCTGCCAGTTGCCCAGCTGCTGGTCTAACCTGCTTACTTTTACTCAAAACCTGTAACGTAACAACTTAGAGGGTACCAGGAAACACCATTATAATTAATTTTGTTAAATCAAGACTGGAACTGAGGTAAACAAAATCATTAATTTCCATTATACTAGCTCTTCAGCAGTTAGAACATAAGAAAATGAGTAACTCACAAAATGGTGGGAGCATTGTACATATATTCACATTTTATAGTGCTTTATAGCTAGTAGAAAGGTACTTTACTGCAGCTGAACTGCTGCTCTGAAAAGAAGCAGTGAATAATTCCCAGCTCAGTTTGCCGGTTGGTATTTTGTGGAGTATCAGATATTGTAGAAGAGACCACTGAGTCCTCATTAGTGTTGTCAGAGAGGACACCTAAGTCTAGATAGAATAGGCATCTCTCACACTCTATGAGCACAGTAGATATATTCCCCAATATAAACTGTCACTTGAGGCAATCTATTAAAGAATTCTTATTAAAGAATTACAGGAACTATTCACACTGTATTTTCAATCATTTGTAACAGGAAGAATGATTAATAGGGAAAATATGAGCTTAATCATGTTTAATTTAAACTAGCAGAATCTGTTCATTCACAGAAACTATTTTGAAAAAGTTCAGAACAAATTGACAAAAGAATAATTTTTTTTCCCCTATATGCCATAGAAAGAGCTTTGTGTAAGGCATTGAATGTGTGGAAACCACATTGAGCAGAATCTTCCAAACTATAATTTAGCACCTAAAATTTGATTCATCTTTCTTTTTCAATTCTTAGGCATTTGTGGAGCGCATTAATGTCAGAAAACTTTAGGTAATAAAGCCATCAACACTTCCTTCCGGTGAAATCCTGTCTCTAGTAATAAGTCTGCTTCATCTTCACTCAGTAGTTTACTCATAATTTCTCAAACTTGGTTTCTATAAAATAAAGCATTCAAGTCTGCTCGTTATTTTAAAATTACTTTGTTGTATATTAGTTCTCCTGTTCAGATTTTTGTTACTGTCTGTAAAGAGATTTACAAGTCAAGATGTTTTTAGTAGTCATATATATAAATGCTGGAGGGACCAATTTGTCACTGGAAATGTGACTAGTAAAATCTGAGATTTGAATGTATGAGAAATGCAAAGTCATTTAATAGCCCAAACCTTACGAAGTAATGATATTTTCTTTGATATCTGGTTTTGACATAATAAAAGATGTCTTGCGTTAATTTATGGGTCTTTTTTACAATCACAGAGATAGCCACTGGTATTATCCTTTAAGTGCTTTCAGCTATTTGCGGGGTTTTTATGAAGTTTTAAAAATAGTGTCTTGTGGTTGTTCACAACTGGAGAGCAAACTGGCTGTGTGATAGTTATCTGTGTTTAAAGATAAAACTGTGAAGTTATTAGGCTACATTTATCTCCACAGTCCAAGAAGATGACATAGATTTAAAGGTATAGCTCAAGATCAAAGAACACAATAAATGATGCAGGAAATAACAAATTAAAAAAAGAAGATTTCTGTAAAATGAAAACTCATTTTTTAATATGAAGTCTGGTTTTAAGATGAGAAGAGACATAATTTGTGATAAGACTCTTTTTTTGGTTTGTTTTCTGTAAAGGATGATCTATATTAGACTTGCATTTTTGTAGGACCAGGATTTGGTCATAGTTTTTCACTTCAGTTTCTTAGGAATTGCAAACCTGCTCCAAAAGCCATTGATAACCAGAAGGTGACACCAAGCCTTTTGAATGGGATTCCCTGGAAATTCAAGGCTGGTTTCCCTTTGTTTTGCTAAAGGCTAGTGGGCTGCCCTGCTTTTCTACTGTCCTGGCTACGGATTTCTAGGGATGTGAGCATATAAGCAAGGTGGAGGTGTATCCAAGAGCTTGTTAGTGCTAGACTGATTAGCATCTTTCTCCTGGAAAAACAACAGCCACCAGGGAGCAAGAAAAGACTTCCAGATACAGTATACTACAGAATTAGTCTGTTCTTAGATAAGATGATGTACCATTCCTTCACTAACAGAGAAATGAACATAGCTTAAAGTGTAGATGGAAAGCCTTTAAGATCTTGGAGAATCCACATTACCTTTTTCAGGTGGCCAGATGAAAATTATTCCTCTTTTAGAGATGTGATGAATTTGCATCTATATAGATTTCCCATTTTTTTGCCATATTTAGGTGGCATTTCAGGTACATGTTGAGAGCTGAACACACAAATACATATAAAAATACATATGTTTACTTCTCCTAGGCTAGTTACGAATTTGCCAGCCCTCCATTCTTCTTCGTTCCTTGTGAACCCAATGATGAAAATCCAATGCAAAGTCATTAAGATATGCTTATCTGCCAACAAAAAGAAACATTGGTTATTTACTCTTCCTGAGCTTTAATTGCTGTCTGAAGTATCCCGGTTTGTTGTAGATGCTGTTGACATCCCTAATGTACTCGAAGGAATCTGTTTTCAACATTCATTTTAGCTCAGGACTTATTAATTTATTGGTCAATCTGTTGCTACATTTTTTGTCTGTTTTATGATGTCATTGGGCCGGGGTCAGTTTCTTTTCTTCTTTCCCAACAAAAGGTATTTCTATACTTCTCTACACCTAGTACAGTTTTGGGATGTAAACCGCTTTGCTTCATATATCTGTAAAATGCAACGTAAGTTTGGTACTGGCTGTAACACCAGTTCTACTGGTAAGAGATAGGATGATTTTTCCTGGAGCCGCTATTTGCATGACTGGTCAAATGTACTGAGGTTCTTTCATGTCTTTGCACCTGCCATTCTGATGTATATTATTACCATTTGAGAATTCTTTATCTATGTTTGTAATTGTTTAATGTTTCACTGAGATTTACAGTCTTTTAATATCAGAAAACAGTAAAGTATTTGCAGATATAAGCTGGCAATTCTGTTGAAATCTAGATGGTTCATCAGGCCAGCTGTGTGGAGGCATGTCAGCTCAGTAGAAAGTGGCACAGACAGGATTGCTGTATGTAGTACAGTGTCCTTTAGTCACAGAATCATTAAAGTTGGAAATGACTTCCAGAATCATTTAGTCCAACCAAAGCACCAAGTGACATCCAGTCATTTCTTGAACACTTCCAGGTATGGCGACTCCACCATCTCTCTGGGCAGCCTGTTCCAATGCCTGGCCACACTTTTAGTGAAGAAATTCTTCCTAATGTCCAACCTGAACTTCTGGAATAGCTCAGGGCCACTTTCTCCAGTCCTGTCACTGGTTGCCTGGGAGAAGAGACCTACCCCCACCTCGCTACAACCTCCTTCCAGGTAGTTATAGAGAGCAATAAAGTCTCATCTCAACCTCCTTTTCTCCAGGTTAAATAATCCCAGCTCCCTCAGCTGCTCCTCACCAGCTTTGTTGCCCTTACTCACACATGCTCCCACATCTCAATGTTTTTTACTGGAAGTCTCAAAACTGAACACATTCACTAGTGCTGAGTACAGGAGGAAAATCATAGCTCTAGTCCTGCTGGCCACTCTATTGCTGATACAGGCCAGGGAGCCATTTGCCTTCTTGGCCACCTGAGCACATGAGCACTACTGGCTCATGTTCAACCAGCTGTCAACCAGCACCCACAGGTCCTTTTCTGCTAGGCCACACTACATAGGGTTGTTGCAACTAAAGCTCAGAATCCAGCACATTACCTTACTGAACCTCAGACACTGTCCTCAGCCCATGGATTTAGCCTGTGCAAATCCCTTTGCTGAGCCTTCCTACACTCCAGCAGATCAACACTCCTGCCCAGCTTAGTGCTGCCTGTGAATTTACCGAGTATGCACTCAATCTCCTTGCAGAGATCATTGTTAAAGATGTTAAACAGGACTGGCCCCAGTACCGAGTCAGTACCAGTGATTGGCTGCCAGCTGGGTGCAACTCCATTACTATCACTCTCTGGGCCAGGCCGTGCAGACAGTTTTAAACTCAGTGACAAGTGTACCTGTCCAATGTTTGACTGCCTCATCCATCTTGATGACCAAGAATAAATTCATACATGTAATATCTGAAAGGGGCCTTGTATAGAAGTTTGGACACTAACCTTGGTACATGGTTCTGGATCCATTAAGAGATTAATTAAGAACATTAAGATCTTTACATCAGGAACATACATAGGATAATTAGCACAGGAAAAGAAGATGTGGATACAACATATGATTTCGTGTCTAAAAGAAAGATACTAGAGCCTCCAGTTGTTTTTCAGATGTGGCAGTGAACTTGCTTTTTGCAAGAGTAATCTCCGTGTTCTTAAAGTAATTTCCTGTAATTTCATGTGCTTAGGGGTTAACAGTGTGAAATTGCTACCACTGTAACTTTCTGCTCTGTTATGGTTAAATAGGCCATTTGTTTCAGCATTAATAATAATTATTTTTGGTCTTTAGTTTTTTGAAGTTATCAGAAGAGCTGTATAAAATAAACTGAAGACCCATTCTTCTTTTATTCATTTGTAGAATTATCTTCTTTTTAGCCTAGTGTAGATATTATTTGCAGTTCATTCCCCCAGCAAGTTTGGTATGGAGTCTAAATTTTATTACAAGTACACAATCTAATTTTGAAATTCAAATACATAACTCCTCATCCCAAAAATCTACCCCCTCCTTTGATTTAGACAGTCCATTTCATCTGGTTTTTTTCAAAGTTATTTTGCTTTACACATTATGTAGGGAAGCTTTAATTTACATTATTTAAAAACCGTTTGTAATAGCTCCAATTGTCTTAGCACATGGGTATATTATACCATTTCAAGCAGAAAATGTTTTTGTCTTCCTCCAGATTACCAAAGTAAATAATGCATCCCCATTTTCTCTTTTTAAATAATGACTTTTTTTAATAAGGTTGGATAAAAGACCTGATAAAACAGATGGTCTTGGACGAGGTCCTAAGTGCGTCAAATCTGAGTTTTGTTTGACTACAAGAAGGAGTACAGTGTACAGTCATAAGGAATTCACTGAGAGGTCTTAGTGGGAGGAACAGAGGTCTTGGATATTTAATATCAATAAGAAAAAAAGTTGTTTACGGCAAGGGTTTTTTAACTACAATAATTTTCTACATAATTACAAAGGAAGAGTAAAGGACTTAAGGTGGGAATGATGGCAGTTAGTAAGGGCTAAAAGGCCACTGGGCATATATTTGTGAGCATAAGTACACAGAAACTACAGTGAAGTTATGTTCTCAATGAAGAATGTTCATACTCATAAATAAAAATGATTGTTAAATGCGTCAGCCAAAACAAAGGTGTGATATGGAAGAGAATATTTTAGGAGCAAAAGAAATTAAGAAGAAAGAGAAATATCCCTTCAGCTAGATGTTTGTTTTAAGATAGGGAACAATCTTGTCTAGGTCTAGTTCAGTGAAGTTCTGAGCAATACAACACATGTTCCAAAAAATCTCCAAAGCTGTTATTACAGAATACATACTCGGGCTTCTCATGCAAGCTTTACAGATCCATTGCACAAAAGTTACTGAGATGTAGGTATGTCTGTATGGTTGCATTTATTCATCATCCAATTCTTACTGTTAGAGACTTGAAATATTGTACACCTGAGCAAAATTTTATAATGGTTATACAACTTTCACTGAATCTGATATATCAGATTTATTTTCTTGTTTTACGCCAAACATGGCAGAACCACAATTACCATGAAATGGAAACAAACCATCAAAATTGATTTTGTAACTAAAACAAGATCCTATTAATGCAAATATTATTGCAGGACTAAGCCAGCTGCAAATATTAGGGGAAAATTAGTGGCGTGGTTCAGGAGAAAGGTAATGGCTGTAGCCCACAGAAGATTTTCCTCTAGCACCATCCCATGGAAAATTAATAACGTCCTCCATTCACCTTATTTGGGAGTCATGCTGATCATAAGGGAAATGCATTGGAACCCAATTTTCCAAAAGGTGTTTCATGCAAGGTATCTCTAAACATCTGATATTTCATCTCTAGCATATGAAGGAAAGAGCTGAAGTGAACTTGTAAGGAACGAGATCCCTTCTAAGAACTATCCACTGTTATGCCTATGCAATTTCTTAAGTTTTTCAATATTAAATGACTAACCAGTATATTTATTGCTGTTTTGATAATAAATAAATGATTAGCCTCTTCCTTTCACAAAGTGGTGTCTTTTTTTTCTCCCACCACAACAAATCTTGAAGAGGTAGTTGAAACATCAACACCAGTTAGAGAAAATGGAAAGACTACATCACTGGAAATCTTGGATACTTTTCAGCAGTATGTTTGTTTCAGAATAAATGAAGGCCTCTGAACTAATCTTCAGATGAAAAGAGGTTCATATACATCTTTAATTAGATCATGTTATTGGAACAGAATTTTGTGATAAAGAAGATTTAATAAAGGATTTTGTGTTTTTATTACTTTCGTTTCATGCTACACATCTCTTTATCCAAGCAAGATATTTGACTTCAAAGGAAGTGCTATCCACCCTCCCTTTGCTCAATAAATAACTCCCAGAGGAGTAAAAACAATATATGTTGTAGCTTTGCCGATGCTGCCGTGTGTTGAGAAGATCAATCATTGTCCTTCTCTTCTGTAGCTGCAAGTCTAAGATGAGTCTCTTCCTTAAAAGAAATTTCTCTATAATTTGGTGTGTGTCATTAACCCCTCACCTTCATGAGGGCGCCCTAAATATAAAATAAAACCAAGTTATTTCCCTTGCTGGAGAACATTCATCTGAGCAGGGGATGACCCTGTACAGAGAGCCTGATCAAAATTCATACTAATAAAGGGACTGAAATGTAGCTGAAGAAGTGTGTCGGATGTATGGTCAGAAACTTACAAAAATTCTTCACTACAAATATGTTGACCATACTGTTGACAATACAAAATAGCCCTTCTCCTCTATTTTCAAAGAAACGAGGACAAAATGTTTTCAGAAAGAAAGATTAGACTCCAAAATTGTAAATACTAAGGTTAATTTAACAAGATATCTCAGCTTGAAGACTAAAAGAAACCAGAGAAAACAAAAGTCTGGACCATATCTGTAGAGGCAAGTATTTCACCTTTTGCTACAAGGTGTAACCATCTATCAAAACCAGTCTACCTGGCAGGGGCTTGTGTTTTCACTGATTTTTATAGATTATTCCTTCTTTTCTTCAGGTCATATATATTGGCATTTATTTCTTGCAATACTCATTTCTGAATCTTTGCTGAGCCTTCTGCCCGTGCTACAGAAGCTCATTTTGTCTTCTAGCTACTGTGATTTATTCTTTTCTTCTTTGTGTCTGTCTTCTATGTATTCGGTTATTATGTTTCTCCTTAGCATTCTTTTGTGAGTACACTAGATGTCTTTTTTTCTAAATTATTATTGTTACACTTCTTAAGTATCTAATGCGTTTTTCTCACCCTTGCGTTGAGCTATACCTTTCCTTTAATTGTGTGGCTAAGACTGGACACAGTAGGGCACACAATTGAGGAAGCAGGGAAATGAACATCCATCTACCATATGATTAATGAAACCTTCCAGATAAAGCGATTTGAAAAATATATGTTCTAAAAAGCTCAAAGCAGAAAAGATTTTTTTATGCTCAGATTTTATTTCTCAACACATGCAGTACTCCAGGACTTGCGTGGAGCTTGCAAATCTTCAGCTTTAAAGATGTGGATAGTCATTTGTACATAATATCATCTCTGGAATGGAAAAAAAAGTGTTGTAGGAAGAAAACTGTAGTTACCACTGAGGGTTTTTCAGCCTACATTAGGTACAAAATTGATTCTGAGAGGCAGAAGAAGCTAGACAAACAAGAGTGAACAAAGATTACGAGATAATTGCTTTAAGATTGTGATTTTTCTATTATTTCTCTTACCATTTACTTTTAAATGATGTAGAATTTGGCAGGGTTCTTTCTGAGGGAATGTGGGCTTTGGCAGTGAATATCAAGGAGGAAATGGAAGAATGAAATTACCAATTACGACTTAACTAGAATTAAAGGAAGAAGGGGTAAATTCTGCTTTTAGTTTCACTATGGTCATTTGAGACCTTGTATGTATGCGGAACAATCTTTTATTTTAAACTACCGCATCACTTCATACTGCTTGAATTAAAACTCCAATTGAATTTTAATTTACCTGTAATCCTCAGAATCTATTGTAATAATCTTTTAAAGGCATCCTTGTATGTTATTTTTCCTCATTTATTCAGTCTGCTTTAATGTTGTTTGCTTTTCACTTTGTATTTTAACAAGTTGCTCTTCAGTTTTAGAGTAATTTGTGATCAACCCCAAATGGAAGTTTATTTTATTTCAGTGTTTCTTTCACAACTAATCTGAACTTACATCTGGCTTTAAAGAAATATTTACATAGAAATAACACCAAATTGCATCGTATAAATATAGTGCCATTCAAATATGTAAATAGCAGCGAAGATGTTTAATTGATTATAAAACACTAGCAAAGTGTAAACATTGCTTGATTTTGTTCCTGTTGTTTTATCCCGATCTTTATGACACAAATTAAGAGAACTAATTGATAATAGAAGTTACAGTTTGAAGTGTGTTCTCACAACTATACCTTCCACATAGAAATATGTTCTGCAAATACTTGTTTCCCTGCCTCCAGTCTTCAAGTTACGCAGTCTTCAATTTATAACTACAGCCGTCACAGTGCAAAGTCGTTCACTGCTGTACATAAAATCAAAGAGGTAGTGCCCCCCTACCCAACCCTTTCAAGGTCTTGCCCTGAAATAACAAAAGTTGCAAGATGCAGACAGATCTGTGACCATATTTTAAATAACCACTTATTTGCATCTACCAAGTTTAAGGAAGGAAAAAGCCTCAGGATTATAGCTGAATGGGAAGTTGGCCAAACAAAAGCAGCAAAGTCTGGGCTTCTGTCAAGGAGTGAAGACTGTCACCTTCTGCTGGATTCACTTTAGGCACCACAGTCTTAAATTTTCAAAGACAGAGGAGCCAGTACTACGAGAGATGATTACTACCCTAAGCACTATGATCCAGACAGCTATCTCTGCTTTTAATTGAAGGTTTCACCCATTAGTTTTACCTTGCTGAAAAGCATATCCACCTCTTTGACCTGGGAGGGTCTTTTGTTGGACAGGACTGGCAGTCTGACTTCTTGTTCTATCCATCTCCAGTCATGTCTTATTGCTGCTGTGATTCATGGCATGATTTTCACAGCTTCAAAGGGAAGTTTAGAGACATCTGAAGGCAGTGAAGTGAGGAGCTGACAGGTCAGGCAGCTCCATCATGGGAGAGGAAGGAAAAAAATGAGGGAAGAAGACTGAGGGCAAAGTATGTTAGTCCATGCTCATTCCCCTTATCACTCCTATTCTCACATGTATGCTGCCAGAATCTATCCCAGCAAGCTCCACCAATGACACTGGAAGGCATATCAAGGCATTCTGTCTGATTTTGGTATGAACAGAACATGAGGAAGAATCAGCGCATAACTACAGATGGAACTCATGGAGCAGGACAGGTCACGAATCTCCACCATGGCTTATGGGATCCCAGGCAAGCCAGCTCCTGGTGAGGCTGATTAGCTCAAGGGCTGGACTCCAGAAGAGCCTGATGTAGTTTAAGAAGCATTTACATAGTTTTCTATTTATGCTTTAATTTTGTAACTAATCCTCTCACATTCTTACCTTACAATCAACTTATTTTTGGCAATACATAGTACTTGCCGGTTAAAAAAGTATCTCAGAGATATTACTTCTCTTCTAAGCCTTTCTTTTTCATTTAATTCATGGTCCTGTTATATTCAGCTTTACAGTGTTGTGTCATCTTCATACGGTCATCTTCAATACACATTGGGCAACTATTCATTAGACTTTCTTCTGCTTTCATTCGTAGTAAAATGGTACAGCTCCATGGGATAGGCACAGAATTACTGCAGGAAAGAAAATACTGGTGTGTACTGTCCTCCATCCAGTTGATTTAGAGCAACTATAATTATTAGCAGTACTATAATTATTAGCAAAGTTTAACCATTCTAACGATTTTTCTCCCCCATGATTATTGTCTGATGTTTACATGAATAAATATCAAGCTGTTAATTCTCCTTTAATTAAATCTGGATGGAAGCTATGGCTGAATAACCATTACACAGTCTCCATGCTGAGCTATCATTTTCTAGGATGGTCTAACAAAAAACATTTGCTGAAAGACCGCTTTTTAAAGTGAAAAATTATTGAATGTTCACAATACTTTAGAACTGAATGTGCAAATTCTATCAGGATGAACTAATTCTGATAATAGTAATTATCTTACCAGGACACATTATTACTATTTAACAATAAAACATAGTCATGTGACTAAGTGAAGCCTTTTTTGCAGTATAAAATATGGCACATTCATGCCTCCACACCACAAGAATAGTACGAGGCAAGACTTAAGATTTTGGTGGGAATGAGGAGATGGAGACAAGGAAAAAAATTACTTTAGCAAATAAATAGAATAAATTAGAAAAGAAAAAAATACATCAATCTCATCAAATTATAAAGCTTGATCATGAAAACATGATTGGTGCATAACCACACTAGCTTTCAGTTTGGTCTTTTACGTGCTACATGTGGAAAACCTGTGAAGTAATTTGTAAAGAAAATGAGTTATGAATGTCAAGTAATATTAATCAAGCAATTTTGATCAATGAATATTGTTTAAATCAATCACATATTGTTTTCTGGATTAATTGTAAAAACAGAATTAAATGGAACTATGTCAAATTGTTTTACTTATTTCTTCATCATATCTAGTCAATTTATACCAGCTACGATATTCTTTCAAAGGATAAATTACACAAACACTCAAAAAACTGTTGAAGGTCTAAAAATTCTTATAGATGCTCTGATTCCTAACATTTATGCCAAGTAATTTCTACCCCTACTTCTCTATAAGGTGTTTCTTTTATTTTTTTTTTTCTTTCTGACTTTTTATGCATCTAGACACAAAGAAAAAAAATGTGCTCAGGGAAATTAAAATGTTGTACACATTAAGATTATTGAATTTATCCAGAGAAGCAAACCCATTCGAAATTAAGACTGGAACTTGATGTTCGACCAATGCAATTGTATTTTAGTAGAACAAAAAATATAAACAGGAGTGGCATTATTAGTCTTGCAGAGAATAGAATGCAAACAGGGTAAACCAAGGAAAAAGTCACATATTTCCCTTAATTTTTTTCAGCTTTTCTAGTATTTGCCAATCTTTACATTATTTGAATAGTTATCAAATTTATAGATTATTTTAAACCATATGTTTAAAACACAACACGTCTATGGTAAAGTTATTAGCTTCGGTAAATGCAGATAATTCTGCATGTCAAAGACAATTAACACATATCCTGTGGTCTTAATTATGAGGTTCAAGGAAATTCTGCCCAGAAGACATTTTAGTAAAGCCTCATGGAAAGTTAAAAGCCCCTGCCCTACAATTATAAGGGGAAGGTAATGGACCCCCCACTTTTTTTGGTGATTGACTATAAACCTTGGCTCAAGGGACTGTTCTCAGAGGATAGGGTTAAAGCAGTCAAAAATAAAAAGAGTTTGTTTTAGTTGTGACTGTGTCCACATTCCTCAGTTGCTTTTCTTAAAAAAAATATTAAAAATAAAAGTAGGTAGTGCCATACTAAGCCTTACACAGGAAGAACACGCAAGAGAGGCACCAAATGTAGGTCAAGCATGTTTGTACTTGGACTATGTGAAAAGTCTTTTCTTTCTCTGTGTTCTACATATAGGTAAGTCACTTTATATACCTGTTCCAGAATAAGCAGTCCATTTCTCATAAGACCTTAAAAAATTTTATCATTAACTCACATCAAAAGAAAACAATTTAGAATACCTCTTCTGTGGCTAATATTTTTTTAGCCCATCGGCAATAATTAATCTGTAAGTGTGCAGAGAAGAAATCTTAACAACTGAATCTTAACCTTTTAAGTCAAGAGTTAAGGTGGGCTGTTACCAGGCTTTTTTTTTTCTGTTGTCAATAAATTGCTCTAAACCATGGCAGGATGTTGTCAGCTGTGGGAGTTCAGTTCCACTCCAGTGCAGGGTTATTCTCTGTGTTATTTGCCTTATGTTACAAACCTAACCTACAAAATCCTATGCTGCTGACCCTGGCAAACCTGCAAGAGCTGATTATCAGACAGGGAAATCACAACAATTTTCAGTGTGAGTATCTTCATAGTATAAAGGGAGATGAAGTCAGGAGGTCTGGAGAAAGTTCTAGGTAGTCACAAGGAAAGATAATGGGACTGGACCTGAGTTTTGGGCTAGGGTTTGCCCAAGAAAGCCATACGTGAGAAAGAACACGGGAGTGTAAAGAAATACCCAAGTAAAATGACAAAGCAAAGGGGAGAATGTAGAGATGAAATAGGTCTACTTTGTTCATACAATTAATCTCTGAAAGTAAGGCAGAGGTGCCCCCTGGCACCCACAACAGTCTTGTTTCCATGCACTGCTCTGCCCATAATTAGCTCCTGTTGCTTTTCCAACAGCCATCTAGCAGCCTGATCAACTTCATTCTTTTTGTGTGTATGCAGATTCATCCTTCTCCCTTTGAGATATCTCTGTGTCTTTTCCAAACTGATCACTAATGCAAGTGTGGGGGAGTTGAGGGAAGAGCACAGTCCCATTAGTGTTACCAGGCTTGAAAGTTCAGGGCAGGACAGGGACATTGGAAAGGTCAGGAGCAGAGTTGCTCGGAGCTCTTGATCTCATTCAAATGTCTCCTCCAGTCCTGCACATATACTGATCGTTTCTTGAGAGGGGAAAGGCTGGTGACTGGTCCCTGAGTAGCTATCACTGATTGCTCTGCCCAGAAGGCCAGGAATAGGGCAAACAGCAACTACTAGCTAAAGTTAGGGTGCATTCAAGAGGGGAACCTATGTCTAAGGAGAAACTCTGTGATTCACAGTGGAGTTAGTGCTGTCTGGATTTAGGAGCCTCCAGAATTGGGCTGTGCTCAAAAGCGGAATTTCTCAATCTCTTGCTGAAAATGACGCAGCTGAAATCCTCCTGATTTCTGTCCTGAGAAATAAAGACAGCCTTGGTCTTGATAAACACTGAATCTCACTGTGGATTTCTCTCTCTGCAAGAAAAGAGGACTGTTATTACTCAGCTATGAGGGAGAAGGATGAAGAAGGTCAAAGTTTTAAGAATCAGAGTTTGGTCCCACATCTTGAAGGCAGCAGGGATTTCAGTAAAAAGGAGTGGGATCAGATGAAAGAAATCAGTCATTTTAATGAGGGCAGTAGAGAGGACAGAAGCTGGATCAACATACTATCAATATTAATGCCTAGTCCAAGACCCTCCAGGAATATATTTCTACCTTGCAGATTTTTTCTTTGTACACAACCCAAAGGTGAGCTCAGCTTCTCATACCATGAAAGGATGAACCCTTCACTGAATGATTAGTATTACACCCACATTATCATCAAAACGTAAAAACAACACAAAAACCACCACCAAAAAAACCCCCCGAAAAACAAACCAAAAGAAAAAAACCACAAACTTATGGTTTCAGGGAAATGACTTTTACACTTCAATGGCATTGCAAGTCAAGCAGCAACCTTTCTAATATACTTAAAGAAGGAAATAAAACAAACAAAAAGAAAGGCAAATATAACCTACACTGTACATACCTTCAATAGTACAAGTTTTCCACTTCAGGTTAATTTTTTTCTAAGCTAGTTGCACGTGTTATGCTTATGTACCCAATTTATTGATGTGAATATCTGCATGAAAAATTCATGACTTGCATGAGCACAATAGCGTTTGTACTTCTCAGTTTGGCCCCACAGCACTCTATGCACACAGTTGCCTAAGGCTCACTTTACACATCTAGCCTGTTAGCTGCCAGCCGACTTCCACAGGTTTTCTGCAGTGTCAGTGGCACTTACTAGTAAAAATTGTCAAGAGGAAAAAAAATGGTGCTATCAGCTAGCTATACCATTCCCTACAAAACAATAGCAACAAATGTCATGAGTAGAGCAGCAGAAATATATTTATGGTTTATCTTAGATAGACCCACTTTTTTCTTCAAATGAATGCGTATTGCTGTGAAATCTCTGTGTAGAGGTGTTAGAAGAGTGAACTGAAAGCACAACAAATAGGAAATCTGCTGGGCCATGTAGGCTTTCTTTCATATATGCTCGTTTTAAGAGCTCTGCTTTCACATACTTCATCATCAGGATTTGTGCTAAGGTTGTATACTCTTTAAAGACTAGTTGCTACTGAAGGCATAAAGTCACTCTTAAAATCTATTAGTTTTGTTTATGCTGAAAGCATAGAGTTGCCATTCAGGTACAATGCTCCATTTGTATGGCTTTCAGCAAATATGCTGTCACATAGTTAGCGTAATGATTAAAGGCACTTTGAGAAGCTTACAACCTTTTCTTGCAGAGAGAGGATACTTTGACCTATCAAAAACCCAAGTGGTACACTTAATAAATTTATCATTTGCAAGATGTGTCCCTCCATGGATGTTTTATTTATAATTCATTGTTATTAGAACTTTTCTACAGTGAATACTTGAGTTAACTCTCAGCTCTTTCTTAAAACTGGTGAAATAACAGAGAGAACAGCTCAATGAATTGCTCTGTTTCTATGAGAGGAAAATGTTGCATGGAGATTGCAATTTTGAAAACTAAGATCCTAATGTGAAAGGCACAGTGTTACGTTATCTCAGGTGGTTTGAAAAACACTTTCTTCCAACAAAACCAAACAACAAATGAAGTGAATCAGTGTTTTCTGTGGTCATATTTAGCTATAGAAAAAGTGTAAAGAGGAAGGAAATATCTTTTTCAAAAAGATTTGAAAGCTGGGGTATAATGAAAAACTGAAGATCTTGAAATGGTTTATCTTTAAGACTCAATGAGATTAGGTAAATTATCAATTAAATACTACCTTAATTGTAGTGATTAGAAAACAGTCTCCCCTGGAATACTCAAAGGAGCTAGAGAAGATTCTGGGGTTCAGGCACGGTCAAAACTTAAAGGCTGATTTTTAAAAAATTTTTTATTATGTGTCAAGCTTTCAAATAGAAAACAACATGCTACACATGTGATGACAACCAAACAACGCATTTTTCACAGAAATAGATGGCTGGTAGTCTCCATGTGTCTAAATATCAGTCAAAGTAAAGGCAGGTTAAGTTATGGTAGCACTGGTAATGACTGTGTATGTCTTGTGCATATCTCAAATCAACAACGACAGAGGCAGTATAAAAACAATTTATGAACCACAGTCCTCTTGGGAACTACATTTCAAGTCATAATTTCATCTAAACTGTTTATCGGCTGCTTTTATTTAATGAATGAAGTGTCAAAAATTTTCTTTGACATTAGGCTTGTTATTGTCTTTTGATTTATATATTAAAGCAAAACTTAGTAAATACAAAGATTGCTTAATGGTTTTGTGTTTGAAAAAATATTGGAAACATTTGCTACAGTGGTCAAACCATTTTAACAGTGGCTAAAAATTAAGAAATTTCTCATGAACTTTTAAATCTTAAATTATTTAGGACAGAGAAAGTGGGAAGTATAAAATTTTTTTTGCTGTCCTAGGCCTCTCTTGCAAATAGAAGTGTTTATGTTGTGGGGACATTCAGGACCATTTACATGCAAACAAATAGGTGGACATGGTTTTCAGAGCTGGGAATGCAAAAAATTCCTTGGTATGTGTCTATGAAGGCATAAATTCAAGTACCCAGAAATGCCTGTACATTTGGCATTTATTTGACTTGTCTGGTGACTATCTGCATTCTCTTATCTGTGAGTTTTGATTTTAATAGCCACCACAACATACTTACAGTGTGAAAAAGTCTTGGGATGAAATTTTTTGAAACCACACAGAAACCCGTCAGTGCATACATGAGCTTCATCCATCTCTCATCCCAGGAATACGTGGATGGCAGAGCCATCAAAGAGATAGCCCAGTCTTCTGGCTGGGAATAGACAAGAGGAAAGTAGTCCCCATGTCAACAGATGATCATTGCATGAAAAGTGTAAGCGGCAGCCTTGGATAGCAAAGTGTGGTGGGGTATGGCAGACAATGATAGCAGGGGAGGCAGAGTGCTGAATAAGCACAAAACCCTTTGGAGTGAATCTACTTCCTCCAAACAAAACATGTCAAAACAGCTTGTAATCTCAGCTGTAAGTTGGGCCCCTATGTATGGTATTTCTGTAGAGCTGCATTGTTTTAGGCATTTACTGTGATTGCCCTTGAAGGCTGGTACATAAAAAACCTTTAGAATTCAGCAACTGAATATATGAAATATCAAATATGTATCTGGAATGGGAAACTCTCTCAGTACCCTCCCTTTTCACAGTGCTTAGCAGAAACCTAGGCACTTTTCCTAGATCAGATACATTGCTGTGGACAATGTGGGACGCTTATCCTGAAGATATGAAGGGAATGACCTGCTACAGGTCTCCATAAGCAGAGACAAAAGAGAGTAGGACAGTTCATCTTGTAGTGATGAGGGAAGTGTGTGGAAGGAATTAACTGTTGTCTAGTCCGTCATCATGTGCTGTGGGCATTTTGGGCAGTGAATTCACCAAGTGTTTTCCTGGAACTGGCTGGAGAGCTCCTGCACAGACATGATGCAGGACAATGGACTCAGAATACAGGAAAGTCAGACTGATATGAGGGAGAGGAACTCGAGTATTTAGGAGTATCTTGTACTACATGTGCTACATATTCAGTGCATCTTTCTTTGAATATTGAAGCAGGGGTTTTCTGTGGCTTTTTTTGGCTAAGAGTTTTTTACCTTGGCATGCTTTTCCAACAGATGTATAGCCCACACGTACAAGTAAAGGAGTGTAAAGAACAGCCATACAGTGGACTTGGTTTTAGTACCGTCTGTAATCGTTATGAGTAAAGTCCATAAAATACCAGCAGGACTGATATTTAACACTTATGCAAACTTGGATGTAAGGGAAAAATTATGGTCGACCATGTCTAGCTACACAGAGCTTACCCTGGTTTTTATTTTCACATTTTGGCCACAAAGTGTGTCTTCCGGATATCAAGTGGAGGAGATCCATGTTCAGTAACCTACTTTGCTTGTCTTGGATTTTGAACCTCCTGCATGTAAAAAGAAAAACAGTGTTATCTGAAGAGCATATATATGACCAACATATGCAAATTGTGCCATTAACATAATAGCTTTAAAGTTGACACACGTTTTGTCACTTCATACTGTAGATTTACTGGTCTTCTGCCTATATGGAATTACATCCGAGTATTTGCTCATTGCTATCCTTTGAAACAAGAATGATTTCAGCTCAAAATATGTGTGAGCAGATCTCTGAAAATTGGAAGAACTGCTCGTCAGTAAGATTAGCAGCTGCAATGGACTGCGAAAGCAAGTATGTTTTAATTGTATTTTATCCTTACCTTGCATGTCTCTCAATTTATCTCTGTTCTTTTTATTTGTGAAGGAAGGCTTTCTGGGAACTGGGAGATATTCACTCGCACCCTGTGAATGGAAGTGGTTTAAAAACTCATAAAGTCTGATGGGCTTGTGCAGCTCCTAAAGCCCTCTACCCTGTAAAAGCACATTTTTAATGAATTTGCTGAATCCAGCAGGTTGTGTTCATTTAGAAAAGGAGAAACTGACTAAATCACTGTAACACCAATTCAATTTCATTTACTTAATAGGAAATGAGGGTTTTGACAAATAGGTGTTGAACTTTTTTTTAAAGATGCATAAAATCTACCTTTCCACATGGCTTTTAGGATCTTTCTAGATGGTTCAGTTCTTTTTCAGAAGGAAGGGACTAAATGCAAGAGGTTTTTACAATCCAAAGAGACTTAGATTGTAAATGATAGAAGTTGTGGCTGTTTTTGGGAAGTCCTCTTTTCCCCTTTCTACAGATTCTACAGTTCTATACTGCAGTTGCAGAGACTTCTCTTGAGGCATGTATTAATGTTATTCTCTTAACCTCAGTCTGTCAGAAAAAAAACAAACTCTAAACCATGTTGAAGACAGTGAAGTGACTTTCCAGCTGAAGAGACAAATGTCTTTTTCTCCACTAAAAAAAAGATGTTTCACACTAAAATTTCTTTACACTAAGCATTATGATACATAAACTGACACTAGTGTCCTTTATGTAGTGCTCTAGCTGGTTGCATCCACCAAAGGGATGTAAATTCTCTAGAAAATATATATTGAGCTCTAACTTTTCATGCAGATTTTCAGGAGATTTAATCTAGCAGACATAATAACGCGACTAAGGCTGGTCTCACAACAGTTATACAAAGCGGTCTCGCAACAGCTATACAAAGCATTCACACTTGACAATACTGGATGTGACTTCTTATCTTTCAGGCCTCCAAATTTTAGGTTTGTTAAAACTGATTAACCTGCATAAAACCAGCCTAAACTGAATCAGTACTTCTAGGACTTGGAAGTCTGGCAAAGCTGCAGTTGTGAAGTGTTGCTGATGAGTGCACACACATGTAACATGTATTTGGTGCAAGTTATGAATGACAGAAGCGAGAAAAAACACTCCTTTTCAGTTTTTAATGATCTCTAATGTAATGTAGGATTTAAAAAAAAAAAAGAAAGATCTTTGAATAATCATCTTTGGCAAGCATTGGTACTTTAGGCAGAAGCCCGCAGTACAAACAGAAAATGATGGCATCAGGCTTTCATCAGCAAATTAAAGGCATAGTATTAAGTGCCTAAGCAGCAGGTATGTATTGTGTTTAACAAGAAGATATATGACAGTTTTTAGTGCATTGAGAAAAATTGCCTTTTTCAGTTGAAGAAATATATTTTATAGCATTTTAAAAATCACAGCTATAGAATATAAATTGAAACAGTGAGCTCAAATCAGAACATCAAATGCTTTGGGAAAATTAATCAGAACATCATTAAATAAAGGTATTAAATCATAAACAAGTCAACATTTTTAGAGCTGAAAAATTTTACTTTGTAAAATGCTGACCTGGCAGTTTGACAAATTTGATAGTAAAAGAAGCATTTTGCTGACTTTTTGTAAAAACGTAGGAAAATGTTTTATTTCGTAAAAGCCCAAAATGTTTACAAGATATGTTTTGAAAAACTCCTAGATTCACTTCAATTTTGTCCTTCTTCAAGTTTTCAAATTCATGGAAATCCACAGGCTAGAAATAAAGTCTATTACTAAGTTCAGAATTAATGAAATTAATTCATTAGTTCCTTAATTTTGGTGTGAGTTTTTTATCCTTCCATCAACTTTTCCATCTTGTCGCTATCAAACAAGCAAAAGGATCAGAAAGCTGAACTGCTGCAGCTCAGTGTGTGATCTTAATGTGTCTGCAAACAACAAGAGGAACACAGTTTTCTCCAGAGTACTATTTGGCGTTGAAGTGATTTAAGTCTGGAAAACCAATCTGTTCATCCTTCTGGACAATTTCTGAAACAAATATTTAGCAAGATTTATAGTGTTGTACATATGCAGGTCAAAGGATTCCACTGGAAGGCAGATTTTTGTAATACCATATAATCAACTGCTCAATAAGATGTTTTATTGTGGTTTTTTTTGTGATTTTTTTTCCCTGTGTAATAAATGCAATTCTGCAACATGTTTTAGGGTCATATAAATATAATCAATCATTCAACTTTTCATTTCTTCTGTAACTAGATGATTTTATATTATCCTGTTTATAGAATAGATACAAAAACACTGGAGGCCTTTAGATGAAAGCAAACAAACAAAAAACTAAATGAAACACCTCCCCTTACATGAACTTTAATTACTGAAATTTCATTTTCATCTTAGTCATTTGAACCCATTAAAGCGTAGACTTTTCAGAAATGCTTAAATAACCTAAGTTCAGCTGAAACCTTAGCACATAAATATAATGCGAAAAGAAGTTTAAGAATGAAAACCATTAAGGTCATTTTTAACATGTTAAGGCTATTTTCTTGTTGGTAATAGTACCTTAGTTTACTCCAATCATATAGACTAGGAATATTGTTGCACAGTGGAATGCCCTAGCACACTTTTTCTCAGCCATCATCTGAAAGTCTTTACACTCACGCATGAGATGACAGAAAATAGGTAAATGCACATGCGTGTAGCCAGGAAAGCATGCTACCATGATGTATGCTGGTATTGGTGGGTCTGTGTCTTGAGGGGTGTGAAGTTTTCAATCACCATCATGAACACTGAGAATGTAGCCGGAGATTCGGACACTGAAATCCTGTCAGGTGTGAGGAGTTGCACAAGAAAGACTTCAAGGCTTTGATTTTAAAATGCAAGTGGTTAATGAGGCTCAGTGGCCCACCTTAGTGGCTTGGGCAAGCAGGAGCCACTAAGTTAAGTATGAGCTTACATAAACAAGGAAACAAATGCCCAAGCAGTTTATTATTCATCACTGAAGACAAGGAGAATTTAGATCTTTTTAAGTTTGGCTCATGCTAGTCACTCACTCCTCAGGTAAGTATTTTGACTGCTGTGGAGAGGAAGAAGCAGATTGGCTTGTCTGAGCCTGTGTATGCTCAGGGCCCCTTGAGGACATGTGCAGACCTAAGCAGAGACCCCCAAGCCGCCGATGGCAGTGTTTGCAGCAACAGAAAACTTGTTGTGTAGTTACAAATTGGAATGTACTCAGAATTTCAAAGATACAGCATTATAATGAATAGAAGAGAAAATCACAGAAAAATTCTGATGTATCTGCATCCAGAATTCTCCATTCTCTGTATTTTGATAGCAGCAGCAAAGCCAGTCAGGAGACAAGACACCGGCACACAGAAGAAGCATGAAAATATCTGCTATAGCTACAGTGGGACAAAAGTTAGTCTTGAAGCCAGCAAAAATAATGATTTAATCTGATCCACTCTTTAAAGCATTTAGAATAATCTGTATGGAAGCAAAATTATTACTCCTGCTCTGAATTTAGTGCTTTAGTTTAAAAAATTAAAATAAAATAGAACAACAAAATATATCAAATGTCTTTGAAAAAACTGTGGGCTTTATGCAAAATTTTTGGCACTCTTGTTAACCACAGAAAAGAACAAATGATTTTTTAGTCTTTCTATAGCTTAGAATCACTTCTCAGTTTTTAGTATAGAGCGAATAAAAGAACAATCCTTTCCCCAGTTTTGCAGTTTCTACTTTGTATTTTCATTGAACAGTCTCTAGGTATTATATCATATGAGACAAGGCCATAAGATGATGCTTTTTCAGCATCTTTCTATGGTCTTTAGTAACAGAATCTTGCCAGCTCCTCTTCATATGATAGTTTTCCTGTGAACAGCAGCACTTAGAATTGTTGATAGTCCTTAATGATAACTTGATAGTTCTTCAATAGCCTTTAAAAATGTAGTGAACACTGATGCACTTGTTATTACAGTCACTAAATTCTGCAATCATAACCATTATCTTAAAAAAAAATCCATGTTCTCTTTTAAGCTGTTATATATTCATCCAAACAGTGTGTTTACTCTTTGGTCACATTAGCTCAGCTGGAACAATTTTAATTCAATACTCTCCTTTCCTCTTTCAATTATGATGAGCTAATAATCCTAAAAAGTGGAAGAATCAGCAAAATTTATCACTTCATAATCAATAGAGAAGTTTTTCCCATGTGCTACATCCTCATTCTATGGCAATTAATCGCAGAATTGACTAGATGAAGTGAGAAAATACTATTCTTTGCCATAAAGCAAGTAAATCCATTTATTCTTGTCTGAATAGTAACATTTTGGAAACTTCTTTTGGTTCACCTCAGAGCAGCTATCTCCCTGAAGCTAGTCATATCCCAAGCAATATATCTTCTTAGTGGTTTTTCTTCATTATTAGGACCAACCACAACCTTTTTCTGCAATTATTTCATCAAAAGTACAACTGAAGCTGAATAAATTGAGTCTTCATTTTTGATAATGATAGTTATTCTTCTTTAACACACATCTTAGATATAAGAGAAACTCTGGAGATTCACCGGAGCCATTTAGTAAACACTTCTATTGCTTCCTATTCAGCTGCATTTATTTCTCTTGATCTACAGCCACAAATTTCTCTGGGAAACTTCTTTACCAGGTGAACCTTTTTATTTTTTTAAATACTACACTCATCCCACATTTTTTTTTAACTGGTATTCCCTAATTGTTGCACGGAGACACATCAAGCTAGTGGTAATTTTTATACAAATTGTGTTATTGTTTCTTTTATTTACCTGTCAATTTTGAAAGCAAAGTCTCACTTTTTCATGATGAATTGGTCTTTTCCTTTTGATCTCAGTTGTGCCTCTGTTTTGCTTTGTGTGGCTTTCTCTGAATTAATGCATCTATTGACTGGATGCATGAAATCAAGTCTACAGGTTTTCTTTTGCCACTCTATTTCTAGAAATAATAATTTGTCAGTCATTTTCTGCTTCCACTGTTGCTTATTTTCAGTTATATATATGTCAGAAAAACAGACCCTACTGACTGGATTGCTCACCACAGAGTGAGAGTTAATACCACTCAATAGAGGGGAAATGTACACTGTCTTCTTTGGTAACACGGATATAGCCTTATGAATGTAGAATTATTTGTATAAACTAAAGTTACAATGAAAGGCATTCAAATACATTCTGGAGGTGAAAAGTCAGATGTAAATTCAGGCTCTTTTCCAACCGAGTGCATAAGCAGGTACTTAAATTTAAGCCAAAGGATTGTAAGTGTGTGCTTCTCCCCTAGGAGTATCAAGACCTCAGTAGTGTTTTGATAGAGTTAATAGCTAATTTTCAAATATGCTGAACCTCCATTAAATTTGTAAACAGAAGCTGCATATGATCAGAAGGTATTGAGACAGAACAACTGAGTTCCGCCAAAGGGAGAGAAACATTCTACTCTGCTTGGTGTGGCCAAGGAATGTCAGGATTTTGAGAAAATCCTGAGGTTCGTTTTTTACTTGGAACACTCTTTTCTGAAAAAAAATATAACCAATTCATGCTGACAGCAGACAAATAACCTAAATTGTACACGAGCCTCAGTGTCATGCACATGCACTACTATATTTATGAATTGTTTTTAAAATGCTCATAGTGGTAGAACTGAGAAGCAAACCCCTGGGTGTAGATTGCAGCAGTTGGTCAGAAAGCAACCATATGATTGGCAATTTTCCAAGGAGACCTGAACAGGGCAAGTTGCATTTATGTGATCTAAATCCACTGGTTGCATTCAGAGGGGATTAACATCTGTTAAAAGTATTATGTTTATCATGCAGGTGTTTCAATATTTGTATTTATTATGTGTTGCAGCAACAGTCTCTGAGAAAACATTCATATAACAATCTGGTTGTTTTATTGTCTGAATCTGTCAGGACAGTCGTTTTGTTGCTCCAACGTTGTGATCCCCTTGCAAGCTGTAAACTATTTGATGAAGTGAGTATATGGAGAAAGATGACAGACTTTCGAACTTTTGGAAGACAGTTTTACATCAACAACATTAGTTTTTGCACTTGGGATTGTTCCTAATATGTGTACAGCGAAAATGTTGAATTAGTTTGAAAATTTCCAGAATTCCAATGTATTCCCCTGTGCAGTTCTATATTTGACATTGCTTTCATTTTGTCACTAAACAATACACATAGATTCCAATATTAGTGGAAATAAATATTACATAATGTGCCTCATAGCAAGTGTCTGACTTTGAAGAACTTTCCTTCATGTGTCTATAATGCTTTTATTGCTCAAAAAGTAACTCTGCAGATATTGTGACTTGCAGGAAAGGCTGTTGCCTGTTAAAAAAAAAAAAAAAAAGAAAAAATTTAAAAGCTAGACATCTGCTGATTTGCATTGCAGTGTAATGTGACACTGCCAGTACACAGACAAAACAGCTATATTAAAAATTTTAAGGTTGCAAAATCAAGTGCTCCAAGGCATGAGGAAATACAACAGTTTGCTCACCTATGTGATCTTAATTTGGACCCCTTGAGTGATTACATTATGATGATGTCCTTATTATGTTATCATGGATGTTTTTGCTCACAGGACCTCTTGAATCTGATCCAGCTCATACTGGAGCTAATGGAAATATTTTCATTGACTTCAGTGAGTTCCAGGCTGGGTTCCAAATGGTCTTTATTTTTTTTTTAACCCATATTTCTTGAAATAACATAGGTGTATATAATGACAAAGTTTATCCGGTGAATAAGACATGATCCTTGTTCTGAACAATTTATAAAGGCCCTGTTCATATAATGAACTGGAGGTGATTGGTTCCCTTTGCCTAAATGGATCGCTATTTTCCTTTAATTAATCCACAAAAATGTAAGTTTAATTCTATATGGAGTTCATTGCTTTACCAAAAAAACCCAAGAACCAAACCAAAAACCCCACCCCCCCCAGAAAACAACCAAAAAACCTCTGCAACCCCCCCCAAAATCCACACTCAAGCATAAAAGAAAAAAAGGACACTAAGCTAGGGTTTTTTTTGAGCAAACGTTTTATACCAAGGACAAAGACAACACAGTTCAGATATAGAAGAGACTATAGTGGTGACTGAAAAGGTAAGAGGTAGACCTGAAGAAACAGGTGGCTTTTTTCCTTTAATCATTTGTAGATCAAGAGAGTATGCAAATTATTTTGATTATTTTGGAAAGATAATTTTCAATAATAAATGTGCAGCTGAAAATGATATTTAGGTGGGGTATGATCCTTCAGGAAATGACAATTATTATCAAAGACTGACATGGGATGAGATTTGTACCAACCGTTTCTGTTAGATAAGTTCTCCAATAGAACCATTTTGGTTGGATTGAATATCAGCCGATTTATGCTCATTTTGGTCCCAAAATTGACCCAAATTATCTGCAATTAAATGACTTGCCTTAAATTATTAGAATTGCATTTATATCACTGCCTCCAAGAATACTCTTCCATTTCCCACCCTGTATATTGAGAACTACCTGTCACCACATCATCATAGCACATCCCCTTACACACTCTTTCAGGTAATTTACATTAATTTCTATTCTAGTCTTCAGAAAAGCAGAATCACAATCAATTTATTTTCTATTTTCCATTAGCAATTTAACTTACTGCATTCAGTCCTCATTCAGTAGGACTCCATCCTGACCATCAGTGTCTTCCAAAGACATCAACAACAGCAGCATTCATTTTTTTAAACTTTTGCATTTATTTGTCCTATCATCAAAACAGTATGACTGAAATATTTATATGTATTATGTACTTATAATTTTATTCTTCCTTTTGGTCTTCTGAATTAGTAACATCTGTTACCACTGATGGAAAATATCCTCTGGGCCACAGAGGAATCAGTCACATGCTGCTGCTGGAACAGCCGGTGTGAATCAGCAGTAAGATAGACTCATCACTCTGCACCTAACAGATATAACGGCAAAATGGAGCCAAGACATTCCTGTCCAAAGTGGGAGGTAACGGTCTATCCTCTAGCTTGAAAAGAGGAGCCTCCAACTGTTTTCCGAGTTCTTGAAGCCTAACAGATCTTAGTATGATTCAATGTAAGTTTTGCATTTTCATTGGTATTATACTCCCTGATTAATATAAGGAATAATGCGGTCCATAAGCTAGCTGTAGGTACAACAACAACGGTGATGACAACAAAGAGATCTAGGAATATAGAGTGCACCACATGAGAGGTCCCTGAATCCTCATGTTTTTTGATTCTAAAAGATGGCTTTTGAGTACTTTTCAGCATTTTTCATTCATGGCAAGTCTAAAATCACAAAGATCTGTAAAGTAGCACACAAAACCAATGTACTGGTCACTGCCCAAGGAGCCTGCAACATGCAGTCAGCAAAATCTTACCCTATATGATGCTGATGCTGGAGAAACAAAAGGAAACTTTTGGTTTGCAAAGGGACAAAATTTCTCCATAATTGGAAAAATGATCCAGGACCTTTCATATATGTTATCCAGAATTATTCTTTTGAGTACAAAATCAATGACAATCACTTACTTGGAGTAGTGTTTTTCTAAATGTAGTATGCATTGCCCAGAATGCACACAAGAGATTAAGGTAGTAATCAGGTGTTTTTTTATGTTTGTACAGTGTCTAGCACACTTACAACGGAAGCATGTGAACAGATCAGGTCAAGCTGCTCAGGTAAGCCATGCATACTCTGAGCCTCTTAGTCAGGTAGTAATTGAAGCATAATAAATCTTTATTTTTTTGGTTTCATTAAAGATTTTTTGAAAGATCTGTAGTGAAGGGCTATTTTGAGGTAGTCTGTAAGAGATTGGATCTTTGAGTCCTACATCTACAGAGAAGACAACTATTTGTGCAAACTCACTCATGTGGATCACAATCAACCAATAAGAGAAGATTATCCATCTATCTGTCTGTCTTTCTTTCTGTTTATCTATCCATCCATCTATCTACCTACTTACCTATCTGGATATATATATCCAGATATCTATCTATATATGTTTGTTGGACATAATTTATAGAGAGTCCCTATTTCCATGTGAAGCTTTAAGTGCATTATATTACTTAATAAAATCTGCAAAATATCATGGTATCCAAACAGATAGATGAATAATTTATCTAGTATATTTCAAGCCTATACCTGCAGCAACTCTGTGTCACTTGTATGTGTTTGTGCAAACAGATTTCTTCATTTCACTTGATATATGTAACAATTTTCATTAATTTATGTAATTACTTTCTTGTATTTTTCTTTCACCTCTCTTTCTTTCCACCTTTCTTCAGTATTTTTTTCAAATGTAACCATTGTGGCTAAAGACCCTCCAGAATTTATACAATAAATACAAACAAATTTGAATTTGATTAAGTCAGATTGAGTCACTAAATGCCGTAAGTCACTTCATCTGACGTATCATAATGAATTCTGTGATTCTGAGATTTATATTGCAGAGAAGCAAAGGCTTAAAGAATATAAAGAAAACAATTCTCAAGACTCTGAGTCAAATTAGGAGACCTAGGTTGTGTCCCTCAAGTTTGGCCCTTGTTTGTTATATAGTTGTACTTGTTATGAACTTGCTACATACAGTACTTGCTATGTACTGATTTTCTCTTGCTTTTATCTTTTGAGCAATATCATAGTAACAGATTTTGCATGGGAGTGAATTATCACAAATGGAGAGATGCAATGTATGGCTAAAAATAATGCCCACATTTTGCACAGCTGTTGAGTTTTAACTGAAAAGCTTAAGCAGCTCTTCAGAAAGCCACAACATCTGATCTGTAAGGTGTTATCCACCTTTGCTTTCAGTGGGAGTTGAGGACATACAGTTCTCCAGAGACCTGACACCTATAGAGGATATTATAGAAGTCAAGTAACTGACATGTGATAGTGTGGCTCGTCCAATAAGGAATGGATTGTTTAACACTGACAAAGTGGAGTGAGTAACTAGCTATCAGAGAAATTTTTGACATAGAGCCATAAAGTGGGAAGCTGCATGCCATTTTAGCAGGCATTAATGCAGCAGACTGTCCTAATGATCTATAAATAAAGCAGAAAAAATGTCTTCCTGGCTTAAGTGAATTATTGTTGCCATTAAAGATAATAGCATGACAAGGGAGGAAAGGTAGTGCTACTTCTTTAAAATGGAGTGTTCCTCCCGCACACTCATTATTAATTCCAGCTAGAAATTGGAGTAACACAAACACAACCTTCTTCTGCTCAGGTTTGACATTACATCCAAAAAAATAGGAAAAGATAAATATTTTGATCTGAAAAAACAGCCAGGCAGCCTCTATAATATTTGCGGTTGTTCTTCCCCCCAAATCAGGTGCAAATAGGAAAATTTTCATACAAATATCTTACTTGTATCTTTATCTGCTTTCTAGTAGAAGTTGTGGTTCCAGTGTGTTTGGAACAGCACAGACAAGAACTTTTTATAATTTACTACTCTTTAGCATTCAAATAGCTGGCTGTTTGTTTTCTTGTTTTGGCTTCAAAATATATTTTTAAAGTCATGTCATCTCAGTCGAAATAAGGAATTTAATTATATGATCATAGGTTTAGATTTTGGCAGGTATGTCATGAGGTATCTAGTGTGATCTCCTGCAGAAAGCAGGGTCATTCATGAGATCTGACCGGGTTACTCTGTGTTTATCCAGCTGAGTTTTGAAAACCCTCAAGGATGAAGCCTATATAACCTCTTTGGAACACATTCCTACCGCGTGACTGCCTGTGGCCAGCGGAGTGATTTTTTGGGGGGTTTTTTGAATATGAGATAGGAGTAATATTTTTGCCTTCCTTATTGAAGTTGTAATGAGCAAAGAGCTCTATAAGTCTGAGGATGGTGGGTTTTTTAAGGTCTATACAATTATTTGTAATTTTCGCCTGGATCTGAATGTGTCTTTTTATAGGGCCACATTTATTTCTTTTCATATCAATATGGTAGCACTCTATGTTTACAGTTACTTTCGACTGACTTTGCATGAGTAATGAGAACAGCTGTTGAGATCTCTAGAATATGCAAAATGACCATGTACAGCACTGCCTGTACCCATGCTGTTGAAGCAATGTGGTTTGCTCATACATGTCTGAGGGCAGATTGAGGTGACTGCTTTTGCTGACCCTTCTTTCTTGTCTGAGTTGTCAGGACCATGAAATCTACCAACGTTTTTCTTTATCTCTACTTACTCTCCTGTAGGGTTTTTTATCCTTTGTCTTTTCTAAAGACCACGTTTGCAATGTAGAAATAGAGAAGGGGAAAGTTGGCTTGGTGGGTCTCTGGTACATGGATCATCTATTCAAAATCCCTCTCCCAGGATTTGGCATTCAGAAACATAGATTTGGTTTTCATAATCTCAGTTGCAGGGAGTAGAATTTTTTTTCCATTTAATGAATGGATACTCCCTTCAGTACTCGAAAATTTAAATAGTAAGTCTATTCTTCCCTTCAGAGGTGTTCTGAAGAGGCTACTATATGATGTTCTGGTTACCAACAGATATACCCCTAGGCACCAGCTTGTGTCCTCTGCTGGCTACATTATTCTGTTTCATTACATCACATGATTGTTGAGGTTTCTACCTGGTGTAGGATATCTGTGTTTCTTGTCTAGTTTGAAAAAAATCTGTTTTCTCAGTATTTATGTGTATAAATTGCTCTTTTTCTTGTAATCAAGTGCAGAAAGCTTGAAGTTTTGTATTTAAATAGATCATCAAAATTCAAGGTCTTGGATTAGTTATTTAAGATTGTTAAAATACCCCAATCATTTTCATGTTTGTACCTCTAAAATTTAATTTTATATTTCAAAATTCTATGGATTTTCTTAATTTGAAAAATATGGATGTAAAGAGTAATTCCCTTGTCTTGGGTCTGGTTTCTTAACCTAGAGATCAGTTCAGTAAATCCTATGAAGTGCCCTTCAGCACTTTTCCGACATTTTACAGTGCTTCATTACTGCAGATAAAATGTAGTTATAGTTCACATAATATGAACACAGAATTCTTGTGCAGGTACTTAATTGAAGCGGATAAATTTTTATGCAGCAATACTTTGTTCCTCCTAAATCTTTAGTAGTCCATGGGCAATAATATAAATGTAGTAGTGTTAGGTGAACTTTTTTAATGAAAAGAAAAAATACTGCAGCTTGTTTTGTGTTTTCAGTCTCTGACAAGAAATGAAATGAGGGAGGCTTATATTCCAAGGAATTATAAAGGGTTAAAAAAACATAGATCTCCATAAAGAAACAACATTTGTAAGTTTTATGGTTAAAATAGCCATTGCTTTGCTGACCAATAAAATGGAAAATGTGTGCTTTTATAGGTTTATAAAAAAGGCAAACTCCAGTTGCATGAAAAATAACTTTCACCGATTGAGTACAGGTGGTGACTTGTTTAAACTCTGAAGATGTAAAGGCTTAGTATGTATGACTGAAAAAGGGAACATGGCACAATAAAAAGTCTTCCTTTCTTTACTCATCAATCCTTTGGGTATTCCATGTCAAATAAATGTTACAACAATTTACAGTAAAAGTATACAGTGGAAGTGCCAACGTTAACACTTCTTAGGATTGGACAAGGTCCAAATTTTTCACACCAATATTTAATGTGAAGTAAAATGTCTTTTCCATTGGATGTGTCAGCTGTAACATGCTTTCCTATATTTGGCAACATGCTCATGTGAAGTATAAAGTCAAATGCACATGATGTTCTTTTTATTTCAACCATGATAAATTGTGTTCATTTGTTTAAGTGCAAGTGGCAGTTTTAGTGTTCCTACTATAAATTTTGGTTAGCTTCTATTGACATGCTGTATTAAACTTAAGAAAAACAAATTACACTTCACCCATTTTAATTGACTGAATGTGTCAAAAACACAATAAGTATAACACGAAGGGTCAGAGTCTCAGACTTCACCATAATGGGTGTCATGGCAAGGATCCAGCTTTTTGTGCATTTCATTTTTCATAAAGTTTCAGTGTGAAGTGTACATTTAACATTTACTTCCACTTCAGAATTTTAGCTTAAAAAAAATAATCTTGTGTTCTGGTCCCATTGCATTGGCCCGTAATATTGTTAAAAGTTTTTTGTTAAAAGATTTTTTTTAAGTGATAGTACTGATGAATATAGATGAACCGCTATAAACATAAGATTTCAAGATTGACTTTGGTATTTGAAGGAATGAATTCATGATTTATGTGGTATAAATGGATTTGTGTCAAAACCCATACTTGAGACCATGGTTAGGAATCCTTGAGGCCAGTTTTCTAAATAGACAGTCATAGTTGAGTGCCAGATGAAACTTGGCATGCCTCATTCCCAGAGGATTTGTATAGGGCCTATTACTTCTAATGCATGCATTTCATGCTAAAGAATTTATGTCCATTTTTGTCTTTTGGAAATCTTTACCTGTTTTTTGGATTTTAAAAAGTGAAAATTAAGGAAAACCGCTAATAGATGGTATGAGTACTGGCAAAATGCCCTTAAGCACTGAAATACCTTGATAGAGTTAAAGCCATTTGACTCTCTCAGTGTGGATTCATTCTTATGAATTGTGAACAAGGGATCGGCGTTTGTTGCATGTCTCAGAATACTTTTTTTCTTCTGCCCTCATTGCTGTGCAAGCCTGCTCCCACTGGAAGGAAGGCTTTTGTTCTCAGCCTGAATCTCTTCCTGAATCTCTTAGCTATATAGCAAAGTGGACTGGCTGGGGAGCACACAAGCTCAGACTGCATGGAGGATTTTCAGAAGGGATAATAAGCTTTCATGGGTCTCCAGCAAATCCTTTCAGCTATGTTCTTCTTCAGGTGAGCAGCATGAGGATATCATGTGCTGCCAGATAGTGAGAGGCTGAACTTGCAAAATAGCACCAGCCACCTGTTTTGTACATTTTATACATAATTTGTGTCCTCTGGCCATGGCTATGTAATGGCGGGCAAAACTTTTTTTCCTACTCCTGCTTGGTCTTGTTTGTTGTGCTGCTGCTGGTGTAAAGACATTCCTCTGACCTGGGCAGCAGCAGAGCCTGACTCTAATGCCAGAGCTAAAAATGATGGATTGAAATCTACATTGACATCACCCAAAAATAGAAAGAAAAGTTTTCAGAGCTTTCAGCTGCAATTAGTGTGTTTTTAGCCTTCAGTGTTTCCCCACCTCCTGGAAGTTTGATGAGATGTATGAACTCCGTAATTTGTAAGAAAGAACTAAGAAGAATCAGAGAACTTGCTTGACCTTAATGAAAACTATTTCGGGGCAGCATATTTCTGCTTCCCTCAAGAGGAGGAAGCAGCTGGAAGCAGATCCCTCACCCTGAGAGTGGTGCTGATCTTGGTCCATCTGTGGTACAGGAGTGAGGAGGAGTGCTGGGCTGCCAGCCTGACTGCTGCAAGGGGGGTTGTGCACATATGCAAAGGGAACAAGGGGCTCCAGGAGCGACTGAGCCTTGCGCCTTCAGCCATGGAAGTCCAAATCCTGCTGGAAGGATCCCAGTGAGAGAACTGGGCCTCATCAGTCTAAAAGGGTGATTTATTCTCATACTTTGTAGCCTTCTGCACTTGTGCTGAAAAAGGTTCCTTTATCCACAGTTTTGCAATTGTATCCTGTTGTAGGCCACTTCCACAATTGTAAGTTAGCTCTTAACATGCAGCACATGGAACACTACTTTTGAGTTTTTAATGCAAAATATTGCTCTTTTATTCAGAGGTACCCTACTGTATCTATCCAACTAGAAATTGTTAATGGGGGTGTCTTCTCTTTCAAGGTAAATTTTATTTGCTTTTGGGGGTTTTGTGGTCCTATCATGACTTAAGTAACTGGTTTCATAAAGGTATTTTTAGCTACCAGAAAAAGCTATGCATTCCTGAAGACTGAAAATACGTCAACTGGGATCATATATATACACCATCCCAAAGGGAACTTAAAACTTTCTTCATCACAGACTAAACGACAAAAACTCTCCGAAAGTTATAGTTCAGTAGGTAGGAAACCTCACTAACTTCGTGGATATTGTCAACAGAACAGGCAGTGCTGTCTGAAACTTCATTTTCACATCACTTTTAATACAGATTCACAGAATATGCTGTTTCAATATGAACTTGCCAAGCTAACCACAGAATCCTTTTTTTGCTGTTTTTTTTGTTGTTGTTGTTGGGTTTTTTTTTTTACTCCTAGTGGAATGTACATCTTTGGAGAGTTTAATCTGTCAGGAAAGAAAAATAAAAAAACAGAAAAAGAAAAAAGGTTATTGAAAATCTGTCCTGTACCTATCCCATATAGCCTTAAATTTGCAAAAGCAAAATATTGCATCTCCTCTCAGAGAGAACCTTTTACTGAATCTCTTGTGATATGCCTGAGCTTGGCCAAGCTAAACACATTCAACACCTTCCACTGCAGTAACAGCATCAAAGAAACATTATCTGCTGGGATTCCCCCTTAGAGTTTAGCAGCTAATTTGCTGAGTATTTTGTTGGGGCTGAGTGTGCTCCAGGCAAGAGCTGGCAGGTTGACAGATATTCCTGGAACTGAAAATTCTGGCTATCGTGGGACAATGTGAGTATGGGGACTGCAAACAGAGACTACCTCACTAGTTTTCCTTCTGTTCATACTTGGACAGTATAAAGAAAAAAAGAAAAAATCCACTGTAGTGAAAAGGAGAACCCGTCTGGGTGTAATAGACAGCAAAGGTACAGAGGGCAGGACTAGGAGATGACACTATAAAGAAAATCTTTGTTTTTACTGTGTAGTTAAAATCATTTAATAATGCACAATCCAAAAAAAGGCAAAATAAAAATTCAATAAAAATTGAATTGTGGTGATTCCTATCCTCTGATGCTTTACCTTGCTTGAAGTATTCCTTTAAAGTTGTGCATGTGATTTATATTTCACTTTATTGTTGATATATACAAATAAAATTCATCATTTATTGCCATAAGAAGATATATTAATATTATACTACCATACAATTATTTACATTATTTATCACAATAAATAATATGACAATTAAGTTTTTGACAGATATAGGATATATGGGCTGCAGTGGATTTCCATAAATTTGACTGGAAGATTTTTATAGGTCAGAAAGATCATTTTCATTTTACTTAGGAAAACAATGATTAAATTTGGTAATTGCTTCTTTCAAAAGCAGCAGCTGAAGTACATTTGTCTCAATTTTTGCATTGCAGAAAAATTGCTTTAGCTCTGCCTCTCAAATTTGAAAATAGTGTTATGTTTTGATAGTAATGATTTTTTATTATCTTGACCTTTGAAAACCTTGGTCTAGAACTATAAATGGGATACCTTCATAGTTTTGAAAATCTTAAAAATCCATTGAGGCAGGTATCAATTTATTGAAAAATTGATGATATGTACATAACTATTTCCTTTGGAATAGTCCTGGCTTTATGGTAGTCTTAGTGTTAACACTACCCTGTGGAAGCCTCTGCCCTTCAAAAAACACAGTATTACAAAAAATTGTGTTGTCAGATTACAGCAACCAAGTGCCAGGGAGATAAACAGGTTCACACAATCCAACTCTTACAGAGCAACACTACTGTTTTATATGCTCAAAAAATTATGTTGACAATCCAGTGTGAAAAAAAAAAAAAAAAGGAAAATGGTGCCGCTGGAGCTCTCTCTGACACTGATAATACAGACTTGCACAGCTTGCCGTCACCTCAGAGTTAAAGGCAAAACCCATCTGGATTTGACTGAAGTTAAAGTCTTGCTGGTTTTAATATAACATCACCACTATAAAATTCTTGAAAATATTCTGTGTTGTAGTTTAGGTGCTTGTAGGGGGTGTGTCTCCTGGATTTTCTCTAAGAGTTACTGTGAGAAACACTCCACTGTACTTCATTGATACTTACCAAGACTGTGAATCCATTTCACACACAACTTCCCTTGTAATTCTTCTGCATTGTCTGTTAGAGCATGGCATTTTTCTGTTCTTTAATAATGTCAATCGACCTGATATTCTTGGCGGTGCTCCATACCATTCCTTACTGTTAAAACATGTTCATCATGATAATGTAAATTTTTCTGATTTCTCATACAATTATCAACTGATTTCAACTGAGTTTTTTAATCCTCTTTTTCTTCAACTACAAATTCTGAAGCAAATGAATAGAGGCTGCATAGGGTATTACCACACAGCAGAAAGAGCTACATTCCTTCTGACTGCTGGGGAGATGCTGTCCACATCTCTATTTAAAGTTGCTGGTGCATCAAGGAATTTGGGCAGGGAGATGCAAGAACGCTGCTTATGTCTTCATGGCAACATGGGTTCCAGCCCCTTTGGAAATTTGCCAATAAAATATTTTTGCAATGCATCTTCATGGACTTAATTGGGTAGGTCTGAGATTTAGCAGAGATTAGTAGATAGAATGAGACTCCTCCAGATCCATGAACCTCTTGCACATTTCTAGAAGACTCTTTTTTCCAACAAGCTTACACTAAAAATTCAAACACACATCAACAGTAATAGATGATCTCCATTCACTCAGTCACCCTACAGTAGCAGCCCCTTCAAGATCTTCGAGGTATGAGAAGCTTCCATGAGTGTTTATATTAAATTGTTAAGTGGTTTATTATACAAAGAAGGTTCAAGATTTTTCTTATTATGTGTGTTATTATTATCAGTTTATGGAGTACTGCCATTGTTGGCACTACTGAACAACAGGGATAAAAACAATTCTTGCGCCAAAGAATTAAGTAGATTGAGCTGAAAACATTTTCCTCCTTGGAACATTTGACACGCTGGTGAAATAAATGAAGTTTGGAGGTATTTATTACTGAAAGCAGATCAAGGTGAATTTAACAGGTTTGATAAACTGTGAATATGGGAAAGCTGTAGGTGTGGTTGGGCTAATTCACAGATGTGCCTTGTGGCAGTGTTCACAGCAGACAGTTCTCATAGTATTGCCTGGAAAGTGCACTGCAGTCCATCCAACTGGATGCAATCCATCCAACTGTAGTTGCTTTGCTCTCGGAACAATAGTTTAACAGAGCAACATACAGAGATAACAAAGCCTACTCATGGCTACTAGACATTGCTGCGAGGAAATGACCATCACAAATTTCTACAGGAATGCCTTGGTGGAAATCAGGATTCATGTGCCAAGCAGTTGATCTACTTACATACCATGGTCATTTGCGCACAATTTTCATATGTTCAACAGCCCATTTTTTTTTTTTTTTTAATTGTACCAGATGTCCAGAAAGCACAAACCCCCAGTCAAACTCTTTTTCATTTAAAGAAAATTTCTAGACTAAAGAGGAGGGCTTGTCCACCGGATAAAAGCAGCATAATTACCTAGTTTTCAGTAGATATGAATACACATTAGATGAGGTGGTGCCTTGGACTAGATTTTCAGGGCTACAGGTTCTTTATCTCACTGAAAGCTACCAAGGACCTGAGAGCTTTTTGACAGACCTGGCACAGTGCCACAAAATTTAAGTTTTGATAAACTAATGTCTTTCTAGCAAAAAAAAAGGTTTCATTGGAACATTCCTGACTCACTAGATTCATCAAAACAGATGCTGAAAATATGGTTCAAACATATGGGTTACGTAGGAAGACAGAGCAAATTTCAATCTGTATTTGGACTTCAATTCTACACTTAAAATTAAGTAGCCTCACTCTTGAGCACTGGTGAAGCCTTGATGTGGGATTCAGGTCATGGCCATGGTCAGTTATGACTGAAATTCTTCCCAGAAGAAATTAGTAGGGGCCTCGGTGTAATTCCGCCATCACATTCTCACCTCTGCAGTGTGAGCAAAAGTATTCAGTGTGTACCTTTTACCATATCTGCCCGGGATGCAGACATGACACTGTAGCTGGCAAAGTTGCAGACCAGATGTATGGCTCTTTAGCTTTCCTTGTAGGATATTTGGCAGAGCTTCAGTGCTGTAACAGTGTACTGCCTTCTAAACCTTGATGCACATGACAGATCAAGACTAATGGTTTCCTTTAAATCTAGGGCTGAATACCATTGTTAGCTTTGAAAATTCCAAGAAATATAATTTCACTTCAGTTCACTATAACTTTATAAGCTGTTGTACAGTGGAGGAGTAATCTTATGGGAAATGAGCTTAAACCCATTATATTTTCATTAACAATCTGTTTTCACCATTGACTTAATCCACATTTACTGTTGTGGAATTTGATTATATGTTATAAAGCACCATAAAATGAAATTAGGTATGTATCAAAGTATCCATTTTCCTGGTCATGTTGAATTACTCATTTCCTTGGTTTAAAATCTTGGTTCCCCTCTATCTAACTCAAGTAAAGCCAACCTATATGTTTACTGTCATCCACCTGAAAAGTAACATAGCAAATGCTTTTCTTTTCCTTTTGTTCCCCCCCCCCCATTAGTGCCTCTTTTCTACAAGAAAAGAAAACGTAATTGAAGAAAAAGGGAATAGAAAGGAAAATGGAAAGAAGTATTTTAATAAATTTAGTATATTAATTTGATTTGAAAGTGGTTTTCTGAAACTCTGTACTTTTCTTTTTATTTGATTTTTTAACAGTTAAACATGCAGACTTCCTTCCAGACCTTGCCTACAAAACACACCAAAAAGAAATACTAACCCATACAGTGTAATCCACTTCCTTGAGCCTCTTTCAGAGGTGTGGAATGATCAGGGGTTGGAAAAGAAGCAATTAGGAAGGCTTTAAAATTGGCACGCATCTGGTTTTGGAATAAATGCATATTTTACAGTATGATGTGGGGATTTTTTGTCACTGTTGTCTGGATGGTTGTTCTGAAATCTGGAATTCCTTACTGTCACACAGTGATAGCTTCTGTGTTTTGTGAATTAGACAAAATAGTTTATAGAAATATCAGGCTACTTATTATGTACTTCATTGCCTAGTGGTCAAGTAGTTTTTCTGCATTTTAAAAATATTTTTTAAATTATTACTTCTGTTAAACCAATAATACAGGAAGTCTGCTACTTGAAAATAAGCTCATTGATCAGCATGAAATAAGTTATATATGTTATATGTCACATAGTTCTCAGATAGTTGGCTGGTATTTCAGAGCAGCTGCAGTTGGAAAGGACTGACAAGAACCTAATGTCAGCATTTTATTTTTGCAAACAACACTTCAGCTTGGTCAGCTGCACTAGTTTTATAACAAAAATCAAGTCTGACGATGTTTATCACTGTTTTTTAAAATTTTCTGAAGAGTCTGTGCAACATAAAATGATGCAGTTGTACAGAATATTTTGTATCCACTAATGTACCAGGAAAGAAATTAGGGATAAAGAGAAGTGTGTGCAAGGGAGAAATTTTATGCGTGAAAGGCATTGTACCTTCTTTGTGACTGTTCAAAATGGATATGAAAAGGTCAAAAAACAAGGAAAATGTTGGTAAGTTTTCTATTTAGCAGCTTGCTTTTACCTATTTTGAAAATAACACTATATAAAAGCACAGAGGAAAAAAGGGGAAAGGTCTTGGAAGTTATATTGATAAAGTATGTGTGGATCCCACAGCTGGCATAAAATATCTTGTTTGGGCTGTAAAAATATATTAGTATGTCATGTTATCTTCATAAATTCTTCCAACACATAAGGTGGGTAGTGTCTCCCCGAATCCCAAGACTCATTACCATTTCTGCTCGCTCTTACCATTCATCAGCCTCTTTGTCATACAGAGCAGGCGCGCGGTTGGGGCCGGAGCATTACGATTCTGGAGGGGTAGATACTGAGTGAGTTATTAGCTGTGGCAGACAGCCCTGTTCCCAAACACTCCTGAGAAGGTTCTTCACTTAGGCAAGCAACAATTACAATGGCATTCCCAAACTGGGGAGTGCCATAAACTTCTGAATAGAGCCTGCGGGTTTCAGTTTTCCCTTTACAATGACTTTGATTAGACATTAATCATGGTTTCCAGAGTTTTCCAAAGTTCACCAAGAGAAGTTCAAGCATTTAGGACATTCACAAGTATTTATATTCCACTAAAGCAGTCCAATTTACATGTTATTCTTGTTTATAAGAAAGCTACATATTCTATTTCTGTGTGAAAATCTATAATCTGAATCCCCAAGTAACAGAATTTGAGTCTCTGGCACAATTCGAGACAGGAAGGAAATCTGTAAATTAACACATGAATTATAATGCTTTTTAGAGTTTTATGAGCTTAGAAGCATCAGACCACTTCCTTTTTCATCTTTTTTTTTTCTTTTCAATTTTTATTTTATGTTTCTCAAATTTACACATTTAAAAATAGGTATATTTAAGAGAACTTATTATCTATTCGCTCTAATGATGAACATTTGATTTATTTAAAATAAAACTATTACCTTTTTCTTAGTATTTGGGGGCAGGGAGAATGGAACACTCTTCACGACAGCTAATGTCAGATTAAAAATAAATTAAGTTTAAAAGTTATGTTGATCGATTTTGATAGATAAGTGATCTATGTATGTGCCTATTTTATTTTCAGGTGACTTAGGAAGTAAATCAGCAGGAAATTGACTAATGTTTGCCTTTAATAATGTTAAAATTTAAAAACTATTTTTTATTTAGGATTTCACTGATCTGGTATGTTGATGTGAAATTTACTTTTAGAGAAATCAGCTTTGTTGTTTGTTTCCCTACAGCACTAAATCTTGCAGTATTAACATTTAATACCCTACACATTGTCAACAGCAAGATGACTTGGAGCAGGAGCACCCTACAGGAATTTTTAGCAATACCATTGCCTCAATATTTTCAGAAAAGTGCTTAAATTATATAGTCATTCTTACATTCTGTTGTTACAACTGAAGTTCTTATTTAAACTACTTAAATTGGTCTGCTGTTTAGATTATCAGTATAGGTTATACATAGATGGGAAAATACTCAAGAAGTGTTATGATAAAAATAAGAATAGTAGTTTAAAATGAAAGTTTGGGTCAGTTTATGAGATTGTATGCTAAAAGGCATTCCCTTTGATAGTAAAGGAAATTTCCGCATCAACTTTGATGCATAACTCTCAGTAGAGTACATATAAATATTGGTCATTTTCGGAGAACATAATACATCTCACAACTGCAGTTTTCTCATCAATTTTTATGCATTTCAGTTCTAATTTTGGTGTCCTTCCATTTACAAACAAAGACAAAAGAAATACCTACATTTAAAACGGTTTCCCACATTTCATTCTGCTGAGCTATAAAGTGTGAGAGTAGAAGGGAGTAGAAATGAGTTCAGATGCTCATGAAAAATATTTTCCATTGCACAACAACCGAGGAAAGGCTTACACTGGTGCTTTGACTTAATATGAAGAAATTTTGTGTGAAAACAGCATCTGTCTTTTTTTTTTTTTTTTGTCTCAAAAGCCATTGTGAGCCTTGTAATTGTGCTCTCCCACTGCTTTTCTTGCCTTCTCTATTTAGTGTCACGGGCCATATGCTGTTCTTTATTCTGTTTGCCCAGGTGACAAGTGGAAAGAGTGCAAAGAATTTTGCACATATTCTTCCTCCTGTCCCGTCAGTGACAACAGACAAATCCTTGATGTTAGCCTTTCTACTGATGCTGCAGCTCAGGCTACAGGTAACTCTCTCCAGAGAATTTTATGTAACTCCTTACATTGAGCGATCATCTAAATCTTTAGTGAAAACTGATGCTCCTAGGCACCAAACACTGTGCAGATAGTGGGTAATATGGGCTCTTGCTTCCTATGTGCTACTTTTTGATCATGCTAATTTTGATAATCTTACCAATTGTTATACATTATTTTTTTTTCTCCTGTTACTTTGTTTCCCAACACAGTACTTTACTGTGATATTTGGAAAAGTCCCTTTCAAAGCTAGACGCTATAATCACGTTGGAAGGAAACAAATCTCTCTCACTCTCTTCATATTGGATTATGTCAAAGATTAGCTTCGATTTAAGCAACGTTGTACAAAGTTTTGCAAAGGATTTTCTTTTTAAACTACAACCATATGTTTTACCCCATTGAAACAGCTTACATACAGAGTATATGAGATTGATTGATGACATTTGCTCCAGTCATTTCACCAGTCATTTATTCATTTAAGGTTAGGTTGAGGATGTTTATTAAATGATTAGCAAAGTAACTCATTGATCATTGTTCCGTGTTTCTGGCTAGAAGCAACTAAAGAGCAATTATTTTAAACAAAAAATACACTAGATTGTTATCCCTGAACATAGGGATATTAATTACTGTTCTGCAACTTCTTTATCATAAATACTTACAAATAACACATTACAGTTTCGCCTGAAAAAAGACCCCAAACAGTCACTGGCCCAACAACAACCTTATCCCATGCCTCCCTCCTTCGTCTGCTTCGCACTCACCAAGACAGATCATCCTAATTTTCAGTTCTCCTCATTGGCACAGAGGTGAATATTTAAAACCTTCTTCTTTTTTTAAAAGACTCTTGAGGAAATGGATCCAAGGTGCTGAAGAGGCCAGCTTGCTTCTCAAAGCTGCAGCATCCCTCTTGATGCTCTCCCACAGTTTCTTAGCAATTAAGCTTTCTCTGTCCTTGGTGATGTTTTCAGTAGACTGGAGCTTGGTCTTTCCTGGCAGACTGCCCAAGACAACAAAATTCCTTTTTCCAGGAAGGAAGAGCAATGTTAGGAGTTGTTATTTTCAGGTCACATGGAGATACTGCTTTCTCTGATTCTGGCCTTCCACAAAACAAAGCAGTTGGGAAAAGGGAAGGGAAGGCTTGGTAAGGTTAGGTTTGGGGTGGGAAGGTCTGGAAAGGGAAAGGGAAGGAAGCTCACTGCAGCTTCTGGCCCTAAGTCCATTTTTTTTAAGCATGAGGCTTTATGAACTTATAGATCAATTAACCTGACTTCCATTTCCTGAAATTACCAGAAAAATAATGTCTGTAAGCAGAAATAAATGTACAAGAGTATATGAAACAAGTTGTAAGGATTTGTCAGAACTTGTAAGAATAAATAATGCCAAGAAATATTTATCAGACTCTTTCTGCTAATGGCATTGAATAGGAAGGAGCAGTAGATATTATACAGATTTACTACAGTAAAGTTTTTCACGTGGTCTCAACTGGTATTCTAAAAGCAATGAAACTTGGAATAACAGAAATTGTTGTCAGGAGGGTAAGCAATAGGTGAACTATCCTGTGGGAATAGTCATCAGACCAGTCCTGTTTTGTTTGAAGAATTTAGAGTTGTGAGTTCTGCTCACCAGGGTTGAGACCCAGGGATCAGCTTTAAAATCTCCTTTGTCCAGTGCTTTGGGTGATTTCAGCGTGGTTGTAGGCTGACCTAGGCAAAGAGTTTGGAAAGTCCCATCCTGTTGTTAGAAAGTAGTGGCAAAAAATATCTTTAGACAAGCCATGCCCTTTGTATACAACTATGGGTTTTGTTTGATGGAACTGCCAAACAATGTGCCTTTCAGGATGTTTCAAGGACTTTTAGAATAAAAACAGTCTTTACATAGTGTTCATGTGAATATATTTGGAGAAATTCCAAGTTGGCACACAGGACTGCTAGATGAGATCTGAGGGCACTTCAATAGGAGAAGCAAATGCTCAGGCCACCATCACCAGTGTGTTTGTTGCCTAAAGATCAGCCTTTATAGAGGGCAAACTATTATATCGTGTTTTCTATAGAATAGGCTCCATACATTAAGAAAATAATATTACAATGGGAATTAATCCTTTAATTTCACAAGTATCTTATCCATCTCATAATAACATTTGTGTGAAATACAGTATGAAGTGCATATACTTGCCCTACAAATCTAGAGACCAGACTAATTTGCATCAGAGGAATTTTTCATTTCTTTACAGAATAAATAAAATTTTATTTTAAATGATATTGGAATCTTAAATTGTTTCATACAGGAGTAGGTAGAAGTAGTTACTAGAAAATAAATTTGAGGGAAAAATTTCTTTGTCTCTGTCTATTCAAAATTATTTGATACATGTTTTTTTCCACGTAGAAGTTACATCTGGTAGTTAGCACTTATAAATAACGCTGAAAATAAGGAAAGAACAGTCCAGTGAAGGGCTGCCAAATATTTAGTCTATGTGCAACTATCAAGCAAATGTGGCTGCAGTATTTACATATATAACCATGTACATTTTTATGTTTTGAAAACTCATGTACAGTATTTATAAACTTGTGATCTTGTTATCAGAAAAAACCCAAAGTTATAGCAGATTCTAATGCACTGAAGAGACCATACAAATTTTACATCTTAAGTTACTTCTATTAAGTAGTTTATTAGTTTATTGAGGAACATTTAAGGATAGAGGAAATGAATAAGCATGAAGTACAGCTGGTATATTAAAAGGGAACCTACATGACAACTGCCAAATACCCTGCAGCAAAGAGGTTTAATAAAACAAATAGAAAAAGCACCAGGATGCTTTCTTTATTGCAGCATTACCAAAGTGTAATAAAGAAATCAAACATATAAAGAACAAAATAAACTTAAAAGTTTATCCTAAACTATCGGACTGTTAATAAATCCTACTGATGTCTCACTATTAAATGCAAATTGATCTATAAGCAGTAAGTAACAAATACAAAAACTCACCTAAAATTGTTAGTGTAGATCTTACTGAAGATAATGCCTTCCAGGAAGGGGCAAAAAAAATCAAACTAATGTGAGGGCCTATTTGATACAGCTGGTGGGGAACCTAAACAGCACTTTGGGTTTACTGCTCTGTGAGGACTTCACCACCACCAATAAACTGGGTGTGAATTCTGGGCGATGGCTTCTAATCAATCCAGTATTACTCCCTGCATCATTAAGGGCTTGACCCAGGTGAATGTAGCCTCCATGGCTGCCAGACCGCACTAAATTAAAAAAGAAAATAAAGTCCATGACCCACTTGGGACCTGCAGCTACAGAAGCTTCTTGTGACTCCAAGAGAAGTATTTCCCCCGATGACCACAGAATATTGGATGGAGAATGAGCAGTTGCCAGCTCAGCTGCAGAGCCTGAATCTGCTCATTTGATTGCTGGGCTGTGACTGGAGCACAGGCTTGTCAGAGTGCTACTATAGGTCTACAGTGCATGCAGCCAGAGGAAACTGAGACTTGCTAACATGGTTGTGGCTTGTGCAACCACACAATAAATGAACAGCAGAGCTGAAAATAGAATTCACTAAGTCCTGCCTCCTAATCCCATCCTTCAATGAGTAAAATAAATTGAAAAAAGCTCTTTTGCTATAGGTACTGGCAAAATCCCCTTGTGCTGCGGTATAACTCTGTTGTTCCATAGTATCAGGAAATCTTATAATCCATAGGCACATATATAGTTTATAAATTTAAAAATTTGGTTGACACTCAATCCTTTCCAGGATTTGAACTCAATTCAAATGCATTTCCACAAATATCTCTGCCCGAAACTTTTACAGAATGCTCATGGCTACACATTTGGCTATTAACGATACATTTCTATGTTAAATAAAGTTGTCTTCCCTATTAAAATTGACAGCCAGGTCATATATTGCATAAAATAGTGGAAAGGGTCATTGTGAACAGTACTGCAATGGATCCCAAAGTTCTCATAAGCCTTTGGAGTGTACTTTCATAGTAAATTCACAGGAACCTTTCAAAGAATATTGCTTTGCAGTTCAGCCATACCTCTCACTTATACAGAGTGGAAAACCCAGCCAAACCCAAATTTTGACCACATTTACTTATGCAGGATTCCAAATATATAGATTGCTTGCTGCTTTGAGAAGGAAAAAACCCCAACTTTTCTGCTAAGATGACTTAGGAATTTGTTTTCAGGATGATCTAGTATTTCTTGATAACCGATGTAGTCTCCCCTGCTTTCTACCTTGCTGTTTCTTCTTTTCTCAGCAGCTAAGCTCAAATTCTCCCTCCTTCTCATCTAGTCTGGAAGGTCATCTAATACTATTAGTAGAGATTTTGAACATAGGTTGGAGCATTTCTTATTTATAAGGAAAATTAATCACTGCCAATCCTACTTAGAAAACTCTGATTCCTGTCCTTTATTTTTTTCTGGACATCATGCAAACATGGGAAATTGGCTAGTTGTAGTGTTATCTGACTGGCTTTCCATACATTTAGTTAGCAGTAGAATGTGCCTAAGATTTCACTCATGGATACAGTCTGTGTGTTAGCTTGGAAGTTATATTACTCATTTTTGTTTGAAGATTTAGGATTCATTACATAGTTGTCAGAGGTTATAATAAAAAGTATAAGGTGTTAGAAGAACAGTGATAGTCACCTGCATTTTTCCAAATAGAAGCAATCAGTATAGTAGCCAGTCTAAAGCTGACAGCTCAGTAGTTCATTTGACCACGCACAAATGTAATCTGATTAAAATATCTTAGAGCTTTAACACTTTAGGTAAGAATATTTTTGCTATCTACACTGACTGCTTAATATGAGGTGTTCATATCAGCTTTTGCAGACAAGGTGAAAATGGTGCTGGTTCCAGCACCAGTTGGAACTGCAGTTGCTGCAGAAAATTGTGTCTTTCCTCCTTCATCACTGTAATGGGTTAACCTTGGTTGGCTGCCAGGGGCCCACAGTCTCTTTAACCCCTTTTTCCCCCTGAAAGTCAGGCAGGGGGAAAAGAGTACGATGGCAAACGGTGGGTTGAGATAAGGCAGTTTACTAAAGCAAAAATGAAAGCCAAGCAAAGCGAAGCCCGCGCAAAAGCAAAAAATACTAATCTAATCTCTACTTCCCATCCGCGGCGATGACCGGCCACATCCAAAAAAGAAGGGCTTCAACGCATGTAGTGGCTCTCTTGGTGAGCCACCATGGGAGACTTTGGATGCCCCCCCTCTTCCTGCTTCTCTCCAGTTTTATACCTGAGCTGATGTCATATGGTATGGAATATTCCTTTGGTCAGTTTGGGTCAGCTGGCCCACTTGTCTCCCCTCCCAAAATCCTGCCGTCAGTTGGGGAAGGGACACTACAGTCCCAGTGCTGTGCTCAGCAGTAGCCAAAACACTGGCGTATTATCAGCACCGCTCCAGCTACCAATGCACAGCCCAGCACTGTGAGAGCTGCTGTATGGGAAATGGGCTCCATCTCAGACAGACCCAATACAATCACTTCTGAAGTATGAGCTCCAGGATGATATTAAAAGCGGTATACTCCAGTAGAGGTCCCATACTTTATCTAAAAGGACACACATGTTTTGTCTGAAATGCAAATTGAAATATTTCCATGTTGCTACTTGGATTTTTTATCCTTGGATTTTTTTCCTGACAGTTTATAAAGTTCTTTCTTCACATTAGGGGTAATATTTTACTTAGTTCCTCAGTGGTCTGCCACCCTTTTAATCCAGCTTTCTCCAATGCAATAATTTCCTTGGCTTGACTAAACAGAGAGATGCTGCTTTGCCAGGAATATCCTTTGTGCTTATTGCTATTCTAAGCAAAGTCATTCAGGTGCAGAATATGGCACTGTCAGCTATTGCTTTCACCATAATACTTGCTCTCTCTATGACACTTTGCTTACACTTGAAATAGTGCTATGATCTCCTTCTGCTTCTCTACTTTTCCAAGAAGAGAAGTATGGATTACCCTTTTTTTCACCAATATGGAAGGAATTTAGCCTAGACTTGCCCTCATCTTCTGCATTAAATGCTAACAGGCACAGAAATCCTTTCAGTTTCTTCATCTTAGATCCACTTCTAAGACTGCTGAATTAACTGCTGTCCAAAAGAAAAAGAAATTGAGTTACCTTTATCATTTATTTGTTATTGTCATTCATGACCTATTGTACATTTCAATTCAGTCTATTTGATTTTTGCCATGGTTTTGCCGTTGTTTTTTGATGGAGTTTTTCTTTGTTGACAATACTGAAACATTTGGGATCATTCAATTTCCTCTGCTGCCTGTGACTAGTTTTCTTCTCTATAACCTCTCAGATGAGCTTTCTCACAAAAATAGCTGCTGGATTCCTCACTCTCTTCTTCCAGCGGAAAATTATTCTCCACCATCTTAGATAATCAGGAGCCTGTAGCAGTCCAGACATATTAAAAATCAGGGATTTACTGTAGCCAATGCTATGCAACTATAGTATTTTAGCAGCTAGTGCATTTCTTTTGTGCATTAAATATAACAAAGGCCTATTGTGTTCAATGTGGGAAAGCAAATAATTTTTAAAATGTGATTAATTTTGTAAGTATGGACCTTTTAAGTACATGTGGCAAACCTTATGCTATGGGAATGGCACTTACTGCTCTCTCAGCATGAGTCTGACGAAGTAAACAAAACGTTAAAATACAGCCGATAGTCTCCCTGGCACTCATTAACATAGCACAGAAAGCAGAAACTAGCCACATTTTATATAAAAAGACTCTAGAAATCTGTGTCTACTTACATTAACATTAGCCAATTGGTGGGTGCCAACTACGCACATAGCATGTTTTATTTATAGGTCTATATAGTAGTCCAAAACATTCTATCAAAGAAATGTGTTATTCATTAATTCATATTTTGCTCAGCCTTATTTTACTTCTTGAACCCATCCAGGTGTTTTTTAAACGATGAGGGTAATTTAATACCAAACAGAATTCCTATTCACTCTATTTTTCAATTCCATGTAACTAAATATTCCTCCTAATTTTGTCTATTATTTACCTTTAATTAGCTCATATATAGTGGAAAGTAGAGTTTCCCTCTAGTTTTATGACAAAATTCCACAAAATGGTAAAAAATAAATATAGAATAAATGGTCAACTTACTGAACAAAGTATTTGACGTTAACTTTTTCTCATATATCCATTCCCTATATCAACTGGAATGGCAAAGACTGTGATAGATATATGCTTCTGGACCCTAATTTGTTTTAAAGTATTCATTTAAAATGTTAAAATGTTCATTCTAGCCTACTGTTTCAAAGCTCTGTATGAGATCTAGTCACACATTGCAGAACATAGATCATATCAAATGACCTCAGCAAATCCAGCAACATGCAATGTGTATGTGTTTTCACTAAAGGGGCTTTATAGGTTTCCATGACTTAACCTATGAGGTTTAAGGGGTTTTAAGGAGGAAAAACAAAACCCTTTTCTTGTTGGTTCTTTTTATCTTAAATGTGAATGTGAGCTTGGCATAATCTAATTTTAATCATGAGGAAAAATTAAAACAAAGTTAAATCAGGAACAATATATCAACAATAAAATGCTGTCAATTATTGCTTATTACCACATTTGTCACGTACATCAGTTATGTAGGTCATTTATGAATAGCCATAAAGCAAATTCTTCCATTTGCAAGGCACACAACCTTTGCCATTCAGTGATATACGTAAATACTGGTGTCAAAGCTGCTTCTGAAACTCCAACACCGGGGAGCAAGACAGAAATTTGCTACCATTAAGACATACCATTAAGACATTTCTTCAGCCTCTGAAGAAAAAGAACCATTAAATCAGCAGTAACTTTTTATAGTTACTTTCGATAAAAGAGAAAATGTCAACATTTGTAAATGACTTCTGCTGAGGACCAGAGTGTTAAAATGGGGTCAAAGACTTTTGAAGAAAATTCACAAATTTTTGCTAACATCTCTGATCCATGAAACTATTTTTAAGCTGTTTTTGCAGGGCAAGTCAATCATTTCCTAATAGATGTTTTTATTATCTTTAAATTTGTATGTGAATTCAATTTACTTTCATTTTTTTTTTAAATAATGACCATGCTGTCACATGTCTTCTACATGTTTCAGTTCTGAGATATACATACATGAAAAATCATGCTTTTCCTCTTCTGTGGAAACTGTAAATTTTCAGCCACTTAAAATATCCTTCCTGAGGTTCACTGGGCCAGATAAACATGTCCCGTTTAGTGGAATAGTACATTACTTTAGAAGGGTTTCAGGCATAGCCAACATTCTTGATCTTCTCTACAGAATTTCCAGGAGGATTTTTTAGGATGAAACTAGGCATTTGGAAGGATAAACAGAAAAAGTTCAGTTCTACAAAATCCCACTTAAAAAATTGAACATTGTGTTTCATGATTTAACTTTCAGAAGTCTTCAAGAGCTGTATCACCTATCTGACCTGTTTCTTGTATGATTATTAAGGCAGTAATAATAAAAAGAAATCAGCCTGATTTTGACAAGTTCTATTTCCACAGGATGTATGAGATTTAAGAGCTCATCTCTTCAAATTTACCCAGTTGTAGAGCAGTCATGTTAAAGTGATTTCTGTTCCTTAGCTCAGAGTTTCTAGATAGGAAGACTGCAGCTGTTCATGTATTTGGAAAAGGCAAAATCAAGGTCATATTCTACAAAATGAGACTAGGTTAAGTCTGAAGAGCCTATCAATAAGACTGAGGGACAGCTGAAGAAAGCCAGAGAGTTTAGATAGAAACATTGCCTTGGGTGAAACGTTCTTATTAGAAACTTTACCCCTAACTTTATCAGCTGCCTAAAGTCCTGAAAGAAGGACCCTTTGCTACTCCAGTGAAAAACAGACTTTCTTTAGCATCATTTCCCTATAAATAATAATGGTTACAGTCATTTGCCAAACACTGAATTACAAGTCATGAAAAGCATTTGGGTCTAGCATGCAATTTAGGCAGAGATTAGGTTTCCATACCCAAAACAACCACCCTTCATCATTACACATCCTAAGTTTTGCAATTATTCATGTCTACGTGGATCATAACCTTAGTCAAATTGAGCCTATCACTAAAACGGTTTAGGACATCTGGAAGTCCCTTGAGAGGCCTGGTGTCTCACACACTAGAAGAGGAATCCCAAAACATTTTGTCAGCAGCAGCATGTTTAGCACAAAGCAGAGCACCAGAGCTACTTTCAATAAATAAAGTAATTTCAATAAGAGTAACCCTTCACTGTTTGCATGATTAGTAGCTGCTAGTTAGCGATTAAAGCACTTTCCCAGGAAGAGGGAAGCTTGATTTCAGCTCCTTTACTCATAGACATCCAGACTTCTTTTTGTCAGGAGAAAGAGAAAACCATTGCTGCAGTGAAAAAGAATTACGTACCCCTAGTGTAGAATTGTGCCAAATATGCAATAAAGTAGAAAAAAACCCCAAGCAAATAAAGCTCCGTTAGGGGATATTATTGAAAGGGGAGTTTCCTTTTCCAGAAGGTGTCTAGATATGGTCTTAGATATGTACAAAAGGTCGCAATAGTCTTTTTACACAGAAAGACCTGAAAAAAGATAACATTTTTCCTATCTCTGGTTACATGCAGTTTATAATTTTGGAATTGGTGGATCAAGAGATATGTGCCTTATATTCTAGATATATCCAATATTTTTCTAACAGGTGTTTAATACCAAATTAGCAAGTGGGAATCCTTTGGGATACATACATAATCACTGAATTTTAGGTCAAATGAGACTTTCCCATGTTGCCTTGAGGTATCATTTTGTGAAGTCAGGTGTTAAAGTAAAGGTGATGATAAAGAAGTGGATGAATCTTCTGGAAGCTGATCAAATGCTGTCTTCAACAATGGTGATTCACGTACACAGAGAGCAACCATACAAGCTGGTTACACTGCTCTCAGTGTTTTGCCTGATGTTCCTCAATAACAGTTACTAGCAATGCTGAATCATCCGTAACATACATATAAATTGTTAAGCTGCAAGTGTTTTTCAGGTTCTACCACACTGAGATTCTGAGGACTCCCTCAGTTCAGTTTCTGATTGTTTACAATCTCCTGCTGTGCCTGCAATATGCTTGAATTGTACTTAAAACACATAAATCTGCCTTCAAAGGCAGCTTGGGAGGCAAAAGTGTGGCTAGGGAATTTTAAATGGAAGGGACAAGCAATGGCTACAAAGAACTCAGTTTTTAGTAGTAGGTGTTGCAGTTTGTTCCAATTACAGCACACACTAGAGTGTGAAATGTTCATGCCAATCTAGTAAAAAGAAAAAATACACGCAATGCTGAAATTAACACCTTTGTAATTACAGACAAACTTGTTTACTACTACCCGGCAAGTGCAGCTGAGGCAGGTCTAGAGAAACGCATGTATAGAGGGTTGTGAAAGAGAAATTGGCATTTTTTCAGTGTGACTTCATAATTGGAACCCTCTTTGTCATCCAGATAAAATAATCTGCATTTCTAAGGGAAAGAATATAAGAATTTACTACATCTAAGAGTGTACTACATCTATATTTACCTCACTGAAATCAAAACAAAAAGGGCCCTTTTTTTACCCTTTCTTTCCCTCATGTACCATAAAAATCACAAAACTATACATTTGGCATTCTTCAACATAATTTATAGTCCTTTTTTCAAATCAAGCCAGTAACAGAGCGTCACAGAGGCAAACGTGCCTTTCATTTGCATTTGATGTCTCAGACTCATTGCAAAATGAACAGCTGGATATCCCTCAGTAATCCTGGTCCCTTACTATTCCCACACTTTCTCAGTGACTCATCCAGGAAAACAGCACTGAGTGTGTCTTTTTTATCCGTGTTCTCCTTAGTGATTGTAAGATTATTTTAGTTAGGTTCACTTGCCAAACAGATCTTTCCCCACTTTATTATATCGTCATTATTATTTCTACTATATAGGAAGTATATTGTTGCATATCATATATCAAAACATTACTAATGCCATTAAGACAATGCCAAGACTAGTCATGTGATATGCATGAGAAGGCAGCTCTGTTCTTCAGAGAGTCTTGAACATTAGCTGACCAATTTCTGTGCATCTAGTTTGACGTGCATGACAAAGCCAGAAAAAGACATCCTGTCCAAGAGAGAAGGAAGCTCTCTTTTTCAAAATAAAGCCTGAGGAACAGGGTCACAACCTTTGAAAAAGCAGCATTCTCTCATCCAAATGCTTTCTAGATGTGATCTATGTGAGAATAGATGTTTCCATGGAAGATATCATTTATCAAGGTTTATGCAGAGAAAACTTTTGACACAGTTGTAACTTTTTGTTTTCATAAAAGTTTTTTGCATAAAGAGGAAGAAAAAGTGTCATTTATTTATGTCTCAAAGGACAGAAATAAGGTCACAGGGAACCATAATTTCAGTATCTCCTAACCTCTTAAACCTTGCCTTTGCAACCTCATGATCAATTTGATAGTGTACCTTCCTGTAGCGTAATGAGAAATCTCTTCACAACAGGTCCTCTCCTGGTCCAGATATTTCCATCTACTTCTGTAGGTAACTGAGGCCACTACAGTTCTGATCTTTACTGTTGATTTTTTTTTTTTTTTTTTGTGGGGCATCTGAAAGCAAAATATTAAAATAATTAAACAGCTTTAATTTTTTCCCTTCCTTTTGTCTCGTTTTTAATTTCTGGTAATCGTAGTATAATATGTATTAAACAAGAAGTGGGTGGTTTTAATATTGACTATCACTATTAGTAGCATCCTGACTATATTTATAACCTTGGAAGAATTAGTGTTTGGTCTTTCCTTATTGCAGTTCATGTTGCATTTCATTTGTATATCTTAGCAGAAAATATAGTGTATCTAGTCACCATAGGAACACATTCCCCATCTGCTCTATTATCACATTTTTTCCCCTTGACTTCTGTAGATTGCATACTCTCTACTATGTTGTCAAGATATGTAGGGGCCAATTTCCTCCCCATTTAAAAGGAGTTACGACAGACATGAAAGCAGTCCTGTTTCTTAACTCTTGGAATTCCATGGCTTTTCATGTATACAAGATTTTTAACAGTATATCTCCAAAAAAATCCTCCTTTTCTAACCTTTCCAACAATACTGCTTTTGAAGAAAGTGTGTTGGAAATTGTGTCAAATGCTTTTAAAAAAAAAATGCAGTTTCTTTTTGCAAAAGTTTATATCCCATTATGCATCATGATCTCCCCTCTGTCTGAGCCATGTGACTCATTGTTAGAGTGCTGTGGTGCAACGGGAGAAAGTTTGCCAAGAAGCCTAGCCCATATGAAAGCATGGGAACCTGGGGGTACTACTCAAATCCCTATGAGGCACAATAGGCTGAAACAGATTAATGTTGAACTGACTTGAAACAGAGTGTTTGGGTTCAGTTCAAGAAAATAAAACATTTTGATTTAGTAAGTCAAAACTAAATGTAGACATTTCTAAATCGAATTATTTTGGAACATTTCATTAAAAAAAAAATCGTGATATTTCAACTTTTTGTTTCTTTTCTGAAGGAACATCATGTTGAAATACTGGTTTTGCCTGTGGGATATTTTCTGTTCCCAGTGAGGAAAAAATAGCATATACAAAACAACAAATTAATTCAAAGTCAATCGTATCTGTGTACTGTATTCAGTCCTTTTGCTGCCAATTATTTTTTTCAATTTAAAATGTAAGGAGAATTAGTGCGCATACACAAGGAAAAGGGGATAAAAACATTTCCAGTTTTATGCGTTACTTTAATGTGAAGTAGATTTATTCTCCATTCATAAAAGTCAATTAGATAATTTGAATTTTAAAAAAGTAACAAAGTTTTTACATAGAGACACAGCATAGCCACAGGAATAAATTCACTTGTTTAAAATTTTGGTTTTGGTTTAGACAGATTTAGTAGTTCATTAGGCTTAGGAATACAGAAATACTGATTGAAAATCAGTCCCTACTATCACAGGTAATCATACTGTACAATTTTTTTATGAATTAATGAGGCTTGACCTTAAAACTCTTTAGTTTTTGCTCCCACTCATCCTAATTGGACATTAGTCCTTTTCTGCTACAAACCACTTACTAGAAAGCCACAATTAATTCACTATTAATATTTACACAAAATATTACTGTAATTATATTTCTTCAGCAGAACAATTTTCTTCCTCTCATCTTCCTCTTCCTGATAAAGGAAGTTTCCAGCACATGATCTCCCAAGGTTTTCCCCCATCTGCTATATATTTGCTTCTACTTTCATTCCCTTATTCCCATCCAGGCTTTCTGCTCTCTGTCCTGTGTTCAGCACCACTCTAAAATGAAACCCTGAAGAAGCAGTCAGTTGGTTGTACAGCAGGTCTTTGTTATATTTGTTCCATCTGCTTCTTTCTTACTGCTGAACAACACTTTACTGCATGCTAGTTGGGAGCAGGATCTGGTGAAATGAGGGAGGGACTGTCCCTTCCAGGCTTGGATTCCTTACGTGTTCCTCAGTGACCTTCCCAATTTGCTCTGACTGCAGGACTGCATGTCTGCTCTCGAGGCGTGGTTTTGCGAGAAACCTTGTGGTAAAATAAGGGGAATCCACTTTAGACTTTCCACTGGGCTGGCTGTCTCTCAGACTCCCCAAAATACATGCCAAAGTTCCTCTTATTGCTTTCACCAGCAAAACACGTTTAAGCTTTTTGCAGTTCAAGTCATGTTAATATTATTAATCAGATTAACTCCTGGCAGGCTTTTCTTCCAAACACAGTGCATCTCTATGGAAACACAGAACTGCATGGAAAACTATATATTGAACACACATAGTAAAAAATCATTTAAAATGCTATTGAGGCACATTTACTACTCTTATACAGAGAAGTTATTCATTGGAAAATCCATATAATTTACAAAGGTAACACTTGCAAGACCACTCAAAAGACTTAGTTACGTTTTTCTAACTTTTAACAGAATTTAAAAATTTTAGCATGTTATTCAAAAGTGCCTGTAACTTAGTTAGGAGAAGGAGTATACTTTTGAAGCAAATTTATCCCCATTCAGCAGGCCTCAGTTCATACCATGGAGTGGTCTGGGAGTGCACAAAACCAGACCCTGAAACTGGAAACTGGAAGATGTGCCCTAGGAGTCCTCATGACTGACCTGCAGCTGACAGGGATTTGGCCCCAAGATCAGGCTAACATGAGCCAGAGCGACATATATAGAGCAGCAGCTCTTTGTCTCCCTCCACATCTGCTCCCATCAGGACACACCAGTTGCTAATGAAGACACAGTCTCAGGTTGTGTGTTTTGCTATCTTAGATGCTTGTGCGCTCTTACCTATAATCCAATATAGCTCTAACACAAGGTATAACCACTTCTTTTATGTTTTGAAACCTTGGGCAGAAACTAGTACCTTTTTTTTCTTTTTGGCCCTGTTTTCCAACACAGAACAGATGTGACTGACTATTTAAATTAATTCCTACACAGCCCCAGAAGAGTGGATAAAGCTCTCTCAAGATCATGGATATTTAACTTATTTATACATATTTGTTCATACAACATTTTGTTCCAAGCATAACATTAAGAATTTTTGTATTTTATGTGCCTGATAAAATCATAACATATTCCTTACTTGGAGTAGAGATTGAGTGGAAAAATCAGAGCAGAAAGGGATACGTATAAGCAAAATTATTTGGCTGTTAAATGTATTTGATCTCCTCACCTTTTCAAATTTGTGCTTATTGAAAGGTTTATCCTAAAAGTTGCTGTCACTTTTGGGCATCTTTGAAGTCAACTAAGAGCTGAAGTCAACAGGATCATCATGTTCAGGCCCTTATTGTTGAATAGCAGATTCCCTACTGCCTATGTATATTGCAATTATCCTTGTTTCTATAATTACACTATGCAATCATCAGCTGTCCAGGATAAGATCCTTATTAGGCTAATACCATAACTTAAAGGGGTCAGGGTGCCCTTTTGGCATGCTTCACATACCCCGTGCTTTTGTGGCAAAATGAATTCACTAAAAATAGTTATACATTGATCATAATTAAACAGCCACCCCAAAGATTCCCATGTTTAGTTTATAGTTGTTGTCTAGAGATTACTTTTAATCCTGTTTTAATCTTGCTTCTTTTTTTTTTTTGTATGTTTGTTTGCGACTTAGAGTAATGTTATTGCTTTCAGTCATAATTTAGAATAAGCTATTAAACTTTTACTGCAAATGCAACTTCAGTGCAGAATTCCCCAAATAATGTGACTAGAAGCAGCTCACCCAACCACAAACTCTGGAACGTTTCTGTCTATAACATTTTAAAAAATTAAAATGAGCAAACATTAGCCCTATCCCAGTTAGTGATAATGGTGAAGATAAACTATGTTTTACATAATGTGAAGAATCTAGTTTTTTTTTCTGCACCAAATATTCACCATTCTTACATCAAGTATCTGAGATAGGATATTCAGGACCTTTCTTTCTCTTTGATTTTTCTTGTTGCTTTATATAACAGAGCATTTAGAAATGTGAGAGATTGGAGAAGGGAGTAGGTTATGATAACTTTTAGTTTGTTATAGTATTTTCTCATTTCTGCTCTTTAAAACACGTGTCAAAAGTTAAGTGAAGGTTTTCCTCATGTTTGCAAAGTGTGTATTTTCTACCAAGTCTATAAATACAAAATCAAGTGGATGAATACCTGCATTCCAATAAAGGCAGCCTAAATATTTTAATCAGTAGAAAATGATACTTCTAACTATATTATTTTTTCTCCTTTTTTTTTTCTTTTCTTTTTTTTTTTTTACCTGCAGGTTTATTTTTAATGTTTCATGCTATTTCTCTTAATGATTCCACTGAATCTAGATTGAGATAGTTCAAGAAATCATTTATTCTTTTCCTGCAATTTGGCTCAAGGCTTAGTCTTGTAATCGCTGGGAGTTTTTGCAGTTGGATTACACTGTGACCACTGTTCCCTCTAGTCTTCCCAAGAATTAACTGTCCTAGTTGCGTCTTCTATCCCTACCACTGCCATTCAACCACTGCTGGACTTTTTCTGCTATCAATACTCACCAGCTCAAGATCAGGTTTGATTTTTGAGTATTATTCACATGAAACATCAATATGCAGTAATTTATTGAATGGTTATTTTCTAAGGCCAGATATAAGAAATAATAAAACAAACAAAAAGTAAAGAATGAGGAATGAGGTTTGAGGAAGCTATAGCATGGAGAAACATCTGTAACAGACACAATCTCCTTTTAACCTAAAACCTGTTTGGGAAATTGTTGTCAGAATAATCAGATGAAAAATACCCAATTCTGCAAAATAGTTTTTCAAGAGGAAATGTAGAGTGCCATTAGAAACATTACTACTTGCAAAATCAAAATTGAATATACATTCTTTTGGTAGATTTCATTGAAAATAAAATTGTTTAACTTGCTGGAAAAGATTCCTATTTCTTTTTTAAAGTCAGTTCTGCATTAAATTTCACTTACCTAAAGCCTGTGGTACCTAAAAGGAGTTGTAGGAATAGCAGCAGAGGTTTTTCTGTTCCATCTCTGTGAAATAGATAGGTAGACCAGGAAAAACACTCTCATGCTCATGTTATTCAAATATCCTCCCAAAGGCTTCATAAGCCATGACAGTTCTTCTCATTCAGGTGGTGCATATTTGTGCTGCCAAGCTTGTCTGTATAGATCTTAAAAATGCCAGACTGTTGCTAGTTTTTGAAAAGATAAGACGGTGAGTATTCTGACCCATGACGTGACTGATGTCTCATTTTTGTCAGTTTAACACATGTAATTCACATCCATAGGCACTGCTTTAACTCAGTGCTCCCAGGTGTGGTACAAGAGGTTGTTAGGATATAATACCAGTATTTTGGTAACAGTATTTTGGTACGTCACTTTTGAATGCCATGTAAGGCTATTGTGCATGTGAATGTTTTTTTCAAAACACATAAAACTTTGTTTTCTTCCATGGGTTGATGATGGTGGAATCTTAAAATTTATTTCTTTTGACCAAAATATAATTAGAAAATTTGCACATTCAGAGGTAACAATAGAGAAATGAAATTGTTTTACTCATTTTAAATTCAAATTCTTCTCCTAAGGACACTATCATAGTTACATGAAGAATTCCAGTGATGGGAGCTATGCAAAATAATTTCTTCAGCCACCTTTTAAAAACAATTTATACATAAAGACAATAATTCATTACAAGAACAAGCAACTGAAATTTTCAAGTTAGATTTCCAGATACCTAGACTTAACATCAGTACAGTGAATATTTCTCCTCTCATAAATGTCCCAAATGTCCGTGAAGCCCCAGATAACAGGAAATGAACTCTGAATACTGGTCTGACCTCTTATCTAAAAATTGGCATCGTCATTAGAATGACTATGATCTTTCAAGTTCTTACGGGAAAAAGTCTATCAGCAGAAATGCCAGCATAGTTTATGTGTTTTTTCCAGTTTCTAATAGGATTACTGTACCAGCTGTTAGACTTGATGTCGCTACATTGCCATTTACTTTGTAAGACAGACAAAAGTAGTAAGTAATTCAAGTGAAATACAGGTGCAAAAGTGGTTTGATGTTTGAAATGAAACTCCTTAAGTGTGCATCTTAGAAAAGAAAAATCAGAATAAGGTCTGTAGGTTTTTTTTGAAATTGCTTAATACAAAGATATTACATTGTTTCATACCAGTATAATCTTTTGTCATGAAAGATTACATTAATAGTTAGATTTTAAGTTATTCCTGAATGTCTTTGCTTTATTAAATTTGTCTTAATGAAATATTAATTAACACTGAAAAAATAGACTCTTCAGTGCTATAAATTAGTAAAGAGCCTGACTATCTCCACAATAAAATGCATAAGGCACAATCCAATGTCTAATGTTAAAAAACCCGACACAATGCTGTGTAGCTGGCCATTACGACACAATGTCTCGTTTTCCAGGAACTATCAAAATATGCATTTTATGAGTTATTGAAGTTCATTGTCTGGTCAGCAACAGAATTACTATGAAATTCTTTATTAATAATACATTGTAAATATTATGTCTACTAAAAAAGATAGACATATTATGCTGTCACACTTGTGGGAGAAGATGTACACTCTTCCTGAAGATATTTTCTGACCTGAAATCACAAGTTTCTCAATCTAGTCTCAGTCACAGCATATTCCTTGTGGTATCACATGCAAGTGAAGATTTCTCCCTAGGGAAGTAAGTAAAAAAATTCCAAATTAAATCCTTACTGAAATTAATGAGGATATCTTTTGAGCTTCTTGTAAAAATAATAAGCTGCACACTAAGCTGGTTCACTAACCTGGTGCAAATACTCATTAGTTGTTTAGAACTACTTGGTTTACTGGGAAATTTTAAAATGACCTTTTTTTTTTTTTTAATGTTTAAATCATACACTTTAAATCATATCTTGGAGATATAAGGAGATAAAAATGGAACATGTCAACGTCTTCAAAATCATCTATGGAAGAAACTCAGTAAGAGCATCTATTTGATACGGATACTTCATTCCTTGCCTCTTGAAAGGGTATTCACTTATGCTGTCTGCTACTAAAAACCTGCACACAATTTTAACCTACACGGACTCAGAAATAGTTAAATCAGCAATAAATAGATATCACCACAAATTTTACAAAGCAGTGCTCTGCGAATCTTTGCTTTCAAGCAGTTAGACATAGTGTGACTGTTTCAATATGTACGAGTCACGACATAAGCCAGGAAGTTTAAAACATTCTCAGTGTTCTGTTTTTCATGGTATTATAGCATTATAGGGCATTATAGCAGTCTACGAGTATCTCTTTATGGTAATGTTGTGCTTACTGGATGCTGGAGGGATACTTTCTGGGTGTTTTTTTTCCCTCAAGACATGTTTGAAAAAGTATCTGAGTAATTGCACCATTACTCCAGCAAAGGCTTTGCTTCTGATTACTGGAGTTTAAAACACAATTCAGTGTTTAAGTAAGTATTCTCTTTGGCTGCTATATATCATCTGGAAAGATGTGAATTTTTGGAATGGCTCAGCAACAAACGCAGTCTTGGTCAGCAAGGCCTTTTCCTTGGGATTGTTTTTGAAGGCTAGAAAGCTACGTTCACACCCAGAGAACAACACAGTTCAACATCAACACATGCAGAAAATAAACAGACTCTCCAGCTTTAGCCCAGTCCCATGACCTCTGCGTACAGAGCTTAACCTTCCAAAAGGCATTCAACTTCGTTGGGTCACTGGAGGAGGGGTGAAGATGTCTTGTTTGCTGGAAAATGCCACTGTGACCAGGGAAATATTTTGTGAGACAATATCCTGATGCAAGCATTTACCTTTGTGTGATATACCTATGTTATTTCATGCCAAAGATCAAGAAATGACACTCCCTTTGGGGAAACTATTGTTATCCATCAAGTGCTGCTGGTTCAGTCACTTTTGATGAAGAGTTATAGTTCCATACTTCAGAGATTTGGAGAATGAAGTGCATCTAGATGTATACTCTTTGGTTTTTGAAAAAAAAACCCCAAACAAAAAAACTCCCAAGAATTAGAAATCGCAAAACATTTAAATTAGGAACTGTAAACACTTTAAACTGCAATGCAAAATGCATTTTTTGTGTAACATGGGACAGTAACAGATATCTGAATTGCAGTGGAAAGATATGTTAAATATGGATGTCATTTTTACCACTGGAGACCTGGGTTGAAATTCCCACTAGGGGATACCTTTATAGATCTCATTTTAGTATACTGTAGTCATATCATTATAAAACCATCAAATGCAATTTGGCACAGCATGATACTTAAATGGTGGCCTGAAATTAACAGACTGAATTACCGTGTACAAGCAGCCAAAGTTATTCATAAATTGGAATTTGGATAAGTAAGTGAAGTACCCTATTGAACTCAGTACTTTTATATTCCCGATCTCTGTTTTCTGAGCTTTGAAATACTTTTTCCAGTCATGCTTTAGTTGAACTTCCAGAATATTTAACCACTTAAAATGGGAGAAAAACTGAGGTCAGGATGCTGTCTTAGGTACTTATGAGAGATAGTGCTTTTACATTTGTAAACTATCTTGTAAAAATTTTAATTAAAGGAACTACATCTTGGCATCTGTGAGGTCTTGTGCAATTAGTTGCTTTAAACTCCATTTTCTCCCCTTGCTACCAATTAAGCAAAACTTGTGTGCAAAAGTAATGGTTGCCTCAGTGACAAAATCAGAACATGCTAAATAATGTGATTAAACTTGTTAAAAGCCAAAATAAACACTTATAATTATCTCAAGAAAACCTGCATAGCCAAGTGAGAGCTCTATAAAGTGAAACTCTGTATCCATAATTTCAGACTTTCCTACACAATAGATCATAGTTAAAGATCTGTTAACAGACCTCTGACTGCTGAACTGGGAAGCTTGTGGGTTTTTTCTAAACCTATTGGCATAATGTGGATTTATGCAAGAGGTGCAAATTGGAAGTTGTTTGCTATTGGAGCTATTGGCAGAACAGAAATCATACTGTAGGGTTAGCAGCGTGAGGTACATTGCTTTGAAATTACACAGCAGGGTTTCCTCGTGTTGCTTTGCTTGCCTTTAAGACCAAGGTCTTACACTGTCTGGCCATGATTAAAATCAAAGTGTAGGCCTCTTTGCTGGGTGCCAGTAAATGAAGGTGAAAAACAGAAACAATCTGGATTCTTAATTATTTAAAAATGCAACATAGGCAAAAAACTAAGATGAAAGCATTTGTAGCTAATCTATCCTAATTATTCCACATAAAATGATTTCCTAAAGAGGCCTATATCTTGAGATAGTCACTTTCTATGACGATGCAAGATCTTTTTTTACCATATAGCATCTTTTACTTAAACCCTGGCATGTATACCGAAAACAAGAACTGACAAACAGATTAGATGATAGGCTTATTCATATCCAGGTTCAAGGGTACATCAAACCTTGAAATAAACTAAGATACTACACTGAATTTACTGAAAATTAAATGACCATTAGCTTGGCCCAGTAGTAAAAAGGTGCACTTTGGAGATGCTCCACTCTGCTGCCATACTATGAAGATAATTGTGAGCATATACATGCTGGCAAGGGGGATCAGAAAAAGCAAAGGACTCTGACATCAGAAAATAAAGATATGGTAGTGGCATAGGATCCCTCAGAGTAAATCCAGGGCTTTGTACTCTGAGAATCTCATGCTTGTTTCAGTCACTGTGGTCCCCTTTCAAGTAAAATCATAGCAAAATACTGGCGTTTGACAGAAAGTCAATGCTAAAAGTGGACACTACGAGAGCTATCTACCCTACTGTCAGTTTTACCATAAGTGAACAAGGGGCTTTTTCTTTACTTGTCAGCATATTTCAAAGTACTCGCTGTCAGTATATTTTTTCCTAATCAGCTCTTGGAGGTCTTACTGATAGACAAGGCTCTTGACTGAAATGAAGATGCTGCAGGCATATCTGGAGATAGTCAAGGACAAGCATTAAAGTTGATGTGCAAACTACTCACCCACTTTAACTTTGGACTTATTTAACATGCAATCTTTTAATTTAAACTGTAGTACTTGAAAGTCAGCTTTTTGGCCTCATATGAAAAGTATCTTCTTTTTTTTTCATAGTCCAGGCTTTCTTCCTCCATTCCTCTATTTCTTCAAGTCCCCTCCTGCAATCTGTTTAAGGCAAGGAGGATTCTGTAAGTTAAGACTTAGGTGTTTCACCTGCTGTGCATTCTCTGAAAAATAGTTTTCCTAAATATTCTCATTCTTCTCCCTGTGCTTTGGTATTCCCTGTGAGATAGTCACCTGTCTCTTCTTCCTCCCCTTTCTACTTTTTCCACACTCTGCAGGGTGCACCCAGTATATGCACTGGTAAATCAATCCTATAGTATCTGTTAGAAGTTGTTTCTGAAAAGGAATCCCTTACAGGATGATGGTTACACATGCTGACTCCTGCCAATATTGCCTGAACTTGGTGCATAAGCACAAAATGCTGTCTTTATAGGTATATATGCCGCAGGAAAATTTTGTTTTCGGTTTGTGATCTGGCAGTTGGACACTGAGAACTTTGCAAGAAAAGAGTGAGCAGAAAAACTGGCTTTCCTTCCTTCTTCACATGTTATATCTTTGTGCAGGTGACCTAACTTCAGAAGTAATGCATTCTCACTGAAATTACTGTATCTTAAATAAAACAACCAAACTGCAAAACGTCTTAATAATGTACAAAGGAAATCAAACCCATAGAAAATCCGTCTGTTCAAGACAAAATTTTTCTCCTAAACCATTCCTGGTTGGTTGATATCTTCAATTACAGGTTTGTGTATGTCATCCAAAACTTTTAAAATCCTGTTTTAGAATAATTGTGGGTGCTTTAAAGAACATGCAAAAATTAGTGTGGATGGATAGATATTTCCCAGGGCAAAGAAGGAGAATATGAATATATACTACTAATATAAAAATAAACAAAACCTGGATTGCTTGATTGGCAGAGAAGAGAAAATCTGGCAATTGATTTCAACTCCAAGTTAAAAAATAAAACCAAGCCATGGACAAAGCCAAGAGCAAAATAGTGAACCCTAACACTACTAGTACATTAGATTAGGAATGATAAGGCCTCTGAGCTCCTGCTGTATTTTGCATCACAGTCTTGGCATATACCCTTGGACAATTCCCTGAATCTCTCCTCAGCCACAGAATGGAATAAAATCCTCGTCCTTTTGTGATATGAAGATTGTTAATACTTTATGTTTTAAGTTAAGAAGGGGAAAATAAAGAAAAATAAAGCAGAAATTAGCTCTAAACCCACCTGGAGTATACAATATTGTGTAAAAAAACTGCCAATGCATTTTTATGCTTTTTAGGAGGATTTTAATATTACATATATTCACATAGATTGTCTTAGATCAAGTACTTAGTAGATGCCCCTCATTTGAAAACATGATTCAACCTTTTATGTAAATGGGGCCAGAGAGACTAAAAAACAGGATAATGACAAATGATAAAATATCTAACTGTCCAAGTCAATGGAAGGATCAGTGTAAGACCTATTTTTAATCAACATCTTAGTGGTTTTGAAAATGGAATAAAGGTCACGTAAAATGATTTGCTGCTGATGATGCTGATGATCTTGCCAAAAGTAAAGCCAGAGAAAATGCAGAGGACCAGAGAGGTTAAACAAATGTGGTGAGGAAAGTAAACCCTCAACCTGGTGGGAAAAAAAAAAGAAAAAGGAAAAAAAGTTAGCATTTGATAAAAAAGATAAAATACACATGGGAAAGAAAGCAATAACAGTGAACAAGTCCTTTGGCTCATGCCAAAATCAAGTTAGATTTGTGGTTTTAGCAAGATCAGACATCAGAGTTGTTTTACTTGGACTGTCTCTGCCATGGCAAGTGAGAAGGAAAGTGTCTCTTTCTGACCATAGTCATGCACCATCAATATTAATAAAGTATTTATAGTGAATTTTGGTGGATAAAAGAGGGAACACTATATTGTGCTGCTAACCCCAGTTACTGAAGACTTATGATTCAGGCTCTCTCCTGAGCTTCCTTATTGCAAGCTATAAAAAGCATTATATTTTAAAAGTAGGAAGTACTCCGTTTCTTTAGCTCTTAGAAACATTAAGCGTTGCATTTTAAGGTTTATAGTGAGGGAGAGGACTATGAAAAAAAATGCAAACCAACTGTCTTTGTTACTGTTGTTGGTTTTGTTTTTAGAGATGGAAAGAAAAGCGGAGATTTGCTCTTTCTATGTAATTTCAGGAGCTGGAGCCTTAAAGCAAACAAGTATTATGATAAAATCTTCAGATCTTGCAAGCTGTAGTATTCACTTATAAACACTATGACTGAAGGATGGTGATTTACCTAAATTAAGATGAAAGGCAATTGTACTCTGAAGGTCCCCTGGTAAAGTGGCTGTTACTGAGCTGTTGCTGTGTAGTGATATGGCAGATGCTGACAGAGGTCAGAAACATCTTCTGTGTCTGTCTGACCAGTTTGAGGACCACCTAAAGAAGTTCAACTCTGCCTGAATCTGAGAGCAGATTTCATATTTTACATTAGGTATTTATGTAGCACTATTATTTTTAATTTGTAATATTAGATTTAATGTGCTTATATATGAACTTGCAAATTATCTGTGGTTAACGGTCTATAAAATAATATCTCTATCTATAATAGTTGAAGTACTGAGAAAGCAGCAATAATTATATATAAAACTCCAAGAGAATAAAGTATGCTTCTTTGCTGTGCTACCTCCAGTTGCAAAACCATTCTTTACACAGCATGCTGCAGCTCAGAAGAGCTAAGGGAATGTGTTCAATCCAATTAATATCTGCAGATTATTAAAGATTATTGCCATAATTTAATTTGATTGGAAATCTGAAGTGGACTGGTATTGATGTCATGATTGATAGTGAGGGGATTAAAAAGAAAAATATAGCCAACACTGAAGTAATGTGTCCTAGATTATGTTGTTTATCATTAAGGCAGATTTTTGACAAAGTGCTGTTGAAAATTTTGAACTTTGTCTTTTTTGTCCACAGCTTGCTCTCTCTACTTATGCAAATGAACGCCTCCTCTTTGTTTTCAAATAGCCTAAATTTCTGATCTCTTCTTCCCTCAACAGCCACTGCCACCAATCAGAAGTGAAAACATCTATAGCAGATTCTGTCCATCTCTTCTAATGTATTTGCAAGTCCTTGTACAAGGGAATAAATTAGAAGCTCTTTTTTAATATAAAATGCTTCTTACTCCAACATGAAGGAGAGCTGTTAAAAGATCCCACATAAAAAAACTTCTCATGTAAATAAAACCATCAGAAAACAAAACAAATTTAGAATCAAATTTGGTTAATGTAAATGAAAATCATGGAAAAGATTTAACCATACTTTTTTGGTGACTAAAAGACAAAGACTTAACAAAATGAACTGTAAAGGATATGAGTGTTCAAAAAGGATGAAAAACAAAGGTTAAATTTAGATTCAGGTTATGTTTGGCTTGTGTTGCATGTAATATTCTGATTCTTTATATAATTAAACAAAGCATCAATAAATGTACAATCTCAATTTTTAGAGTATATAAAGTAATCTAGAAAAAATATGATTTTAAAGGAATTATATTAGAAAAAGTCTATTCACAATTTTTTGTTTGTTTTTTTTTAGAAAATGTGACAGTATTAAATGACCTAGTAAAAGACAAAAGGACTTAAAAACTTCTTGTCTTTAAAATTTTTGAAGCAGAATTTAGAATGTGCTTTGAGGTACTGACCTATCAAGCAGTTTTCCATGGAGAGTAACAGAAAATATACATCAATAGACAGATAAAATTTATGCAGAGATTCTCAAAGTAGAGGAAGGCTGAGGACAGACATACAATTTATGTCCTTGAGCAGCTTCATTCAAGCAGAGTGGCTCCATACTAGAGTCTAAATCTCAAGGCTGAAGGAGTTCTAACAACTACAACTCAAGTGTCTTAAGCCTTTTTTTGAATAAAGCAGCAAAACACTTAGGCTTCTATAATGTCCAACACTATAGGGAGATGTGCTAGACAGGTAAAAATTCTTATGCTAACACTTCCTACTGCAATTTTTTAATTGCATTAATTCATGCTTAAAAGAATGAATTATTTCTGATATGGAATACGTTTAGTTTCAAAAACTTGATGTGTAATTATTGCCCCATAATCTCTTTAAAGTATAGTCACAGTTCTAAATGTAAACCCACATTTAGACAGGCCAAAAATTGTTGAGCAACTGACTGAAAGAAAAAATGTGCATAAAAAAACTCCTTTCAGTGAATCAGGAGAAAAAAGCCTTTCAGAGTTGGCAATTTTGGATGATCTTGATATTAAAGACCTGTCAAGGAAAATCCAGATAATTGCAAAAAGCAAAGCTAATTGTTTTCACTGGTATTCATTGCAGAAGAGACTATACACACAACATATGTTTTACTGAAGTATAGTATGAAGAACTGTCTCCAATCGAAACATGAGTCAAAGGGGTCTGTTCTGCAGTGATAAATTAAGGAAGAAAAGTTATTCAGAACCTAAATGGTATAACCAGGAATGCCAAAGATACTCTAATAGGAAAAAACCTGTACTGGTAATTAGGAAGTGTTAATTATTATTTAAATTTGCTTTGATACTGTCATGGTTTAGGAATGGCACTCCCCTCGCCGCCCTGCTCCAGACTCTCCCAAACCAGATGCTGCTCGTTCCCCCGCCTCATTCCCCTCTTCCTTCCTGCTCTGGGAGTTGAGAATTGGAAGTGTAAGAAGGTGAAAATTGCGTGTTCAAAACAATTTACTGGAAACACCAATGAGTTGAGAAAATGAATAGTAGCAGCAACAATATACAAAAGTTATAAGAGAAAGAAAAGATTTACACTGAAAGCCTGTGACAAATACCAACCAGCTCTTCCCACCACTCCCCCAGGACAAAAAAAGGTCTTTCTTTCCAAAAGCAAGGGAGTCCCTTTTCCCTGCTCCCTGGCAATGATGTAAGGCGGTATTGAATAACATCAGGGTCTTGGCCACTCCCACTCGGCGCCGTGAACTGCAGCCCAGAACTGCGGAGCTCCAGCAATCCTGGGGGCTCAGCCTCCCTGGCGGCTGGGCTTACAGGCATGGGTCACCCATGCCAGGCTGCTGCAAAATAATTAACTCTGTCCTAGCTAAAACTAGGACAGATAATCAGAGAATACGATGCAAATCTTTTTTTTGCCCCATCAGATACTAATGCAGAATTTTATTTCTAGACTGTTTTTATGTAAGCCTAGATAAAGTGCTGGAGACCATACCAGAATATGATATGCAGATAGGATGCTTTGGGTAAAAGTTGGTAAGTTTTGCAGATGTATTCATTATTCAATATGGTGACTGCTGACCTTCATGTGGTCTATCACAGGATAGGTATATTTTATTGACCCTACACCAGTTTGAACTGGGAAGAATTTCTTTCTTGTATTTGCAGATAGTCCTGTCCCTTATCAAAGTTTATTAGTGATATCCATGAATGGTGAATGAGTCCATGAGCTTTGTGCAAATCTATAGCTTCCCCCTGTCCTAGGCATCATGTCTGGGCAGCCTGGTGTCCAAGGTGATCCTACCTGGGCATACAGACGTTCTTGGAGTACAGCTAACTTTTAAAACTTTTCTTAGCTTGTGTCAGTTTAACACTGTCTTTGCAAAGCAATTCTGTGGCCAAAAATATGGGAAAAAGTTATATGTAGAGAATAATGTGCTCATTTCTAGCTGGGTTTATGCAAACCATGCAGATTGCTATGTTTTGTCTACTGACATTGTTGAAAAAAAATACACTCCAGCTGTCTGATAAATTCAAGGCCAAAGTCTCTCCTTCTATTCAGACATAAATGGCTTCCACTGAGGTTAGTGAGACTGGGGTGCTTACACTTTAGGGTCTCTAATTATTTCTTGGCTGGCTAGCACTTGGTGTTAATATGCATACAGATAGTATTAAAATAGATGTGTCACATCAGTATGATCAGCTAGATGATAAACAGTACCCTGATGTTAGCTCTGACTGGAGAAAGAGATCTTGGTGTGCAATCAGGGAAAGTAATAGAAAGTGATAAGTTAGAAATGTAATAATTACATGTAGCTCCTTGGTGAATTACTGAGCCTCAAGGACAAGCCTCATATATTTTTATGGGCTATAAGCCAGCAATCAGGTAGCAAGACTGAAAATCCTTGTGAACGTTCTAAGTGACTTTAGACCTTCAGATGAGGATGAATTATTTGTCATTCTGTCTTTGCATATCTTTTTTGATAGCTTTTGCTCTTTGGTTCCGAAATTAACAATTCAGCTATTGGTGTCAACACATAGCTAGGTAAAACTAACAGCTAATCAGAAGGAGAGAACTATATCAGAATTAACTGGATGACTTCTATAGGGTGACTTCTGTAATAGTTCCGAGACCATTGCACAGAAAGTATCAGATAATGCCACTGCTATGGTAAACTGGAAACATTCCAGCCTAAATGTATTTCAAACCATTAAGTAATCCAGCAAAATATTGCAAGTGACTGACAAACAGGTAATACAGATAATACACAGGCCAGCTTAGATCTTTGCTAGGCATGAGTTGTCTTCAGTTCATACTTAAACATATAAAGACTTTTGAAGTCCAGTTTTTCATGACCTCTTATTTTACCTTTGTACTAAAAACCATCAATGTATACTGCTCAATTTTGCTTATAGCAAAATAGAAAAAATTCAAGAAAATATAACTGAGGTATCCATGAAAGAAAATAAACCTCTGTCCTGTTTATCACAATCATTTAGAAGAACTCTCTAATGTCCAAGTATTTCATGGATTCCTGCACTTACAGCAAGATAGCTATCTTATAGGTAGATTTATTTCCCTTTCTTTTCTCTTTCAGATTTTTAACAATGTTTTCAGGGCTTTCTTGAACAGCAGGAGCAGAACATTATGTCAAACTACTGCAATATTCTCACTAGATAACAGACAAGTCTGCTTTCCCCTATGGAAACACTAACTTTTGGTCAGATTCATTTGGAATTATAATCAATCTGAAGTATACTATTTCTTTTTTTTTTTACCCCTGGTTCCAGGCTATGACCTCATCAGGGTATGTCATGTGAAATCAGGGAGATGAATGGTGAAAAACAGCTCTGGCATTCAAATCTATGAAAATCATCTGTTAGTCTTCTGATATCCTCATGCAGATTGCTCAAACTCTCTCACAGATGTCATTCTTTACATCAGGATATACACATCAGTTTATATTTTGACTTTATTTAAAAGTCCAGATTTCTTAGATCTCTCTTTACATCCTGTTACAGCGAATGGAAAGTCTGTCAGCTCAGTGGTCTCAGTTTCCTCCACTTCCTCACTCATCACTGAATGTGAGATGTTGAGCTGGCAGCAAGTCTCTGACTCATGACTGCTCTGCAGCTGCTTCCTTCTTAGGGATCTGGGCTGCTGTTTCTCTAGTAGGCTGTGTCTGAACCCCTTCTCCTTCTCCCAGAGCTTGAGGGACCTGCTGCCACTGAGATGGATGGATGAAGTGAGAAGAAGAATGTGGCTGGACTTGTTAGAGACCATGGATGAGGATTTCCATGGATAAGGATTTTAGATTGGTTTTGCTGTCCTGGCAGCCATGGATTGTGTGGGCAACAAGCAACCACACTGGCTATAAATGCTGCTAAATGCTGCCAGCACAGTATGTATCACTCTTAGTGACAGAAGAGGAACCATTTCTAAAACAAAGGAGTTTTGTTTAATGTTGTACAAGTGTCAGTCGTGTTCCTTCTTTTCAAAATTTTTTTTTAGGTTCTGATCTATAAACACTTCTATACTAGAACAGTAGCATTTGGTAGCATTATTCCAGCAGGTCAACAACCTAGAACCATAAAACTATAAGAAAAGAACTTCCAAAAAAAAGAGATAATTCATCCTGTCATATGCCACTAACAAAGCCATGCGGTTTAACCCGGGCTGAGTGCCAGGGGCCCACTACAGCCACCTTTTCACTCCCCCATGCCCAGCTATAGAGGAGAGAGAGAATATAACGAGGGGTTTCGCTATTCATGATAACAACTACAGCAGATTCTTTCTTAATCACTGTCACAGGCAAAACAAGACTCTATGTGGGAATAATAATCAAATTTATTTCTAACAAGATCAGAGCTAAGAGTGAGACACTAAAAGACACCTTTTACCTCCCAGTCCCCCTCCTTCTTACATCCAACCTATTCTCCCG
>VXBA01001016.1:55594-114342 GCA_013399895.1 Serilophus lunatus | reverse complement strand
ACAAAGCCATACCACCACAGAGGCCTGTGTTGTCTTCTAAACATGACATGGAAGGACACTGAGAAAAATCATGGAGCAGAGGAAAGCCTGCACAGTAAATACAGTCTAATCTGGAAAGGAAACTGTGAGGTCCAGTTCTACAAGGCTCAGAAAACAAAATTTCCACTGAAATTACAAGGATAAAAGCATCTTCTCCCGAATAGGTATGTGTCTTTACATCAGCAAAAATGTGTCACTGAACATGTATATTATATGTTTATCCTACATCTTACTGAGCAGAAATTTAAGTAAGAGGAATAAAGGATTTTAGCAGATTATTTTTTTCCATGATATATAGATAGTTATGATTTTGTGTGAAAAGAAAAAGATCAGACCAGGGAAAAATGGAATCCTTCTGAAGAGGACATGGGTCTCTGATGTTTGGCTTACAGAATACAAAAGGATAGGGAATTCCAGTTGAAACTTAAGTTGACTTTTAAAAGTGTTACAGAAGCCTAATGACTATTCTGCATAAATTACTTCCAGAATGCCAACCTGCTTGAAAATGGTGAGATAGGATAATCCCATGTTTTAATCAGCAACTGTGACAGGTGATATATCTCCCAAATTTGTGGAGGGGAAATGTAATGAAGTCTAAATTCTTCAGGAGCAATTTTCTTGAAATAGGATTCTGTAAGACTTTTTAAATTCTAGAGAATTATTTAGTTTAGTTTTTGTCATCAAAAAGTAGAGTAAAAAAAAACCCCAAACCCAAGAATAACTCTTTAGAGCTGTGGTTTTAGATTTACAGAAATGAAGAATGAAAACAAGTAATCTGCAAATATTATGTTAGTACCCTTGTTTCACTTTTCAAATAACTTGCAGTGAACCAAAGTAACACAATTCCAGATCACAGGCCTTGGTGAGCTGAGCTAATCTACAATAGGGGTTGTTGGGAAGAGCTTTATCAATTATAATGTTGCTTCTGATCAATGTCCTGCAAGTGTACTTGACTGATTTCTTCAGAGATTGGGAACCAGATGAGAGAATTATGTACATAACAAACAAAACCAGAAAAACAATATTTTTTCATAATCAAAGAGCAAAATTACCATTTGAAGGTGATATCTGTTTCAAGATGGTTTTTAGAGGCCAACAATGCTGAGGCACTAAGGATGCTAGGCAATAAAGAGTTCATTACTTGTGAAGGGACTTATTCCTCATTTTTCATTTCTGTTTGTAATTGATGTCATTTTTGTTTCTAATGTTTTGGATAGAAAAGGTGACTTTTATATTTATTAGAACTGAGTTTCAATAAACATTATGCAATATGGTAGACCAGGAAATGATTTATTGATAATTTGTCACTCATATTTATGGAACTGTAGACCCTGGAGCCCTAGGACTGGTAAATCATATTATACAGCTAAAAATGTTTTTTTTATTCTTTGCTGCCAAAGTGCACCATGTAAACTGATTGCCTCACCAAGCCCCTGGGGCCTGATAATGATGCACTTGCTAGTACAAAGGGAGGAGGGGTGAGTAGAAGACAACTAATTATAAGTTTATTTTTGTTTCAATAAGTTTGCCATTTAATCTAGAGTTCCATAAACAGCAGATTGATGAAATATAATTAGGAGGAAGATTACAGTTTAATGAGGCAAAAGATTGGGAAAGAATGTAAATGGAGCAGTAGGTTGTGCAGAGTTTTTAGCTGTTTATTATTGTACAGCTGTAAGGCACTTTCACACAGTTCCCAGATGGAAGCAGCTGTTAGCTCTTCACCATTAGAAAAAACGAGGTTCATAGTTCATTTTTATCCACTTGTTCCAGCCTAGTAATATTCACTACATTTCACCAACTCACAACTCTCAGCTATGGCTGAAGCTGTCAGGATGGGCACCCTTGTGTTCCCTTGCCGCTTTGCCGTTCACTTATCACATTTGGCAACCTCTCAAGTAACAAGCTGTTCCACTCCTTGTAATATGTTTATCTCCCATGGTGATGTCAGCAAAAGTCAGCAAATCTAATATTCATGTTCAAACAGATTTGTTGGTGCTCTTTGTTTATAAGAAAGAGCTCTATATCACCCCTGCAGCTGCTTCCTCTTTACCAAGTGTTGTTTTTGTATAGCACTCTTCAGATAGGCCTTGGGAGCTGTACAAAGCATGGGTCCATCTGACTTAACAGTATTTTTTTTTAAATATATATAAAAAACAATGCACTTTTTTTCCCCCAACAGCGTTTTATGAAACGTACATCTTCCCCTTGGCTTTTCAAGGACTCAGATGCAGGAATATAAAAGGCAGGTAAAGATGTGTTTCTTTAAAAGCAGCCACCAGGAAAGAAAAAATTAGGCAGACTTTCAAGAATGAATACTACAGTAACATTTCCCTCATAGTGCTAAAACAATTCCACATTATGGGCCAAAATATCAACTGCCCTACACAGGCATTTACCTTAGTGAAAAGTAAATGTAAAGCTTCACTATTTCAGATAGGCTGTATGTTATATTTGATGTCAAGATATTGCACATGCAACAGGGAATTGGAGAATTTGGTGCTGGTTTCCTAATTATACATTTCATGCTTCTCATTTCACAGTGTTTGGAACTATCTCAAGTACTTTCTATGGCATATCCTGTTTGGATTTATATCAATTTATATTTCTATCTCACATATGCATGATAGTCCAATTAGTCAAAGCCAAGGCAAAATGTTTTCACCAGGCTGGCATTAGGCATAGTGTTTCTGAACAATTTCTCAATCTAGGTAAAGTATGTTCTTCCTTTGTTTCTGTTTTGAGGTTAGATTTTTTAAAATTTCTTTTAGGCTACTTAACCATTCATTCAGATGTTTGGCCACAGATTCATTCCAATTCCATAATTTATTTATCCCAGCACAAGATAAATTTGTGGATCTGGCAGTTCCCCTTCCACTAATATAAGCCACTCTGGTTCCAAAACTCTTTTTTTTTTTTTTTTTTTTCTTTTTTAAGAAAAAAACAGAGTATTTCTTTAAACGTTGAATTAAATTCTGGTCTCTTTATACTATCTTGCAACTGGCTGCCAAAGGACAATTTGTTTCATAGTTTCCATATCAGCTTTCAACATTAATATATGCTACATTTTTTAAATTTAATGTTTATGAGAGTCTCAGGAGTAGAATTATATCCTGATCTGTAAAAAAAAAAAAATAAAGACACAGTACAAAAAATTGCAGCAGTATAAAGTTGCTGTTTTATTTATTTTAAATTGTACCACTATCAACAGGCCACCCACATGCTTAATCTAGAAGAACCACCTCTAGGCTATGAGAAAGCCTTTGTGCCCCCAGAAAACTTGGCTATTTCACTGACAAGGATGCTGGTTAAAGCCAATTATGGTGGAGAGTTTTATGTTCCAAACAGCTGTCCAGTTGGAATTGGGCAAAGACCACCAAGTTATTTCATGCGTCACAAACGGCCATCTGATTGGTTAAATAAAGCTGCATATATATTTTTATGAATAGAAATGGAAGGCTTAATTTGCTTTTGTTTGTGGGGTCTTATTTATTGCTAGAAAGTGTTTGGATGCCTGCTGGGTATTTGTGAAAATGTGCTGCAAAAGCTGCACATATTTCACCTGCAGTTCTGGAGCAGAAATACAATGTTGTGGTTAAGGCTAACCAAAGTAGAAACATTATATGCCATTGGAGCGAGATGAGAAAGTTATTTTCAAGGTTGTAGACCAAAACTAAAAACCCAGTATCCCAACTAAAACCTCAGCTAGTATTTACATATGTATTGTTTGCATGCATGTTTATTTCACATTAAGGAACCATTTATGCTCAAAAATTTTGCCTCGAGTTTAAATAAGCTACTACTTCAAATTACAGCAGTTTAAATTACTTCCTCACCTGCTCTTTAATGCCTGTTTCCTCTTTTGATTAGTTCATGCAGCTAGAGCACTTTCCAATGTGAAGTTTTTACTGTTTCCCTATTTAGCCAGTTCATTTTTTCATCCTATCTTTAATGTGAAAGCTCTATAAAGTAACTTAGGAGAGAAGAGGACTTTTAAATTTCAAAATTATTACTTTCACAAAACAGTAAAGATGCAAGGACAAAACTGGAAATGGTAGCAAAAGAAGTCCAAGATAGCCCGAGTGTCTACAGCTATGTGTAATTCTTAGACAAAAACCTTTGTCAGACTAAAATTCACTGGCATCACTTTAAGATACTGATCCCAAAATTCCTGAATTCATGGATCACATGCATATTTCTCATTAAACTAATAAAATTACTAAACATTTATTGCTTATTATTTAAAATATACTTCTAATGCCCATGGCATGTAAATTAATGTCTCCAAAGCTATATTGTTTTCTATTTCCCAGTCGCATTATATAAAAACAAAAAGATTTGCTGCAGAATAGTTGATTGTCTTTAGTATCAATGCTTTCTTAATATTTGATTTCTCTAACAAGACATCTGTACTCATTTTCCTTTTCTGTGGTCTCACTGCATTCTTTGTTTACTTTTTTCCTTCAGATAACTGTCCAGAGAAGGGCAACGAGGATGGTGAAGGGGCTGGAGCACAAGCCCTGTGAGGAACGGCTGAGGGAGCTGGGGTTGTTCAGCCTGGAGGAGAGGNATGGTTTAGATGGTTTAAATGGTTTAGATGGTATAGATGTTAGACTGATGTTGGGTAGGTTGTTAACCTAGGTAAAGGTTGGACCTGATGATCTCCATGGTCTCTTCCAACCTTATTAATTCTGTGTGTGTAATTCTGTGTGTGTAACTTACCTTCTTCTTCACCTTCTCCATCCTTCCTTTTTCCTTTAAATAAACCCTATTATCATCTAACTCATTCATGCCTTGTCTGTCTGCAGTTTTCACATCCAAAAGTTTGTTCATAGTTTCAAGACTGTTATTTACATCTTATTCCTCTTATCTCCTTCTTTCCTTTCTCTTCTGTTTTTTTTTTTTTCCCCAGTTGCTGCTGTTCAGCCTGCCTGTTTATTTTCTCTCAAATATTTGTTGTTTTATTAATAATTATTCCTGTCCTACTGTCAATAGGACTTTCACACTGTTGGTCCTTTTCCAGTCTTTTTTCTCCTCATCCATTCCAATTCGTGCTCCACTAACAGTTTATCTTATGCTTTCCCTGATTTCCCAGGTGTTCTAGTTTTGTCCTCCGTCAATCCTCAACCATTTTATCAAATATCAGCCCTCTTCCAAGGAATTTCCAAAATTAGCTTTTGATTGACAAGTAAAATCAGTCAGGAATTCTCTAAAAGCAGAGTTTTTGTTTAGGGTAGCACATTTAAGAGCAATTAGCAGTATTCCACATTGCTGCTTAGATAATAAAAGCTATCATAAGCCCTGCATTGATTTTTCATCTTTGTAGTAAGGACAACCTTCTATGTGGAGGCACACAAACATATTGAAGGCATGGAAAGTGAAACAATTTTTTTTCTGTCATAATTTCCTCAGCTGTATTTCTTTCTCATTTTCCAGTAGTTTGGCATGCTAGGTAGTACATGTTGTTTGTAAATAAGCTCTAGGAAGTATCTCTAAATCAAAACCAATATATTAATAAATAATCTTCATATATTTGTAAACAATTCCTTCCCTTTTTAGATCATATTGCTAACAATGATCATCAAAAAGCATATGAAACTAATAATTAGAATGGTGATTTATTTCTTCAAGAGAGAAAAGTTGTGATAAGAAGCACAGAGAAAGATTGTCTGCAATTCTGTTTTCCTCCATGTTGAATTATGGGAATGGTTGCATGGATCCTAATGAAGAATTTAATCTCTGAGATACCACTTGGCCAGAAAGAACTTTTATGACCATCTAAGCTCTTCTTTAGGATAACATAATACAATGAACTGACTTAATCATCATCTTCCTTCCAAGCCCATTAAATATAATTGAGGCCACAACTAATGGAAAAGCCACCACCCCCCAGTCAACCCAGACTTGATCAAAAGGCAACCCTCTTATGAAGGTAGTCTCAACCAGATGAAAGAAATGTCTCAAATGTTGGTTTACAGTGAAGCTGCAAGAAGTTTCCCCAAACCAATCATGAGGTTTTTTGTTCTGAAATGTCTCTATAGAGTTTTTGTAAGTTTTGTGGTCTTGAAGATATGTTGACATAGCTATCAACCATAAGGCATGGGTCACGCTGATATGTCATTTATAGGAAAGGAAGAGGAAGGACCAGAAAAGAGAAGAGAAGGAAGAGTTCCAGGGTTTTCCTTGATAACGAGCCTCTCCCCACTCAAAAGATCCCATAAGAACTCAAAGACATTTTTTTCTTAACAACTTAAAAAGACATACAGAAGCTCTGTCTAAACATTTCAGATAAACATCAAAAAATAGTCTAGGTGTGCCATTCACCTCTTAATATATGTAGTACTTTCATAGTATGATAATCAAACTTAGTAAATCCTTACACCATGGCCATCAATAAGGACACACGGGTTTTATAACTCACCAGAAATGGAGAGTTTCTATATATGTGCCTGAATATCTACTGCTTGGCCTCAAGGCTGTTTCAAGTCCCCAAGAAAGCTGATATTTAGCACCTCATAAAAAAACTGAGTACAACTGAGCAGAGGAAAAAAGTGACATTTGTTGGTGGCTTATATGGAGGATCACATTACTTTTCTTAAAAGTAAGCAAAAGAAAGGTCTTCCTCTATGTGTTTAGAAGGATAAGGAAGAAGGATGGTTTTGCAAAAATCCTTGTTTTGAAGAAGATGTTATTAAAAAAAGGAGTTTTACAACTACAGACAAACCTACAGTTTTATAAAACCACATAGACTTGCATTGCTTTTTGTCCCAAATTTAAAGATTTACAGTACACACCTAAGAAAGTCTATAGCACTGTACTTACCTTCTAAGTACCTGATGGCTTTTCAACTGTCATGTGCTCAGAAAGATCCCTCTCTGAATATGCCCATATATTTGTAATGGGTCTGCTTGCATTAAGGCCAGACAAGAAGGCAATGGGTTGTACAGTGTAATATGCTTTGTTTTCCTCAAGTGAAACATGATTTTGAACCTAAATACTGAAATAGTATAGAATATTTAAAATATATTATAGTTGGTGAAGTTTTCCACACTGCAGGTTTGTTTTCCATTCCCCTCATGACATCTCACAACTCTAAGTGCTCAATGACAGCCTGTAGAGGTTTCTCCATAATCCACCTTTATCCATTAACAGACACTCAATCACTAAAGTGCTTACTAGACTAAACATATTTATCCAACCAAATCACACTTTACAATGCAATGCTGCCAATCAGACCCCAGCTATTAACAAGGAACTGCTTTAAGGGGATTTTGGTGTTTGTGCTGTGAAGAGCATGCTTACCTCCAACAAACCACTAAACCAAATTAACATAGCTGTATCCTCATAAAAGAAACCAGATATCCTGTTGTGAAAATAGAAAGCTTGGTAGGACAGGGCTCCTTTGATGGCTAACAGTGTGGCAGACGAAGGCTTCAGACTACAAATCTGGTTACCACAGGCTCATTACAAAACTCTAGCATTAAGCTTTTGCTAACTTTAAAAACAAAATAAAAATTTATCATTTGGGTAACTCAGTAAGTCATCAACTTACTAAGTTACTATTATAATTGCAATAAGTGCTGTAATTGTTGAATAAGGCTCCTTAATTCTAATTGCTCCTTTGTCCAAGATCATGTTGTAAAAATGCTTGCATTAAGCAAAATAAAATCCAAGAGACACAAATGTGGTAGTAATAATAATTCTTTTTATTAGCCTGGAAAAGAGGAAGAGAACAAAGCTTTAAAAAGACTTCAAAGTTCTGACCAAGAGAAAAAAAATCTAAAATCGAAGAAACATGCGTACACTCTGCCCTTTTATTAGACTCATACAGACTAAGTGCCATCACCACAACTTAGAGCTTGACAGCATTTCTTTCCCAGGCAGCAGGAAAAGTTACACCATCCACATTGCAGGGATAATTTAAGTTCTCTGTCAAAAACTACATAAAACAGTCCTGTATATTCTCACTAGGAAGCCCTAATAGTTTTAGACTTATTGGTATTATACCTCCTTTAAATCCCAATATTTTAAAGCTGAATTTGACATTTGCTGGGACTCGGTGTATTTTCTCTTCATTTAGCTTTTAGCGGAAAGAAAGGTTTAAAGTTTTCAACTCTGAGGTAAGTTTCTCATGAAAATTCATGTTTTTAAGGAACACTTATCAGTTTAAAAATGCATATGTATCCACCCTTACTTTCAAAGAGTTATTGAAATATGGATTTCCAATCCTTCACTGCTTATCAAAAATAATGAGCACTTTCTTTTTATTAGCTTTTATAAACACTTCTGGGGAAAATTTTATGAGCAGCTAGAACAAGTGTTACATCTTGCAGAGAAGGCTTCATGCTGGAATCATATCCAAAATGAGCAAACCACAACATGAACAGATTTTCCAAAAATCACTAGAGCAGACTTCTAAGTTAGAGTTGGAAACATGTAAAGTACAAATTAAGTTATCTTGTAATAAAGTAGTATAGTTTTGTATGGTACAGTGGTACACCATGTTCCATCACAATTTTTATCCATCTCCGCTATTCCTCTAGTCTAGGTCTGTTCTGAACAGTTATGATTAATAAAAAAACTTGAAAATTAAAGTTTTTCCAAGTCTATGTGTAGGAATGTCAATGTATATTTTTATATGAAAGAAACCAATGCAGATTTTCAGTGCATAATTATATTGCTTACAGAAAGGGAAAACCAGCATAATACTAGAAGCACAGGAATAAAGGAATAAATTACAATACAAATTAAGAAGAGGAATTATTGTAGACCACACTGAATCTCAGCATTTAGAAAATGTTTGTTGGAGTTCATAAAAAAATACATGTTTTCACACCTTTGCTAGATGTCCATGTTAATACATTTTGTATTTTATATAGTATATATGTGTCACAGAAAGCATTGAAAATACAGAAAGCAGAAAGTTGCCAGAAACAATTTTCTCCTCAGTAACTGGGAAAACAATGTTAATAACTGCAGTGCTGCCAATTTGGTTCTGTACCACTGATTTGGAACAATTCGTTGTTCCATGGAACATGAGTTTCTCAATGTTCCACTTAGTTATTTTTAATTGGTGTTTTGTTTTGAAAGGTACCACATGTAACATATTGAAATTTTCCAGCTAGCAGAAAGTGAAGAATAGTGCAAACATTGGGACAACAAAATATTTAATTCTTTTACAACTTTGTTACTTAAGTAAAAACCACAACCTCGTAATTAAAACATTGTACTTGAATCTTCATGTTATGTTGAGAGGCTAAAGATGTTAATGAACTGAATGCCGTCTTCCTAAGCACATAGGAAGGGAGGGAAGAGTTAATCTGTTGAGTTACATGAGGCAAGCCATTACCTGTAATGTGTACAAGTAATAAGAGAATACTGCCCATAATTCTAAGTACCGTGCCCCAGTTTCTATGTACAAGGGCAGTATTGTGACTTTTCACTTTTGACACATGAAAGTGTCAAACTTCCCATTTATTTTGCAGTTGTGTCTTTAAATAGACACAATACATCCAGCCACATTGCCTATATTTTCCACTGCATGGCCAGCACTGCTTGATTTGTCTTCTGGAAATTTATTCTTTAAACTTACTCTGCTGGAATATTTTTCCACATGTTAGTCAGTATTGATAATCTCTATGGAATTATATTTGTAGGAGATATAGTAAATATGAAAGTGTATCATTCCTAGCTGTCTCTAAGCATCTTTGGTTGATTCATAAAGAATAAATATTTTCTGTAAAATACTTTAAAATTAGACCTATTTCATTAATATATGATGTATTATAATATATTATAACATATTGTAATATATTAATATAACAAGGATAACATTATATCATATTTTGCAATTATTCTCTTCAGGCTGAAGATAGAATCTGAAGGTATGCATTAGAAAATATATTATCAATTACATTACAGATCTTATAAATGCAAAACTTTTTTACCGTTTCTGCTTTATTAATTTTCACAATGCAGTTGTCATCATGCCATAGTGACCAATACTCCCATAGCACAAACTCAGGTGCTCCTGTTAAGCTTATGTTACTCTATGAAGCCTTTTTAAGTTATTTAATTCACGGTACTGAAAATCTTCAAAGTTATTGCACCTATTCTTTGTGTCCTTAAACTTTTGTAAACATCAGGCCATTTTTCTGTTGGTAATTTGCCTAATGTAAGAGGATAATTATGCTATCAATTCTTCATTACCTAGGCCAGTATAGGCAGTAGGAAACAGTCGCAGTATTTGACATTGTAGGGACTGCTATGACAGATCATGGGGAGACAGGTCCTTTGGAGTTATCAAGTCTTACTCAGTACTATTTGTGCTGGGCCACAGCTTTCTCTGGCAGAGACATCCATGTATATCTGTGGTTTGCTCCTTATCTCTCCAAACACAAAAGGGCTTATTATCTGTAATGGAGCAGAGTATGCTTGTGATGACAGGTATGGACTGGCTGGCTCAGGACTGGCTTCTATACAAGCTAATAAGGACTATACATACTTTCACATGCATATCTGACTACCTATAAAAAAGCTGGTAGCCCAAAATTGCAGGCCAAGAGGAGAAAGCACATGCTGGCTTTGGTCAACAGACATTCCTCTGGGTTACCCCAAACTTACTTATTTTTTTTTCACATTCAAGAAAATTGCTCAGGAAACTTTATATTGTGTAACACTATTGCAGGGAACTTTAAGGATTAGGTTACCCTCTTTTCCTGGTAAAACCCATGGGCCACCAGTAGGTTGTCTCTAATGTGCATGTTTGATGAAAATGTTTTAAAAGTATGTTTTCTTAACAAACCATAAATATTGTCTCTCCTTTATCTAAATAGCATAACGAATATCTGGTAAAGAAGGCTTTTTTAATTATTTAGCCAAAGTACTGCAGCTATCTAAAAAGAGGCTACCCAAAGCAATATTATCATAATGGACAGACAATATCTAATCTGCTATCTAGTGGAAACATTTCACACAAGAAACCTTCAAATTCTATTTTTTGGTTAAAATATTAAAGAAAGATAATAAATAGTTTATTATTACCAACCCTTCTCAGTCTACAACTGATTCTAGAAATGTACCACATTCCCTTCACAGTTTAATGGCAAATGGATCCTAAAATAAACAGTGTTTTACTCAAGTGGATGTTACAGGCGTATATGGGTGGAACACAATGTTCCTCTATGCTTTAGTTAAGCTTTATAGGAAAGTACATAAAAAGGAAAATTCGTAACAAAAAAATGATGTGTATATTCCAACTAGAATTCATATAAAGAGTGCCTTTTAAAATTTCATCAGTCTGACTTTTCAAATTCTGACATCATATAATGCATTCAAAATTTTATAAGCCCAATAAGTCAGTGTGATACCAAAAAGGGAATAAAATTGGAAGCCACAACTGCAATATCTGAAAATATCTACACTCTGTTTAGTGTAAAAAGTGTAGGTTGTTGAGCATTTTGATATTTATTGCCTTTTTTTTCTTTACGTATACAAAATACATCGTTTTGGTTTAGACCTATTCTAAGTCAATTATGTTAGAAAACTATTGCGAGAAATGTTTATCCCATTTGCACTGATATGGGAAGGGAAGAAATGGTTGCTTGGCTATGCAGTTGTGGTATGAATTTCAGAAGCTTTTGTTGTACAAGCTGGTGCCCAAAGGAAGGGCTGTTGCCATCTTACTGTTGTGACAAATTTGAGCCTTAATTTTTACTCAGAATTTTTCTATGCTGTAATAGAGTTTTCTCAGAGTGCAGAGCTCTCATGCTGCAGGAAAAGTTTTGCTGATGCAGAGATGTGTTAACTACATGTATACACATCTGTATATAAAACACATGAGTAGATTGACCTATTTATCTCAATACTTCAATTTGAGTTCATGAGAAGTTCCAGAGATCTGGCCAGTCAAGCCAGGCTTCATTGGTCTCAAAAATTTTACCAAAACATCAGTGGGAAAAGACAATGCACCCATAAATTAAAAAAAAAAATCTCATTTGACAAGTCATTACTGTTATAACTCTGTTCCTTGACTGTTGCACACTGTTGCCTCAGCAGTTTCACGCAGGGTCCGTAACATAATATAATGTTGATCAGGATGATGTCCACTGGCATCTTATAAGCCTGTAGTTTGCATTTAGCAGCAATTGCATTTTTATGTAGTGAAGTACTGTTCTTTCCCTCCCAAATCATATCCTACAACATTCATTATCATCTATGGACTATTCCTTTCCTCCTCCATATTTATTAGAAGGTCTTTCCTCTTCTAGATACTAAATCTCTGATAAACGTACATGATGTTTTAAGTCTTATTTTTTCTGCTGTGAAACTACAGAAACCTATAATTCACCTAGGTTTAAGTATGAACATTTCTTTACTGAAAACCAAATCTTTTTTTTTTTTTTTTTGGTTCAGTTTTCTTGTTCCAGAAAAATATTTATCTGGTTGCCTGTTTCATAATCCACTACTGAAAGGTCAAAGATTAAAACTAAGCACTTCTCCTATGCCCTCAAATGTAGCATAGCAGACAACCTCCTTTTTCTTGGTTTCCTGCTACTCAGTGTTTGTCAGACACTGATTACAAATAGCACCCTGAGAAGTTATCTCTATATGGTATGTTTCTAACTTAAATGTCATAGCCAATGAGTCACCATGAGTAAGAAAAATAAGATTACCTTTTAAAATAAGTTCACAGTAATCCTTTTTTAAAATGTCATGGCTCACAACTCATACTTTTGCATGACATGAAACTTTGAAGTAAAACCCACTTGTAAATATAGTGACTTTATATTTCCATGATCAAGAAATGAGTTGGTTACTTTTCTCATAGATTTTTATTTTTACATATTGGAGCTCAGATCTGTTTGCCACACAGACATAAATTCAAGAGTAACAGGATAAATACACCTACCATTCCTTTAATACATTTCTCTTTTTTTACATTCACATTTGATACGTGGAAAGGAAATGTCAGGCTATCATAAATTAGAAAGTTTTAAAATAAAATGATAAGCAAAAAATTTTCCAGTAGGTGGAGCAATAAAAATGAAAGTCGGGTTCCTCAAGATTCACTAACATGGAAGATTATAGCAGAGGAAATGGCCAAGATTGGATAAGGTGGCTGAACAAAGAGAAACAATACCAGAGACACAGGCTAAATGGTTCCACAAAGAAGAATGGAAAAGGAGTTTTGAACTGGTGATAAAGAACCCATTATCTAAGTTTCTTTAATTGACTGATGTTACGACGTATGTCAAATAAAAAAAACAACCTGTGAATCCAATGGAACTACTAACATTTAAATAAATGTTTTAAGGGAAAGGCTCAGAGACAGAGACAGAGAGATTCACTTAGAGTGGTAGAGTCTAGGCAAAATCTGAATCTTTTTCTGGGAATGGTAGTATCATTATACAGTCTAACAAGTGTCATAAATTCACATGTGCTTGTGAAATCTTGTAGGTTTGTTTCTCTAGTTAACAAATTTTTTACTTGCAATTATTTGTATAGTTGTATCTGCCACTGTTTGGCAGAGCTGTGACAGATGCATTCTGGCATCCAAGCCCGGGTCCAACTGCAGGCTCAGAGCTTCTGTTAGTTTCTGTGTTTCATACTCGGGGCAAGCAAAGCATCCACCCAGCACCAGAGCGGCTCTGGGACACAGCCATTCTGCCTGGCAGGATCCTGCTCTACACCGACATTCAGGCCCCCTGCCTGGAAAGTCTTACACAACTTGGGAACCTTATGTTTCTTATCTTGGAAACACACATATTTAAAACTTAAAAGGGATTGAAATCTTTGTCTGCTATTTTCACCACACGAATATCCTGGAGGAGCAAACAGGTTTTTGCTCCCTGTTGTACTAAAATGCACACACAGATTTGTGAAATGGACGTGAGCCCAGGACTGAGAAAATCCTGCACTCTAATCTCAACTACAGACAAGGATTATAATTTTGCTTAGATATCTCTTTGAAAAAGTTTACTTCAACGGGCAAACATTCTTTCCATTTTTCAGACAGTCTTAAGGAGTTTTCTGTGAAAACCTAGACTTGCAAGCAGAAATTGCTTCAGGAAATGCAGAACAACCTTAGGCCTCCTCTACTGACAATACGCCATCACCAGATCACAAAGTAGTTTGGTATTTTATTTTTTATTTTATTTTTTATTTGTTTTATTTATTTATTATTATTTTATTTTATTGTATTTATTTTATTTTGTTTTGTTTTATTTTTTTTTAAATTCCTCAGGATGCAAAACTTATGTTTAGGTGTCAGAAATGGGTCTCATTTCCAAGACTTTATGTACCATTGAAAAATTTCAAAATCTAATTTACCAGTTAGAGTGCTAAGTGTAGACACAGGAGTATAACTTCTGTTGGATTAGAGTTGGAAGATTCAAGCTTTGTGAGCTTTGTTTCTTTGCAGCTGCTGCTCATTTCTTTCTATCAAGAAGTTCTCTTGAGACTGTTAAAACATTTTTCAGAGTAATCAGTACACTTTTCTTGAAAAGTTGATCCATTTTTGAAGATGTGCATAACTAGAAGATTTACAAAACTTTACAAGTAACAGACTTTGTGTATAATCTATTAAACTATCTACTGTTCCATTTTTTTTAAGGAATTTCCACTTCAGAGGCAAGAGTTTTCTAATCAAACTGTTCTACACAATCAACACAAGTCACAGTCAGCGTTCCTATGAATACAGTGATTTTGATACTTCCTTATTCCATCATCTTTATCCCCTTAGGTTTTTTTGGTCATTAACACAAGGATAATTATTCATTTTCAAAGGGACTTTACCTCCTCTACTTCTAACATATCTCTTTTAAAAACAATTCTAGTTCAAGAGAGAGAAACTTTTACATTTTAGGACTTGAGAGAGTTCCCTTTTAAACACTAGGTATTTCTGAAATTCTCTTAAAAAATATTTTTCCACATATGTAATAAAGGTCAAATGAAAACAGATATTTTGTGCAATTAGAAAGCTTTCAGTTGCCCTTCTGTCTAACATCTTTAATTACAATGCACTTTTTCTTGAGTTATAAATATCAGGGATAAACACAGAACTGATAGTAATGGATGTCTTTTTGGTGACTTTGTTTCTGAAAGATTGAGATTTGAGCTGTAGATATCAGTGACAGCAGAAGACCTGCTCTTTCCCCATCTGGTGCTCAGTAGTAGGACAGTAGGTTGTTGTGCTTCGATTGTGAAAGCTCAGCATCTCATTCAAAAAAGCTCCTCCAGAAAAATTATGAAGTTTCAATCAGTAAGGCCTGCATACCCATGAACAAGTTTTCCCCCTTATTTAAAAGAAAATAATTTGATTAATTCTCTCTCTCCCTCTGAATGTTTAGAGAATATACAGAAACTCAATCAGGCAATTGAATTTGTTTAAAATTATTTTAAGGGAGTGAAACAATTTGACTCATTGTTGCACAGGCACAATTAAGACCAGGCCTAATTATTCGAAACCTTAAACAAATGCAAAACACACTTAGAATTGGAAGCCTGTACTATCAATGAGCTCTACAAAAATTATAGCTAAATGTTTCTGATTATATTAGTTTAGTATTTTAGTGAAGTCATTCAATGGGCAAGTCTACTCACAGTGTTCCCTTTAAAGAAGCTAACAGATTCTGTTTCCAATTCAAATCAGAATATTTCCAGTTTTTGAAGTATTGATTCCTACCACCTCTGCAGAGACTGTATGTGCTTTGTCTTTGTGTGATTTATCGTATGACACTGAGAAACAATTGATATGCAGACCCCAATACCACAAACAGTTCCTCAGGGTCACGTCTCTACATTCATGTGGAGATCCAGAGGCTAAAACTGTCCCTTCAAAAGGAAGTTTTTGTAGTTCTAAACTCGAGTCAATCCAAAAGTCAGATGAGACCTCATAATCCAGTATTAAGAGATTATCAGGGAGCAAGAAATTTGAGATAGATGACTGCTATCTGGTATGTTTCACCTTCTCTCAAAATCTGGGACCCCAGATCATCCCCAGTTTGTACCCTCTCAAAAAAGTAAGGATTCAGTTTCTACTTTGATATACCTAATCTCTTTACTCAAGCACTAGTGCTCATCTGTGCAGCTCATCTCAGTCTGTCTGCTGAAAGACTATTAAAGTTCTTCTGTTCGAGCAGAATTATTCCAAAGCAATGTCTTAGCATCTCTCAGCTTCCTTTCTCAGCCAGAAAACTGTAAACTGCAACTTTCAAAGAGGAACAAAAGGTTATCTTGATCCAGACTAAGACAACCTATGAATATTAACCCATGTTAAAGTCCTACTGGAGATAAGCTTGCTATAGTGTGAATCATATTGTCTAGTTAAGAAAAAGCTAAGATTTTGATCCTTAAATGTAATGATATGAAACTATGTGCAGTTTCTTACGATGCTTAAATAAAGTAGGTTCACTGTGGAAAATAAAGTTTTAACTTCCTCATTAAAGAGTCCTGGTGAAAAAGTCAGTCAGATAAATGCCAGATAATTCTGTTACATAGGCTGTGAAAGTGTACTTTGTTCACAGTTCTGTACTGTAGGAAAGTTAAATTTGTAAGGAAAAACTTTAATTCTGCATATCCTAATTTTGTTAACATAAGAATTAGGAATGCAGTTTCCAGAAGCAATGGAGACTTATTTAAATGTAGGTGGCTTTTATTTTTTTTATTTTATTTTTTATTTCCATACTCTTTCATTTTGACAGTAGAAGTCTAACCGTACAATGTAACAAACAAGAAACAGAACTCAGGAGAGTGCAAATCAGTACAGCTGATGCTAAAGTATTCTTCCAGTAAGAATTTTCTAATTGATTCAAAGAGAAATATTTTGCTACAGTATGCCTCAGGTAAAAGAATTCACATTAATCCCTAGAGAGTTTTGAAAGTTACTATATTTTTATGACTTCTGCTCTGCCTGAATCCTGCCCTGTCTAATGTGGTGACAGAAACCTGGAAGCTCAGCTACCTGTCACTGAGCATGGCCATAGCCTGTCTCTAAGGGCTTTTTAATCTCCTACCTCGTACTAGCTAGCAAATTGTTAAAGCTGAAGATGCAAGATCCCCCTGTACTTCATTGCCTAGAGCAGCCTCTAGGGAAAGTGGAAAAAAAGGTGCTTAAGTTTTGTTTACAAATGTAACAAAGCCAAGTATGTGGAGATCAGAGTGTTATGGAATTAAATTTCTCTACAAAACATGACAATGAAATGATAGTCATCCTGTATGAAAATCTGTATTTGCTTGATGCATTCAGACGATGTGAATCCTCTTTCCAGTACCTGGCCAACTGGCTGACATGAGTAGTGCTTAGAATAGCTCTCAGGGAACATTAGAGAGCAGGATCTTTTTTTCATGTTATTTATTATCTATCTTGGCTGATCTTCAATATCTTCATCATCTTCATAACAACTGTGTTTTCTTCCAGTGTCTGTCACTATCCCTGGGGACTCTTAAACATTTATGTCTGCACTCAATGGGAGAAACTGAAGATATTGTACGTGATTTCAAGCTAAATCCTAGAGTGATATATTAATAGAGAAAACATGACATTCTGGCAGATCTGCCAATTTTATTTACAAAGAGAACTATGGAAAACTTGTAGCATGCAAGAGACAGATTTGCACAGTAGCATAATAGAGTGTAAGGCAAATCATATAATTGTTTGCACTTTGGCTTCTGTAGATTGTTATTGGCATAACAGCATTTGGACTCCTGAGTTAAAAGGGAGACTGATAGTCTTATTTCAAAGATACCACACTTATTTTCCCTCTACCGTTCTAAAATTTCAAACAAGAAATGATAAGGGAAAATCAGAATTATCAGAAAAACTCGATTTGTAGATTGTAGGTACTCAATGCTTTTTCAAGACTATCAGTCTGTTTTGAGGGCAAGGATTTGGGTTATCCATTAGACATGTTTCTAAAAATATTTGGCATCATGTGTTATCTTATCTATAAGCAATTCTGCAGAAGACAGATCAACATTAACATTTTTTTTTAAAGAAATGGCTTTAAACAGAGGTAGTTAACTTGGAGATGTTACCAGCCTATTAAGAAATATAATATGGGATTTATCACCAGTGAAATATTGCATCATCCAACCAAGATGTATTTTTCCCCGGGCTTGTTAATTTATGAAACACAGTTTACTCATCACAATTGAACTCCAGCTTGCAATTTCTTGTTACATGACTGAATTAAAAGACTAAGTGTCAAAAAGCTGATCCTGCCTTTCAATTAAACTTTTTACAACAATCCTAACAGTGTTACAGATTCCCGCTGATCACCTAGTGACACTATCTATTGAAAACAAAGAGTTTTAAAATACAGTTTGCTTTTAGCTGATAACAAGGAATCTAAAAGGTCCACAGTAATTATCAAATTAATTCAAAATACTTAACTTTGTTGTGAATCAATGTCACGCAACTAAACAAAAACATTTTTCTTTGTGCTTTGTCTACCCTCTATGGTCTAATGAGAAGAATCCTGTTCTACCCACAGACAGCTCTGACTTTAGACAAGTCCAGAACAGTTTGAGAATGGTAGGGTCACGGCCATCTACTCCTTTTTTTCTCCCACAGTGAGTCATAAATGATACCAATAATTTTATCCCTGATATATTTTATTCAGTGGGAATCATCCTTTTAACTTTAGTGGCATTATATCGAGTTTAAAGTTAAATAAAAAAAGTTTTATGTTTTCTTTGACAAATCATCATATAATAAAAAAATATTTAAGTTGTAATTCTGTACAAAACGTGAAATACCACAGATTGATTTGATTTTTTTCTTTTTGATATCTTTTCTCTTACAGAAAGAGTATCACTTTTCCTTATAATCTATCAGTAACTTAGCAAGGATGCTCTACTCCAGCTCTTCTCTGAAGTAGCTTAAATAACATTTTAAAAAGGAGCTTAATTTTTTCTGGAATATGAGTTTCATGGGAAGTAAATAACTATTTCTAGATCTGTGTTTATGCAATGTATTCATTGTAGTGTAAAAAACATACTGTGCACTAAAGCAATAACTTGCACTCTTGTGATCATTGTAAGGGGGGGAAAACAATACTTCAGGATCAGAAAACTTTCACATAGTATTTTAAATCTCAGTATGTCACTAATTATGAGTGAAAGAAAGTGTTTTCAAGTAGGCTAGATTTTCAGGTAATTAATTTACACGTCTTAGAGAAAGCACTTTTGTAGGGTACTCTGAAGTGTCTTCTACTTTTGACCTTTAACACCTTTGTTTTAGGAAGTTTATTTAAAAACAATCATGAAGATGTTGAATGAGCAGTCAATGAATATTTTTATTACCTTATCTTTATCAGAAATTTCAGATTTTGTAGTTTTCCTCTCTCCACTTCTTCCCCTTCATGCTCAGAAGGCTGCATCACTTGAATCTTTTGCAAAAAATGTCAGTTTATATTTTAGACTACCTAGGAAAGACAGTACCTTGAAAAGTTTATATTGTGTTTTGTTTTTTTTTTTTAATTTGAAATGATCCGTGGTTTAGAAAGATTATTATGCAAGTTCTTGTTTCTATTACCTGTCAACGAAACTTAATTTGTAGTGAGACTAGTGTCCTCCAGTATCAATTCTTAAGAATATTTCTGGAGATTGCATTTGTAGTTTTTCAGTCTTAATTGCTGTACTTGCATAGCTCATCTTTGTCATTAAATACTTTGTAAATATTTGCTTAAAAATAAATTTAAAGAAAATAATTTAAGACTGGTTGTCTTAAAACAGCACTTGTATTTAGACAAGAAAAAATCTGAAATGACCTGCTGTATCTCTTGACTATTCCAGGTTTACACTTGGTCCTCATTGTAGAAGCAAGGCTCTAGTTTTCCACAGGCTTGTCTTGCTAAAGAAGCAACACAAATTAGTACAATGAACTGTTTGTATTTTATGATAAGATAAAGACCTTTTCCTGAAGGTTTGTTTTGGGGTGAAAATATTTTTCAGTACTGATAACTCATTGTGAGCCATTTTGTTATTTTCCTTCATCTGAGCCCAGCTGCAACAATCTGTTTAGACTTACTATAGAACTCTCAACTTCCTTAAAATAAGAAACTTGTGCTTGTACTTGTATCGGTTTCACCAGCAAAATGTAGGAAACTAAGAGTTTTCCTGCTTTTAGTCTATGAACTGACTATTTACAAGCCAATCGACATTTGACATGGAGAATAGGGACAACGTTAGTGAGATTATTTTCAGGTCTGCTAATCCTGTGTGTATATTGTGATCTATACTCATGCTATGCTCAACATACATAGATATCTTCTCCTCTAACATCTGTTAACTTGGATGATAAGGAGCAAACATTTTTTGTAGTAGTGGGAATGTTTCCCTGGGTGGGCATACTTTCTAAAATGATTTGGGTACCATTATTGAGTACTAATGCACAAATTCCAGAAACTGTAACTTTGTGATGGTTGGAAGTAAATTCCATGAGGAAATACTGCTTTGGACACTTAACTTTCAAAACAACAAAACCTCAGAGAAAGTTTTGTGGTTTCTAAAAAACCAAAGAACCTAAATGTATATGATACACGTTGTTTTTTTTTTTCTTGGCATTAAGCTGTAATCTGGTATGAGCTCAGCATGTTTTTGTAGCATGACATTTTAGAAAAAGATTTTATTTTCTATGCAAACTGAAAAGCTGCTCAAACTGGATTTGCTCTGATTTCTCACCAATTAAAATAGAATGAAAATAGCTGAAAGTCCTTAAACAATGTAAACAGCAACAGTAAGGGTACTATTAAAAAGTATCTGGCTGTAATTTTAGCTTTTAAAACTCTGCTTTTAATTTTTCCTTTCATACCACTGGTGAAAAATGAAAGTTTGTCTTTCATTTGTCTTTACAGGAACAAATGAACAATAATGTGACAAAAAATATGTAAAGATATATTTTCATATATTTTGACTTATATTTTTTGCTTAATTGCCTACTTCAAGACAACTGCTTCCTAGTATTTCACCATCTTCGCCCTCGCTTTACTTATTTCATGTGATTAGTTTTTCCTTCAGAACCTAACAAGCAATGGAACTTTTTGTAGGTTGCTTAACAGTGTAAATATCCACACAATACTCTCCAGATCTTTGGAGCAAGAAGCAAATCCACTGTTCCCCTGCTGACAGCACTGAAAATAGTGAAATCCATGTTCCATCTGTAGGATGCTAGGGACACATAATAAGTCTGTTATGATTATTTGCTATCTTTTCAGTTGCCGCCACCATACTTACTATTGCCTGAAAAAATTACCAAAATTTTTCACTTTTTAAACCTTCAGTTCCTCAAATGAACTAGGTAAGTAAGAGTTTTTGTGAATGGAGTAGTCGAAGGTGAGCATGCATGTTTATGCACTGACTTAATATAAATAAATTTATTCTTTCCATTCTCAAATTTATACAAGGGGTTTGTCCTCATATTTAGAACTTATTGTAGAGTAGAAAAGTTCTTCCTGAATTTAGAACTTTCACACTCCTTAATTTTTCTGTAAAAAAGACCCAACAAAAGTCCTTAGTCTTATGTGATTGTAGTTTTCTCAGAAGTATTATTATTCAAAGCCTCAAAACTAAAAATTAAGGATGTTCAGGTTGGTTTTGAGGAAGAAGGAAAGCTGAGTAGGACAAAAGAATCAGTTACATGCAGTTTTACTCTAATCTTTCACAGAGGCCTGCAAAAACGACACAAATAGCAATTGATTTTCTTATTTTGGTAGCTTTGGATTCCTTCACAGTAATTTCTGCCACTAAAAGAACAAGGAGTCTCAAAAATTTTTAAAGATACTTTACAATTAGCAATTTAGAACAGAGAGACATGCAGAAATTGCATAGTTCATCTGTTTACCAACAACAACATGGTTATTAAGAAATTTTATTTTGAGGAGCTTTTATATATTTTTTTCTATCTGGAGTAATAGAGTTAATGATGACATAAAATTTGTGCAACAGAAAAGAATAAATTTCCCTGTTGTGGTTGAAAATGCTGCTTTCAGCATTAACCTGTGTGCCTGAGTTCTTATGGGAAAAGACAATACTTACTGCGGGAGCTCTCTGTTAAATATAATAGGCAAAAATTTTCAGTCCTTTTATATTATATTTAAATTGTGTCTATTGTGTTCCATGAAGGAAATCTTCAGAATTCAAATATATATGTGTATGGTTGATACTAGTATTTTTCATTTATACTTTTTAAAACATTGCTTTAGATAGTGATGGTTTGAGCAATAATATGCAGTTATTTCTAAGTCTTTTTCCATAGGAACTTAATGATGAGGAAGGAGTTTTCATGTTCAGTAAGATCAGAGGAATAAAATTTAAAAAATAAAGTGGCATTTCTGATATTTTATACTCTCCCTTTTGGATGTACATAGATATATTTGAACATTTCACTATTATGCTGATAAAAAAAATATACTTTTTTCTACAGATAAGGATATTTATGCGCTGTTTGAATATTTGTGTTTAGGCAATTTGTGCCAACAGTACAGGAAACGGATTCTTAAAAACCATCAAAGAAGTTAGCCTCACATAGTTCACAATAATAAGCTCACCTGTCAGCTCAGTAATCAATACCACTGAAGCAGTACACGACTGACAATAAAACGATTCGGTGTTTAAAGAGATTTTAACTGGTGATAGGTAAGGTTAAACCCAAAAGATTCTTTTAATGGTCATTCAACGGTGCGAACCTTGTTTTAGATTGACTTCCAGGTTAGTTGATCATGAAAATAAGTTCCTTGCATCAGAGATGTAAACTTGCTCTACAAAACACTTAGGGTATGGGTCAAATAACTACTAATTCCATGTTACATTCTTCCTTCCATGTTCTGGACAGTAATCCCACTCATTGACCACATGCACCAATTTTGTAAATTCAGCATTATGCTTAACTCTCAGTGAGATTACTCAAGTTATTCAATCATAAATCTTTCTAAGGCTGGGGCCTAAGCCTATATAGTCCCAGGGCAGGAAAAGTTTTTAGCTTTTCTTCTAGAAGGCAAAGCTAACTGTCAGACATTACAAATAAAAAGTATCATGTTCCCTAATAGTTGAAACATTATTCCAAGCTAGATTAATCTCGAGTTTATATTTCAACATTTCATATCATAGTTTAGCCCAATACTATGTAATTCATCCAGGAATTAAGAATCTATGGGTTTTTTTTCCAAGAAAAGAATTAGGATTTTAATATTTTCTTTCCATGAACACGGTGAATATTGCATTAGAACAGAAAAGCATACCTAATGTCAAATATTATCTTTCATTTTTATGAGGGCTGTGATAAGCTTTGGCCTTCCAATTTTTCATACGTAATACCTACTCCACAGAATTCAGTTGCACATTGTAGAGTTATTGAATATATATGAACATATTCTTGACTCATGCTTACTTGCAGAGGTTACTTGAGAACAGGTTAGCAGTGACATCCTTTCCAGATAAGCGATAACTGCAAAACTCTGTAGATTTTAGAGTCTTTTGAATTTTTCTCTTCCTGGACCATAAGAAATTCTGTCTATGTGTTGAAATAGTATCATGGATGGCTGAAGAAGACTTCCTCTCCTGCAAGGCAGGATCTGCTACGCCGCTGTCACCAACAGGTTTTTGTCAAACTTATTCTGAGTAACGAGACCTGTCACTAGTAAGGTTACACAGGGCTCCATCTTGGGACCTGTGCTCTTCAACATCTTCATAAATGACTTGGGCACTGTGACTCCGGAACCACAAAACCACGTTTTCAGTAGCGTGTTGTAAAAATTAAAACAAAAAGCTCCAGCATTATGATAAGTGTTATTTTACCAACTTGTTCCTCTCTCTGGGAACTGTTATCCAAAGAAGCCCCATGTACTGGTTCTTTTCCTGTCCTGGGAATGATTCTACAGGTATTCCCCTCGATCATCTCTGCTCTCCATGACTTGAACTGAGAGCTGGCAGCCTAGCATCTCTGTCTCACACATCATCAATTTTTTCAGCTGAAAGCCATCATCAGCTGAGATGGAGGCCCGGGTTATCATGAAAGAAAAGATCATTTCAATATCTGGATGTTGTTCAGATACATACTGTGAATCCCTCTTTCTTTCATGACTGGTCTACTCCTAGCTACATTTCTGATGCAAGTATTCCTGTGAGCTCTTATCCACTTCCATACTTCTCTCTCTTCATTTTCCATCAGCTAGAGACTACTGTTTAATTGCCCCTTCTGGGACCTGGCTGTTGTTAATTTTTACCTTGTTTCCTCATGGTTCAAGCAATGAAATGAGTAGTCAGACCTAAACAGTAGCACAGAACATATTGTATACACCCACTTGGGTGGAAAGGACTGCTCACGGAGCAAAATGTGAGTGAATTGAGTCCACCAACCCTTTCTGCTCTTAGGTGTCTCCTGCTCCCTTCTTGTAGAAGTGACCTCCTCTTCCTTGTGAACTGGTGAATTTTGTGGATTCTATTTTTAAATATTCTTGCTAATGAAATCATGATTATTGTCAAAACAGTAAAACAAATACAAAATTCAGCTCTAAGAAACGTGTAATGAAAAAAGACAGGGACAATACAAAGCACACTGCAGCCTTCAGAGGTGTGATTTGCTGAGTCCATAGGACCGAGACGGCGTTATCTAAGGCAGCACTGCAATTAGCAATTTGAAAGTTTCTGCACCTTTTGAACCAGTTTGGAGGTAAAAATTATACCAGCTCTTGTTTCATAATACTGCTTTGTTGTGAATATGCAATCAACAACAGAAAAATAGAGTTTAAGGATCCAGTGAGATTTAGCAAGCAGAAGGTCTCTTAGCAACAAAACCCCATAACTAATGTGAAGCAGCTGTGGTTGTTCTAGAAAATGCCTCAAACTGTTGAAAAGCCATTAGGAAGCTGATATATAGAGAATAAAAGGAACTACTCAACTTTAAAAAGATTCCTCAATATGGAGTGTTATGCTATTTTATAATCAAATCTTAGTCATCCAAAGTTTACATGCCACAAAATACTATTTATAACCATGTGGCTGGCTTTCTACAAGTAGCTGGAATTCCACCACATGTCTGAAATTCTCCCTGAAAAAGAAATTGCCAACAGCTAAATACATATTCTTCTGTGGTAAAGGTGTGATTGCTATATTTTAGTGAGACCCATGTCACTTACGGTTTGATTTATTATATGCACGTGGAATGGGATCCTAGATAATTGGAATCAATTTCTTTAATCCTATAACTTTCAATTTCTACTGGAAATAATGAAAGCCACTTGCTTTTTGGTAAGCTTTGAGTATGGATGATGATCACACATTAGCTAACAGGCTCTTTAGCTGATTTGACTGCTTCTTTAATTGGAAATATCCAGTAGCTTGACGAATTACATATTTTAAAAACAGTAACTGGAGCATAAAATGAAGGGTGTTAGGAACAACAGATTTTATTAGTTTACTCTTCGAGCTGCTACTGACTGATGAATTAATAACATTTTTTATTACTCATATTTATTGTTGTAGTATGGTCTCAAAATAACCTAAAACTTCAGGCAGGCAAAAATTAGTCTTGATAAATACATCAGCTGACTTCTACTAGATTCAAACAGGCTTAAATACTATTTCAAATAAAGGCCAAAGTTTGGAAAGATAAAGAATGTTAATTAGGAAATCTTCATTAGATAGAAACAACTGTACAAGCTGGATGGGCTTCCAGATATTCAACAGTCCTGGGTAAATGTGGAGGAAGCTACACAATTAATTTGTGTGTGTGATGTGAAAAACTTCGCTGTGCAACCTGGGCACATCAAGCTTATTTTTTTTGAGTCAACCCTTGACATCGTGTCTGACTGCACAAGAGGAGACCAGTATTCAGTTACACTCACTTGTGTTGGGCAGTTCAGCTCCAAATTGCTTGCATTAAAAATAATTGTTCTTGGAGATATGATCACAGCTAAACCTACTCAAAGGTTTGCTGGCAACCTCTATTTGTGTAGACTTATCTGCTTCCTAGCAGAGACAACTAAACAGATGGGTTTTGGGCAAGCTGCCTTAATGGACACCAGAGGTAAGATATATGCTATGGTATTAAATTATAGCCATTAGGAAATCACATATATAATTAGCTTTATAAAAATTACGTTTTGAGAGAAATAATTGAAAAAACAACAACAAAATTTAGGATGATCAGGTGACAAAAATTGCATAAACAGATCTTCCAGCTCTGATATCCACCATAAGGGACCAAAAGATTAACATTACTTATAGCACAATGCAAAGCTAAATGTCTTTTCACAAATATGTGAATTCTTGAAAAATCAGTGAGTTGTTTTTATTATTCTGTGATAAACAACAGGGAAAGCTCTACTTTTTTAGTATCATGTCCATGTCTGCCTTTTAAATTCTCTGTTTTGTGGCCACTGGCATTAAACTGAAGATGGACTGTTGCAAAACAAGTGATAAAACACAAAAAAGACCATATCAAGATTTCGAAGTCTGATGTTTAAGGCCACTTTTAATTGGACTGAATCTTACAGTCTCTTTTATCTGTTATATGAGATAATAAGTTTAGTAGCACTGAAATAAATAATCAAGATTACCAGACAAATCAACTGAATCTAGCAAAAGTTGAGGAATTATATAGAAATTGTGTATTTAGTACCTTTACTCAGAGTAGGAATAAAATTGGCAACACTGGCAAAGCTTCACTTTTGGCTCTAAGTCAGTTTAGAAACCAAAAGAAGTCAAATAAACAAAAAAGAGAATACTTTTTTGGGAATACTCATAAAACTAAAGCTATCAGAATTCACATGCCTGATATAGAGATGTATTCAAGTCTATTTATTCATGAAGTTAATTAGTTTTTTAAAATGTAATAGAAACTTTATAACCTGTGTATTGTAAAATATGAGGTGAACGACTATGAGGCCTAAATCACTATTATAAAAACTAATTTGTTATATAGAGGACAACATTTGGATGAAATTTTCTTCGAATATAAATGGTGTAATTCAATAAATGAAATACAGGGAGCATCATCTGTGATGAGAAGGCAGGGAAGGGATATAATTTATGTTCAGCTACTCTTTGTTTAAAAGGTAATTCCATTTCTCAAATTTACAGAGTTTGTTCTTATACTCAACTTGATGGCTATTCAGTGTTGTTATTTGATGTAGGTGATAAGACTTTACTTGCAGTAAAATCAATTGATTTATTTTTAGTGACCTGTTATATCTGGCCGTGATTCATGTAAAGATACAATTTTTAGTTTACGGTGTTGACGAAGTACAAAAGCTATTGCTCAGTAACAAATGACAGTGCAGACATCATTCCAACAAAGCCGAGAAGGCAAAACCAATCTGTGCTACTATTTGGAAGCTTCCAGAAACATGTACGTTGTGGTATCACTTTCTTTTCCAGGCATTATTTCTTGCCACTCAATTTCCATTTCTCTCATACAGCTTCTATGTTCTTTTGATCTAATTTTTCTGTATGATTCCTCAAAATCTCTCATTCTACCATCCTTTAATCTTTCTCATTCAATATCACATACATAGAATTTCCAGTCTAAAAAGCAAACTACCTTGGATTTTGCTTGTGCCTTGTCTTGTGTCAGTTTTCATTTTATACTGAGATTAGTCATCTGTCTTTTCTCTTAGCAATATAAATAATTATCATGAAGCTACAAAAACTATTGTATGTGTTAAAGCCAAGTCAGTATTCACATTTTTTGAAAAGTCAGGCAGGCTCTTTGGAACATATTCAGCAAGACACTTAGAGTTCTCAAGAAGGCAATCTGCAAGTGCCTTGAAGCCCACTTCTGTGATACATAATACTAAATCTTAGCAACCAGTACTGAAACTGATATTCTTTCACAGACAGGAAACCATCACAGGATGGAACTGTCATAGTTGGCTCCTAATTAGCTAACTTTTGGAGTAGTGTAATTTGAGAGTAATAATAGAATAAGAGATCTCTTTCAGTACTCCTGAGTGATGTATTGACTTGAAATTGTGCCACTGGCTTTGCCACATGCTTTGGAAATGTATTCAGAGCAGTCTTGTTGAAAAACAATACTGTGTTTACAGCATATTTATTAACAGTGAGTGAGAGATGCTCAGCCCAACAACAAGCATCCACGTTTTTATCCATGAATTTAAACTTCATAAGATTTTTATGTGATAATATCCTTACCACTTATCACTGAACTTATTCTCTATGATATGATCCTTCTGTATCTAGTACTTCACATAACAGGGATATTCTGTCTTTAGATGTGGACAGAGTTAGGCTCTTTCCATATTTAACTGTGGGCCAATAAATTAACATCCTGCTTTGAACGACTATCTGGAAAAAAAAATGCTGTTCTGCAAACAAAAAGGAGGGTCATTAGCCGTTGTTAGTCACTGGTATGAATATCAACCTTAATGTTTACTCTTTTGTTGCAACTGTATGTTATGTAAAGTATTCAGAAGATTTAAATGGTATTTACTTTCCATTAATGTGTCTGTAAGACCATATTACAAGGCTGACTTGTCCTGAGAGACAGGGCGTCTGGGTCTTTTTTCCTAATACCAGCAAGGGAATACTTGGGTGAAGGATGGACCAAGCCTCCTTAATGCCATCTTAGCGCTTAAAGTGATTTCTCAGTTTTGACTGCTTAGAGTGAGACTTTCAAGATGACTTTTCTTTAACTAAAACTACTAAAAAATACATCATGACAAAGAGTACTTTAACAAATTTATCCTGATGACTTTTAACTCTGTTTTAATATGCTACTGATATGTCTTAATATGTGAATGGAAAAAATTATGAGACCTATAAATCAAATGGGAGAGAGGATAAACAGTCCAAACTGACAATTTGATTAATATGAATTAGCACAAGTCTACTTTAGTACTTCATTAGTTCATGTCAGCAATGATAAAAACTAACATTAATGATGATACTGGAATGCTGAACTTTTAAAATTCTAACTCAATTATTGCGCATGCTGCAAAACAGCCTTGTTGACCCTCAAAGCCTAGCTGTAGTGGATTTTTAGTTGGGATGGAGATCTATAATTCATGGTTGCAGAAACCTTCATGATATTATTATCCTTAGTTTTTAGTGAAAAAAAATCAGTAAGCTGGTATCAGATATATGTATTATAATCATATCTCTGGGTCTTTGAAAAAGAACGAACTACTTCAGTGACTGCTGTGGGAATTATCCTAAGGACTGATAAAGAAAGTTCAGCTCTTGATCGCGAGTCCATAGTCCTTGTGAAGAGAAAATTCCTGTCAACAGATCCTAATAGCATCACATTTAGGGAGAAACATAAGGAGCAATAAATCAAATAATTACAGCCCAGATCATAAAGTGGTCTATGTGTCAAGAGTAATAATCTAAAATAGATCCATTGGCGCAGTGGCAACAGTTACAGAAAGAAAGAAATAAAGAAATTCAACTCCGTACTATTAGTCCAGGAGGACGATAAGAGTGTGGAAGACAATGATAAATTTTGTACATGAGAAAAATACATATGAGGCTACTGTGGCAGGAGTTGAATTTCCATGTTGACAGTATCAGTATTTATCTTTTCACTGCAACTGTTCTGGGTCCAAATTTTGGAAAGTCATTCAGATATAGTCATCAGTCAGAGACAGCCCACAAAAGATTAAATGAGGTGAAAAACAAATGTATTCCATATAACTTGCATTGGAATGAAGCTAATCCTGCCTCATTGTTTGGGGGAAGAGAGCACCCCATGCCACAGAAGTGTTATAATTTCTTGATTTCCATCTACTAGAACCCTTTATAGGACACCTTGCCATTTCCACACAATTTCACCACTGACACTGATGGTCACTGATAAGAATAACCAAATGGGAGACTTAATTTCTTAAGGAGATATAAAAATGGTTTGTCTTTTTTTTTTTTTTTTCCTGGGACCCATTTCCTGTAATTGGCACTACAGAGACTGACTACTGTATCTTTGCAGGGTGCTACTCAAGCCGTAAGTTCCCTGCAGGATTACAGGGATGTCGCCTGTATGACTGATGCAATACCGTACAAAATGTATGAGTGTGCACAGATATGCTTGTACCTTTAAATTTGTCTAATATGGAAGCTGAAACAAATACATTTGCAGGTTTATCTCCAAGTTCTTGTGTCACTGATCTTCAGTGAATGTTAAAATGTTGTGAATAAACTGAATGTGATGAGCAGAATAAATGATATACAGGAAAAATCTGATCCCATTGGCATCAAAGATATCAGCCCCTGATTTCAGTGGGCTGGTCCTTAATTCTGATCTGATTATAAGGTAATAATCTCATGTTCATGTAGAGGAATTCAGTCAAAAATCTGAAGAGCTACACATCAGAGTTTATTGCTTAATTTTCTGCTTCCAAATTTACTTTATGATGGAGATATTTGGTGCAAAATGCTTTTTCTTAAGTGCTACTGTGCTATTTGAAGTAAATCCACCTTCTACATGGAATTATTTCAGAATGGGGTTTTGTTGTTGTTCTTGTTCTAATCAAAGCACTATTGCATTCCTTGATATGACCAAAAAAAGCCAAAGTTTTTTTTTCCAAGAACCAGCTTCACTATGCTTGGAGATATATAAAGGGTGAGCCTTAGTCTTTTATGATATGGAAGTAAAAATTAATAGCTAAGTGATATGTTATACTTTGTCTAAAAAGGCTCATTTAATTTTATGGCATGGGGTTTGCATCTGTTTTCTTTTTTTCCCAATGATACTTTACAAAGTTTTGCTTTCAAAGTCTCCTATGTAACACAAAAAGGACTTTAAAAACATGTAAAGAGCTATTGTGGCAAAAGAATAATGAATTTCCTCATGTTCTGCAGTAAGTATCCTGTTAAGTATCCTGTATGTAATTTCGAGTTCCTTCATCATAGAGGGTGGTCCACTGGTAATGTACAAAAAAAGGATAGTGTACAAAAATTAAATTATTATTTGACCCCAGATCATTATATGCCACATAACTAATTAAAGCACACATTAACAATGTACTCTTAATGCGCCGTCTGTTACTTGCATGACTCACTCATCTTTCGCAAAGAATAAGTGATTTGTATTAGACAAGAGTTGGTAAGGATGTTTTTAGGGCTAGCAATTGCTGTCATTGCCATGTTAAATCACAGGCCCAAGCCTGGGATAGAGAGACAGGCTTATCTTGAGCCAGGAAAACAGCACCACAGGACTGATAGCTCTGACTTAGGGCCTTGTTTAAGAAGTTATGAATCAGTGCAAGCAGCCAAGGATCCTTAGCCTTCCTCAGTTCGCTCCAAAGCAGCCATTAAGAGCCCTAATGTTCAGGTTGCGTGCCTCATTCTGATTATTTTTGGGAAGTTGATCACAGCAAGGCCTTTTTTTTCCTAATAAGCATTCATCTTCATTTACTGGATGAAGGGAGCTCTCAGTGAAAGCTTTATACATGGTGCAGGATAGTGGCAATTTCTGCCAAGCTCTGGAACTCTATGTGTGCATGGACTGTAAGCTTCTCTTTTCTTTCTTTGAGTTGTCAAGTAAAAAGCACATATCTTCATAGCTGTCTCGGATACAAGTACAAGTAAAGTATATGTATGGATAACAATTTGTGAGAGGGTGGAGATCTTTTGTCTAAATCGGCAATTAATGATGCTAAAAAACTATCACATAAGTGCATAGAATACATAAGAGAGCCTTATGCAGCAAAATCATAGAAACTGCAGAATAATAATTTATTTTTTTTATACACACTCTTTTCTATACTGCCTCATTCCTACAGGAAGACTTGTTCAGCAAAATGCATTTAACTTGGCAATAATACAGGGAGAACACTTAACACATTGCAAAAGTGACCTTAGATAACTTGTTTATGCTTAAGAACACAATTATTTAAAACTCTAGGAATGCTAGTGCTCCTTGGAAATTGATTATTGGGACGATTACAGAGTTAAGCACACAGTTGGTGAATCAAACAATAAAATTGTAAATATTTCCCTAACTATCCCTTGAAAGTATGAGTCATCAAATGATTCATACACCTTTAAATAATAGGATATGATATGTCAGAGAAGATGTCATGGTTTGAAGGGTAAAAATTTGTGGCATTAGGCACAGTGATATATGGCAACCTAATCGTGAAAATATTAAAAAAGTAAAATATTTATATAAAAAACTTAAAATACCCAATTGCTACTGAGTCACTGCTGAAGTTATAATTGAAATTAATTCAGTTTTTCATCATGTCATTTACTAACAATGTTACTAAAAATGTTTACTATAAATGTTTTCTGTTCAGTAGAAAGTAAGCTCTCTGATTACTTTCTTATGGGCATTAAAAATATACTAACATGCAAAAGAATATCAATAAAATATAATCTCCCCCTCTCTCATCATCCACCTGCAAACAAGCACAGTCGAAAAACTTGAGGAGTCCAAATTGGTAAAAATATGAAACCAATTCTTTCAACATAGGGACAAATTCTACCATTTTTAAAGGGAAAAATCTTTATTTCATTCTACACAAATTTCTTCTATTTAAATTTTCTCCTACCCTGCCAAAAATTTGAGGGTTTTACTTTCCTGAGAGGGAAAATTGTCCCTGTTGAAAATGATTTTTCACTTCCAGATTGGTTGCATAATTTATGTCTTCTCTTTCAAAAATAGTAGTCCGAGACAAGAAACTTTCACAAATCATCTAGTTATTTGAAGGTTATAACTTTCTCTAAAAAATACCAGCGCCCAATCAACCAACCAGAAACCCTTGTGAATTCTGATCAACTGAAATACTTAAATTTTTTTTTGTGGTCAGTCGAGTCCTCCTTTTGCCCAAGGAGAGGCAAGGTCAAGGTCTTTGTATTTTGCTTTTCTCTTTCTATTTCTATTATTGTCTTTTCTGTTTCTATTTTCTAGCATGGGTCTTTAGTTTTCACTTTCATCTGGAGGACTCTATACTGATGTAATAAACTGGATGAAAAGGGCCTTTCAGCATAACTTTCCAGAACCTTCTCTCACACTGGACTCTATTTGGCTCTGCAGGGTGGTCTCAGACCAGCATAAGCTACGTTTCTTTCAGGTAAAATTCTGGAAGCATTTCAAATCTGTAGGCAGAAAAGAAGATCAGCCCTGAGCCTCATAAAATAATAGGGAGTCCTAAAAGACATTACTTGCATTAAACCCTCAGTAGCAACTCTTGTATTCTGCTGATCTACTCCACTAGTGCTGCGTTACTCACCAAGTTACCCAAATACAGCTTCTTAAAAGGGAATGATAAGTACTATCTAGGTATCTTCTAAATCCATTTCTGCTTTCTTTCTGCTCAGCACTAGAATCTAAAGTTGTCAAATGAAGCAGGGAACAGGACTGATGGTTAGTGGAGTCTTGTAGTTTTCACAGACATTCCTCCCTTCAACATCTTTTCCTTGATATAAAAAATTGTGGGATAGTCAACAGGTGTGCAGTTTGAAGATATGTTTTCTGCTACATGATGGGTTTCTATGTATATTTTATTTTTTATCTTATAAGTCCACATTGGCTCACGGCAAAATCAGAGAAAAAAACTTAACCCAATCCTGGTGCTAAAACAAATATGGGCCTGTATCTCGTGCCTCAGCTGCTGTTGATATTTTTTCCTTTATTCAGTTAGATTCTGCTCTACTGTACTTTCATTTATGTAACTGCAGGTGATGGCAGAGGTTAATAGGAAGTTGCCATAACCAAGAAATTACAAAATAAATCTGTAACTTTTTTACTTGCATATCTCTACATGTGTTTTGTCTCATTTAGTGTTTTTCTAGTGCATCTTTCAGAAAGTTACAAGATCAAAAGACCAAACTGATATGAACTTGGAAAAAATACATAAGGTTTCTGGCCACAAGCCAGCAAAAACTGAGGGGAGAGGAAGAAAGAGAAGAAAATAGGATTAGAAGATGTTTTCATTATTTTAAGATAAACTCCTTTAGAAGGAGCCTGTGATGGTTATTAGGAAAAAACTTACAGCAATAGCATTCAGGCAACAATAACGTTTATAGAAGTTATGTGTATTGTAGTGCAAATAGTAACAGAAATGAAACAAACGCTTCAGGTCATTCTGTAGTGTGATAAAAGAAGGCAATCATGATCACTTCTCAACAAATTCTTAAACTGGATGCTAAGTAGGTTAGATGAATTGGAAGACATGACTTTAGATGATCTAAACTCCTTAGCCCACTGATAATAGTGTGCAAATGTCAGACCTGCTTGACCTATGCTTGGTACTCTATATAACACTGGACATCAGTCAATTCAGACTCATAAATTTCAAGATGACAAAGCAGATGTAACTCAGTAAAGTAATAAATAGTTATAGTGTTGAAATGAAGCTCTGCTGAGGTTGTAATGAGATGATGAGATACTGCAGAAAATAGAGAGGCTAGATTGCAAAATGAATGCATATATAAGTACAGTCAAGGTCAGTTTGAAACAAGAATGAATGACTAATTATATTGGAGTTTATCATAAAGTGTCCAAGTTGGGCTTTCTGGAAGAAATTATTCTCAATGGGAATGACGAGCAAAACTGCCTCCTAAAGACCGGACAGAATGCACTGATTGAAAGGCATAACTAGATTACTGGATAATTTGATCTATATTTGAAACTCTCTGAGAAGTTCATCTTGATTCTTGATGGTTTTTTACTATTTCGGGGAAGGAACAGGTACAGAGCTTTACAAATAAGCAGATTCTAGTATGTGCCAGCTGTAAGCATCTGTTAGACTACATGCATACTTACTTTTTGTAACATTGTTCAGTAAGACACTGATCAGCAGATTCTTCTAGGCCCTTTGGTTCTCAGTTGTTATGGAAAAGCGTTGTAACGTGGGCCATTTAGACTTCAGCCTGCTGCCATTCCCTCTTTTTTTCCTGAATTTTCTTCGTGCCTGGTTTCTAGTCCTTGCTTTCTTGAAGTGTCATTGTTTGCATCAAGTACATTATGAACTGCTTGAACAAACTTCAAAATGAAGTAGAACTGGTGGCTCCTGGAGCACAGATCACAAAATAACTAAACAGGTTCTAGCATCAGATGTTGAAAGATCTTACTGCTGACGTTCACAAATGTAAGATTGTTTAGTGAAATGAGGTTGTCTTTCACCCCAACAAAATAGACATGGGCAGATATATACAAGTTTTAGGGAATCCTCTGGGGAGTCTCTTTTGACTTATTCTGATAGTGATGGAGGGAAGAAACGAACTACATAGTTTATATAACAGATGTTAAATTGCATCTGGGGAAATATTCATTACGGGTATCATTCACACCGTGCTTTACCTGTTCCTCTGGTGAACACCTGTGTGTTAGTAGTGCATGTGGTGGTAATGTGAGAAACTCTCACTACTAGCCTTTTAAATTTTACTATTCCTTCTTTTTTAAAATGTGCTAAATTAGATACAGAAACAAAGAAACACACCTAAATAAACAAAGGAACATAAGGAATATGAGCAATACCACACTGCCAGAAAGAGCAGGTGGAACTGCAAGTTTAAGGGCCATTAAACCACTGTGAAATTTTTCAGTGTATCACAATTACAGGAACACCTGGGTCAAATAAATTAGGACTAATCCATTGGGGGTGTTCTTTACAGTCTACTCCGGCTTCACAATGGCTTGACCTTAACCTGTAATTACAAAACAAAAAAAGAACAAATTACAAGGAAAATCTAACCCATTCAGGTGGCTGTTGTCAAGGTAATCCATTGATTTCTAATAGACTACAAAGAAGGCAGGAAAAGAGTATGGATATGGAAATTTCTCCATGGGCCTTAAAGAAGAAAATCCATATATATATATGTGTTTGACTAGAGTAAGAATCTTGATAAAAGCCCTCTCTCTGATTGTTATTTTATTTCAACCACAATGAAGGCAGCACTAATGTAACGCTGAAGAAAAGTTTGGTATGAGATCTACTTTATGACAATTGTTCAAAAACTAGATTAAGCTTCTTGATTGTCAAAGGTTGAGAAGACATTCTGTTCAAAGAATATGTTTGTAGCTCTAAAGCAAGTTCCATAGAAACACCTATTTACCTTTGCTCCTTGGTAAGGAAAAGGAATCAGTAGATAAAAACTATCCCAGAAGGCAGGGAAATTTGAGGACTTCTTATTAATGTACTTTATGTACTAGTCTCACTAGCAGGAACATTGTAACCTCCAATTTTCTTGCCAAGGACTAGCTGACACTTCTATTTTGGGTTCCTTTGGGTTCCTTTGCCTTCGTTTTATCCACTATGGCAGTGGAGCAAATTTCCCTCAGACCTCAAAGAGAGTCAGAAAAAGGTCAGAAACTGTTTTCCACTCCTTGCAATTCTGATAAAGATACTGTGTTTTCCTCTTAAGAAAAGCAATGATTAGTTAAGAGAAAGGAAAATCACATTTGTACATTTTTCTTTCCATGGAAAGGCTTTTTGCCAAGAAATCTGTTGCAGCGATAATTTTTCAAGGGCACAGAGCTTGATTTAATTAAAGGCTTAATAATAGTTAAAAAGCAAAAATAAATCTCACGCTGGCTATGTGAGTATTAGCTCTAATATCCTACTGCATTAGGTAATAACAGTTTCAACAACTATAGACTTAATACAGTAACTGACATCCTAGCACGCACACACAAACATTAATTCTACCTAAAACAATAAAGAAAATAAAAGTAAACCACGTTTCAATCTTCTGTGAATTGAGAAAGCAGAAGCATATTGACAGCTAAGCAAGACATGGTGCTTTCTTTGCTGAATGGTATACAGTGATCTCAACAAACAGATGAATGCCTAGAAACATGTTGAACTTAATTTATAAAGTTCTAATATATCTAAGGAAATTTGAAGAACATAAATTCAACCTTTTTAATAACTATGTCAGCACTTAAAACAAAGGACCTTTTAAAATAAGAGTTTCTCCTTTTTTACAAGGGTTTTCCTCCCTGTTAGATTTAGGCAGCAATATCTCTGCTTTTGAAAACAGATCGTCTAAAATTTATTATCCTAATGTACATGGAAGGAGTCCTAATAACACAAATAAACTGAACTGTAGTACTTTGAGGACACTGATGAATGGCAGTTGAAATGAAAGAAAGAGAAGACTGTGTCAAGTGAAACAGTATTATCATGTTATTTACTTGAAGCTAAAAAATTGAGCTGTTCTAGCAGGATGTGATTATTATCTCTTTAGAAAGACCAGAATATGAGTTTTGCCAAAATGTGGGTAATGTTGTAGGATGACACTTCCACAGAAGCAGAGCTCAAAGTCAAATAATCCTTATTTCAAAACACAGAGTGGTGTTTAGGAAGGGATGAGCAGTTGAACATGAGGTTGGGGATCACAAACTGAATCCATGAAGGGTCTAAATGGTAGGATAGGAATACAAACCCTGCATTTATCTAATGTGAAATCTCTCTGAAGTTCATATATTTGCAGGCAGTAATCCACCAGTTTTTACTAGAAATGTAAAGAAACATCAAGGTCTAATCCACCAGTTTTTACTAGAAATATAAAGAAACATCAAGGTCCTGACCTAAAAAACTGCCCATACCATAGCTCTAGTACCTGTCTTAAATGTGGTGTTATTATGCTTTTCCTGCCAGTAGAAGACAAATCTATTTTGATTTCTCAAATATTTGCCTAGATAATAATAAACATTAATTTACATCAGTTTAAATTTTCCCGAGGTTTTATAATTACCAAAATTTGGACAAATAATATATTTACATATGTTCAGCACCTACAACAAATTAATCTGAACTAAGCTACAAACACTTGTGGAATGCATATTACTTGTGGAATGTACATTAGCTTTATTTGCTTTAATTCGAGGCTAAAATAAAATATTTTCAAGACACAGAGTTTCAATGTGACCTATATGAAAAAAGTCTTGCCACTTTCTAACTGAAACAATGTTATAATAAGGAACTACCCATAAAAGAACTGTTTCACATAAAATGGAATGTTAATTCCATTGTATCTGCTGTAATTTCAGAATTTGCACAGAAATATTCTGCTCCCAGGGAAGTGGTCATAGCACTGATCCTGTCAAGAAGCATTTGGACATCACTCTTAGGCACAAGGTGTGATTCTTGGGTCTATTCTGCGAAAGGTCTTGGACTTAGACAATTTTAATGGGTCTCTTTTAACTCAGGATGTTCTATGATTTTGTGATTGTAAATTAGACAGAATTTCCATTTTAACTGTGATGCACGAATAAATTCATGGGTGCTTTTACACATTTCTAAGAAAATACATAGGTTAGTCAGATAGAACCAATATAAAGTCGGCTGACAAGTCTTGGTACATTTAGTCTGAAGGAGTTTCCTAGTAAAAACTTAACCTGAATTATTTGGTATAGTGTTTCAGGAATAAACCCACAAAAATAAATGAATAAAATTTAGTACAAATAACAGGAATATTCATCTTTTGCATCGTTTCCCTGCTACTGTTGTTTCTGACAGCTTTCCTTATAGAGGTTGAATCTACAAAGAAAAGTAAGTTCACAACAGTGATGTTTTCTACAAGTCCCAGTGTTAGTGAAAAACAATCAAAGCCATCTTGTTCAAAACATGCCGTTTGTTTAAGCTATGAATAGAGACACTAGGCTACCTATGAGAGCTCAGATACATGTTAGCTGTTTCCATTAATTTAAAGAGAAATTTAGGCTTCTTGGAAGGCCTTAAAAGATTTAGCCACCTAGAGCTGGAATTGTAGAACAAAACATCTTAATGTTTTGTTAGCAAACAGCTTTTGGCAATAGCACTTCCTTTGATCTTAGTGTTTGCAGCTGGGAGGTTACCACATTGACTGTGATGGAATGTTCAGATAGCACTAAAAAGATTAAGGCCAGAATAGAAAAAGCACTGCAGATTTTTATATCCAGTGGATTTGATTTGAAAACTATGTTACAAAAGTGGAGACCAACTCATTAGCTGCTGTATGATATTAGTGAGGCTCTAATGCCTCTGAACAAACCATGCTGATTAACATCAGCTGGTAGAACAGTCCCTCACTTTTATTTCTGCAAATTGGAGAAGGTTCACATTTTTCTTTATGTTCACCGAGTGTTTAGTTCTGGTGGGGAAATTGAAGAAATTTTTAGAGGTTTTGATAAGGACTAAAATAATTTTTTTTTTCCTGAGCAGAGTCTTATGCTTATTTGTGCTAGCCAGACCAGACCAGAAGCAGACCTCTGTTAAATTGCTTTGCTACAAGTACCAAGCATGGAAACATAGCAAATGAAGACGTCCCATATGAAATGTTAATGACATTAAACATCCCAGGAAAAATAGACTAAATTTTAATATCCAAGTCTAAACTTTTTGATCTTTTAACATATTTTCATTTATTTCAGAAAAGAAGCCTAGTTATAAAATTCTAGGACAGAAATTTCAGGAACTATGTGCCTTCATGCACAACTGGAATACTTTTGTTGGACATGATAGAGGATGAAAAGGGCCAACCTTATTGTGAAGATAGAAACTGAGGATGTGAGGTAGGGTGCTGTTAAGTGGGAGGGACAGAGAGAGGAAATAGAAACCAAAAAACAGATTCTGAAATGAGTGATGAAGAAGAGTGCCAGAGCAGGAGAAATTTGAAGACAAGATGTGCTAAAACAGAAAATCCACGTAGGACTTGAAAAAACCTCTGGTAGTAGGAATGAAGCTATGTTAGTTTAAAATGGATAACCACTGTGAAATTGTTATATTTTGTGACAATCATCAAACCCCAGATCAAACCACTGGACAGTGGAATGAGAGTCGGCACAAAGTTTCACTGCCTTGAAAAACAGTTTTTCTTGCCTAACCTGATGTGTTTTTTAAGAAAATCTTTCTAAGTCAATTCTACAGCAAAGCACATAGTATTGTCCTTTACTACAATGGCAATGATAGCGCCTGAGAGTGAGCCAGAGTTTAGCAATTATAACTTTAAATCATTTGCATTGAAGTATATTTCCTAGTTGCTAAATCATGTGGCTGCTGGTAAATGTTGTGAAGCTTACTATGAAGTCTATCAAGTTATAACTCTTATATTATAAATGCACTGATGGAATATGTTGTTAACACATTTTTTAATTGGTAATAAAAGTGTTGGTACTCCCAGAAACTATTAAAATAATGAATATTAATGGAAACTGCAGACATTTCATCAATGTCTAGAAAAAAAAAAATTCTGGTAAAAACAGCTTCATGTTATATATGCATACATCTGTGAATTTTTTATTACTTTTGCTGTTGAGTTTAATATTTGCAAAGGCTGCAGTTTTAGTTTAAATGAGAGTTAAGTCTTCTTGTGATTGTTGCAACCAGATGTTTAGATATGAAGTTATCTACAGGAATAAGTCTTTGTAACTTGAAAGCAGTAGAATAAGCAGGATGAAGAGAACTAAGGACCGTGTTCAGCCATAAAGATTTTATCTCCTCTCCTGCTCCTTTTCCATTCCACCATGACCACACCTAATCTATGATTCCTAAGAAGTACAGTAGTCCCTTGCAGGCAGTTGCAGGCACAAAAGAGAAAGAGCGGAATCATGTCTCTCAAAGGAGTTACACTGTCACTGCTTCTGAATGAAGAGCTGCAAAACAGAGTAATTATCTGTGTCCACGCTGGCTGTGGCAAGAAAGAGCAGACCTGAAATGCAGACAGGAAGATTAATTCTCAATCACTAGATTATGAGTTTGGGGTAGTTAATTACCAAAACAAATTGTATGGGGAAGTTTGTGTTATCCCAGTCGTGGAGGGTCTTTATGTACAAGCCAAACAAACATTTTCAAGGATAACATAGCTAGAACTGATCATCTCCTGGAGCAAGAGAGAGACTAGATGACTTCACAAGCCCCTTTGTAGTCTATTTTCCTGTGGCTGTGACTGCTCTGACTCACCCCTTTTTACAGAGAATATCTGTTGTGATGCTGGCTATAAAACAATAACATCACTGAAGAGGCTAATCACTCCTTATTCTAGTCAATGGATCAAGAACAGAAATTATATTTCTATTTCACCTCTGTATGTGAATACCACTAATAGCAGTAACTTACAGCAGAATGTCATGTGGCTGCCATAGGATGAGAGTAAGTCTCTAAGTATTTTTAACAATAATGTATTTTCACGCGGTCTTTTCCCCCAAACTGAGACAGTAAAAACCCCAATACCTACAAATAATAATGTTAGTTCTGAAAGGCTGGCAATTAACCTTCAACAAACAATGTCACAGCAACCCTTAAATAGTAATTGTGCTGCCTAAGGCATCTGATAAAAGATTCTAGTGTTCTTGCTATATTGTGTCAGGCAGATACATCAATCAAACTCCATAATGGACTAAATTGGAAAATAGGGTAGTGGGAATAAACAGTTCTAAAAAGAGGTAAAATTGTGTGACAAGCAGCCTTAACAAACCAATCTTGATTCTAAACATAGAAGTAATTTTAGGTCTTCTTTGGAGGCAAAGGACAATTATTGCCTAAACAAATAAACTAGTGTCTCAGTACCTCAGGCATTCACTGAAGTTAGTTTGAAACACAGTTTTGAGATCTGACTAGTGGAGTTTCAGGGACATTTTAGTTTGACCCATTAATTTTCACTGAACTGTAAATGAACATCCTTTTAGATAACCCATATACTAAACTGCAATATAATGAGAAAACTGGAAGATGCTATGATTTTAGCACCAATCTTCTGCCAACAAAAATAGATCTGAACTAAAATTGAATATATGTCAGGCCCTGGATTTGATTTCACAAGAAGACTAGACACTTAAGGTTCTTAAGTAAAATGAAAGACCTGAACTTCAGCATCTATTGGGAGTGTTTATTTTAAATTGTAAAGCCTTGTCTGCCCATTCAAATTGTACTGTGCTGAGTACCTCCATGCCTTGTAGGTGAATATGGAGGCCAGAGCCTACAGTTTGTGCTTACATTCATACTTGCACAACATACTGGATGGAATCATACTATGACAGAGGAAAAAAAGTTTCCCAAGAGTTTTTCCTCCATAGGAAGTGGATATTCATACTCTGAGAACAATTTTAAATGTCACAAGGACTTTGGTTTCTCTGAAAACCTCACCTTAGCCTCTGTTATAGCTTGCAGTGAAATTTTAATCACACCCTTTCCCAAGGCTAGCTGAAGAGATTTTCTCTAACGATTAACTGGGACACAAAATTCAAATAAACTTTTAATTTGCATATAATCAGCAAGGTCCTCATGGCAATACAATTTTAATGGTCTTGAAGCTAATGCATAATGTATGTTACATCACTATTCTGCAACATTCCACCTAATATGGTTTTACTTCAAATGCAAACCACATCAGCATGTAGTTCTGGAGCAATGGTAGTATTTTTTACACAGCATCACATTACTCCAGTGGTATGATTTGGTACTATTGCATCTGAGAACAACCCAGCTGATAAGCAGCTGCTCAGTTCTGATGTTGTTCTTTATCAGAATAATTTGAAATAGGTCCCCAAATCACAGTGTAACACTCTGCTTAAATATTTACATCTGCCTGAAGAGGTACTACCCAGTCATGATGTAAAACCATTTCCCCTGCACATGAGATTACATTTTTTGTGCAGAAACGTAGAATACAGATCAAAAATCAGGACTATTATCTTCTTTGTCTACCAACTGAAGTCTGAGTAGGTTGAATTTTATTAGTATTCAGATTTTTCTAATTTCTGGTTTGTTAAACCAAATGCAATTTTGTTTCTTGGAAGTTTTCTTTTTTTTGTGTTTGTTCTGGTATCAGGACCATGAGCTCTTTATTTAGTTTTCTACTTCCATTGTTTTTTCTTCTGCTGTTCAGTAGAGCATTTTATGTTATTCAAGGAATGCAAGCTTCCTTTTAATTTGTTGGCTTTTTTTTTTGTACTTTCTGTTTTGATTAGTTTTATTTTATTACTACCATTATTCTAACACTTCAGTTCTACATTTCTAATTTTTCTGTCATTATTTTGATGGCATAAAATATATTAACATGACTAGACTGAGGGGACATAGTTTGTAGGAATGAATTCTCTTTCAGTGCATGTTCCTGATGGATTTCTATTGAGTGAGTAAACCTGTTAAAAAAAAAAAAAAAACCAAGAAAAAAAGAAAAAAAATCCTTTCATTGCCTGTAGGAAATATCCACTTACATTAGAACTGGATAAGATCACACTGTATTAGAATTATCAAGTAGTACAATATCTACGACTGTAAAAAGCAGCAATGCTAGATCGAAACAAGAGCCATGTAATGCCATATTTTGCCACCAACTATGGTCAAACCAGATCCTAAAAAGAATATGAAAATGGCAGGTCTAGATGGTAATTGTGGCTTACCAAGCAGCTCAGTTAAAAAGATTTATAATTTGTAATAGAGGGGAATTCCAAGGTTTTCCACACAAAAATTATCCAATATTCCATGCAATTTTTTCTGTGTTAATATAAGAAGTGGTTTTAGGGTTTTACCAATCAAGGTAATTCATCTGTGGAGTAAAATACTGCTTACTTTCATAATTTATATATAGGAATTTTCCTAAACTCCATTACTTATGGTTGAGAAAAATTTTTGTCAGCCGAAGTTTAGCTAGATTACAAAGTGGATTTGAACAGTTTAAATATTCAGAAGTTTTTCAACATTTCCTTTCACAGAATTGGAGGGTACGAAGACACGTAGCAACTGGAAAAGAAAAAAACGGTTTGCCTCATCTGTAACTTCATGAGTTTTTAAAGTACTTTTAAGGGAAATTAACATAGGTCTAATTTTATTCTTAGGGATTTATTCACCCCTAACATTATTTACCTCCCTGCAATGTGGAGAACTGCTAAAGGTCTGCAAAGGTAGAAGCATTGTATTCCTCTCCTCCATGTAGATTCTTTCCTTCTATATGAACAGTACGTAATGGTGTACTACTATTTTCTCTCACAAATTACTTCAGGCACAGTCACTCTGTCAACTTTTGTGGAGAGGCTTGGTCCTCTCAGGCTATGTTCATTTTATCAAACAGTAGGATCAAACAGGAACAGAGCTGAGGATTGTGTTATTTACACATACGCTGCTGGTGCAAAAGAAGGAAGTGAGGAGAGCCTTGGAAGAGTAGGGAACTTTGAGAAAGCACAGACATTTTTCTTCATCCACTACAATGACCTGTGCCCTGTTCAAACCCTCTGTCTTCATTGTAAGAGAAAACAAAAAAAGCTCGAAACTATACTTCAGAAGAAAAGAGCACCCCATTTCTATGTCTTCTTATTCGTCTAAGAAGTATGTTAAGAAGCCTGAAGTTTCTCATGACCCTCTGGCCAAAAAGGGAGCAGAAAATGCTACTTTCTGTCCTTAAGAGGACAGAAGTTTAGGAATGGATGTGCTAATTCAAGACAGGCAGTGTGGAGGTAGTGCAATCACTGAAGGAAGCTCTGAAGGGTTTTGCACTGTGGTAAGAAAGTGGTTCCTTACTCTGCCTGATATGCTGTGGTGTTCAAGACCCCGGATTTGAGTCTCTGAGGTCCCTTTTGCTGAAGTAGTACATGCCCACGTGTTTCTGAAGCTGATGGGGGGGGTTTTTCTTTGAAGTTACAAAGTTCATGGAATGTTACCTTTCCTACCTTAAGAAAAGGGGAAAATGTCAGTGAGGCAGGTCTTACATGCAGAGCTGTCTACATATGTTTCCTAAAATCAAATGCCTGAGAACCAAAATATTTTAGTTTGGATAGCCATCTACATTATCTTTAAGGAGCTGTATTTTTGAATTTCCTTCTCTGAATTTTTGAATTCTTTCCCCTTTTCCTTCCCACTTTCATGGGTTGAACTCTCCAAGCAGTCTATGTGTTCTTCCACACAGCAGATGGGAACTGTATAACAAAGCAACTTCTTCTTCCTGATATTGTTTTGCTCAGAAATCCTACGATGCAGAGGAAGATGGGAATATTAAGATTATAGACTACAGCTGCCTGAGGTATTATGGTAGTTTTCATTACTGAAGTATTTTAATTGTGAGCCAAAATATTTCAGATTTTGCTTACTTTTGAAGTTGAAATTTTCCACTGTTTAATTTCCCTAAATAGCTTTGATGCTATGCAGTATGAGAATGGTCCTAGATACCTCACACTGGATATCCCAAAGTAATTAAGGCATTTTTCCTTAGTTTTCCCATGTTGCTGGTCTTAACAGTAGACATAAAAACAGAACATCACCATTAAGAAGAGTTGTTAAACTAAAGTTAAAGCATATGGTACTAGAGTAAAAATTCTTTGATAATCTGTTGTCACAGTAGAAATGTGTTCAAATAAGATTGCAAGAAAATGATAGTTCTGGTATTAAACAGAATTTTGATTGCTAGAGAATCATAATTCTGAAATTAAATGGAATTTTTGTTGGAATTTTTGTGGATATTTGATTTAGTAAAATTTTAATTTCATACTACAGACATATTAGGCTTTTGTAATGCAGAAAGAACATCACAGATTGAATACAAGTACTACTGCTGAAAAGATTGTTCTTATGAGGTTTTGGACAATGCCAAACATGCTTATATACACAAGTGACATAACCCAACCAAGACTCCCTGGATGACTTAGGAACTTTAAAGTTTGCTGCTGAAATAACTCTCAGCTTTGTAAATGTCACTGTTTTTCACAGTGGCACATGCTAGTCTGTTACTGTGGCATATTAATGATAACCATTGTTTTGTCAGAATTGCCTTTAATGTGCCTATAAGGGATCTTTACTGTATGTGTTTACGGTGCTTGTTAGATGAGACACTACAAGCTTATGCACAGATTTTTATAGGATGTCAGAACAAAATGATTTCTTATTGACCATGGGTCAAACAATTTGTGCGTTTTGTTGTGTCACACTAAACAATATGAGAAGCACGTTAAAAAAGCTTTCTAAAAGGCAAAGACTATGAGAAATGATTTAAAGCTACATTATCCTGTTTCTAATTCCTTTTCTTTCTTCCTGCGGAAATGTAGTTGCAAGAGGCTGGGAGAAGGGATTGGAACATTGGCTTCTATGTCAGCCTTGAAAAGAGTCATAAAGTCTCTTTTATGGGTTTCTCTCTAGTCTAGTTCTACTTTTCCAAATTAGAGAAGACAATAAGACAATCTTAGCTAGCCCTGATCTTACATGTTAATTTGCAAACTCAGCAGGAATATCAATGCCCAAATTTAGGGGATAAGAAGAAATATTTTTGAATTTAAACAATTTCCACTGACCTGCAGTAAAGGCCCTTTTTACAATTATCTGCACATTGCTTTAAAGAATTTCTCCCCTCTCCCCTAAATTTTATACATCCTGACCGTAAATATTCTGGATTTCTAATGTCTGTTTCAGATAAGATGTCTGCTAGATCCTAGATATAGAAGTCAAATATGCAGATGGAAGATTCAAGTAATAAATTATGCCAAAATTTTTTTAATTGGGCACAGCAAATATCGACACTAGAAATATAATTCTATGAATCAGCTGAAGATTTTTTTTCATACTAATTCTCTGAGGACTAAGTCAGACTGTACATATCATTATGTACATTATGCATTAAACTCCCCAAACCTTACAGTACTGTGTATCACCTAGTTCTTAACATTTCCTGGTATCACTTAATAAAATTCTTGTAGCTCCAACATGCTGCTGCCGCTGGTGTACCTTGGTCATGACCTGGAAGGACCACCCACTCCTGTAAAAGACAGGGTAAGTCTGTCTCTATGCTAATTTGATTTTATGCCTCCTTTGAAGAAAAATTACGTGTGTCGTTCAGTCAGTTTCAATCTGGGCTGAGCTACTTCTGTGATGCAAGTTTTGGTCTTCAGGAGCCATTTACAGCTCTGTGTATAAGAGAGAGGGCATTTTGTGTGTGTAGGTGAAAAGGGAAAGGGAAACATTTATTGTTACTTTTGTTTCTTTTCCAGTTCAAGACTCTCCAAATATTTTGCTACATACGTTTGAAAAAATGTCCAAGATAAATAAAAATATTAATATTAGCAAAATGAATCTTCAGTTGAGATGTGATTGATCACTATGAAAAGAAAAAAGTAATATCTTATGACATATAAATTTAAAAATATTGGTTAAAGATCTAAATAATTTTATTTGCCACAAAAACCCCACTTGCAATGAGAAACAAAAAATGCAGTAAGTCGATGAAGAGAAAATTAATTTATTGAAGTGATTTTGCAAATCACAGTTAATTGAGCCACAAACAAAGCAGCAAACAAAGGAAATAATGTGGTAATTGGAACCCTCATCATTTATTGGCATAGATTATGGTTTGCTATCTTTTAGCAGTATTAAATCATTGCATGTGAATGTTGCCAAAAAAACTCTTCATTTCCTTTTAGTGACTTCTTACTGCCCTCAGTTGAAGTTTAATAGAAAAGGAAGGACATGATGTAGTTTTAATGACAGGAAACCCATGGCTTCCAAATGAATAAATTCCATCACTGGCTGCCACAAAGTGTGCTAATTATTTCCTTTGATAAATTAAAAGCCGTAAAAGTCCAAAGTATATAGCATGTGGTTTACAGTTATAGTCTGCCTGTCTGCATTATTGAAAGTTCATATAAACCTCATTATTTTAATTTAATAAACATTATAATTATTTTTTACACCAGTAGACTATATAGAAAGCACATGTTGGAGACAAACTTGTCTGACAGAAGAGTAAATAGCCCACAAAGAGATTAAGCAAGGAACATGATGTGTCATGTTCTGATAGCTCAGGTTTCTTATGATACTTTTGAATGAGCAGATGCTTATTTCTTTAGCTTTACAAACTTTATCCTGTAAATAAGTATTTTATTCTGCAAAATATGCTTTTATGAATGATATAGTGCCTTGCATTTTAGAACAGAGTCTGGAACAACTTGGAAAAAGTCTAGGGAGATGTAGAGAGGAAAATAGAAGTTTTATAATGAACATTGCATGGCCAAAAAAAAATAAATTCCTATTTTATCTGAAGGAATTAAAATAGGCAGCAGTGATGTAAAAAAATCAGAGCTTCTTTGGTGTTGTTTGGTTTTGGTTTTGTTTGGGTTTTTTTCTGTCCAACAAAGATCATCTCTAATGAGAGAACGAGCGTCTGAATATTTTTAATGGCTGTTACATTTATGGCATTCAGTCCTACTCAGTACTTCATGGCATTAGACTTGAAGAAACTGAAGAATGAGAAACAAAATTAGTATTTTTAGGTTATGTTGCTTTATCATTCTAAAACATTTTAAAAGGCAAATACTTGACTTTCAAGTCAGTCAGAAAATTCAGTAAAAGAAATATGCTACAGTGTAGCATATCCTATTGCTGTATCCTTATTTAATGCACTTGACTCTGGTTGTAAACTGATTCAAATGCACTTTTAAAATAAAAAAGTATTTAGCTGGGCTGCACGATTAGTTTTGCTAAGTGTATTCCTTTGGTAGTGAGACTAGGAGTTTCTGGAGACACAAAAGAGCAATGACGTGCCAGAACAGTGGGCATGGGTTCACACAGCAGATGCCTGCAACAAGCAGGAGTATGAAGAGAACTAGGCCTGGCAGGACCAGGAAAAGGCAAAACACAGGCTAATCACTCTGCCCTCTTAAATTTAAAATGTGTGTTAAAGAAAGCAATCACAGATACTGATTCAAATGAAAGAAATTACAGCATGTTGTGTTTTCCCATTGTTATCTGATGAAATGCATTGCAGAGGTGGGTATGCATAGACATCTGTGTCTTACTGTCTTACAGCTGCAGCTCCCAAATGACTGATCAATGTGTCTCATCAAATGAATGATGCTACCTACAGCTCACACTGGAGAACTTCTTTGTGCTGATTGTTGGACTATGTTGTCCCTAGCTCAAATCAAACCCTATTCACCAGCACAAATGTACAACTGGTCTGGTTTGCTTGTGTTGCAGAGCAGCTTTTCTGCAAATAGATAGAGACATGTTACTATGTATGTCTACTAATAAATTTAGCAGTTCTGTGTGAAACTAAGGACTTCATGAAGCAAATTAAGACTTGCATGTGCTACAGAGATGAAATCAGCGGAATTGTATCTATTTGCAATGATGCTAACTCAGTGCTATAGTGATTTGATATTTCAGCTAGAACTTAGAATCTGTTTTAGAATGACTGACAGGGCATCTCGTTTGACTTTGACGGAAATAGATAGGGTTAGAAGTTTTCTGAAATGTTTTCATTGAAAGGGAGGTTGAGAGAGAGCTTGGGGTGGTGTTTTAATATTCTCGCGGAAGTAATTGGTGTTGTGAGGAACTGTAGGAGGGTGAATTCTTCCACATTGCAACATAATGCAGCCCCAGGAACATTTAAATGTACCAGAATTCTACTTGATATATACTAAATTGCAAGAATAAAATAAATGAGGTAAATAAAAAATACCAAATTTATAGTAATACTTGCAAGAATATTACCTTGAAGAAGGGCACACTCCTTTTACATTTGTATGTTACTACTTCTCTGTAATAATGAATCTATGAAAAAAAGAATAAAGTGTTATCAATAGCATAGTAAGGCCAAATCAGATACAAAAAATGCAAACACACTTTGACCGCATAGAGGAATTCTGTTCTGTTGCTCTTCCTTTTTTTTTTTTTTCTTTTTTTTTTTTTTTTAAATAGTAGGTAGAAGAAAAAATTTCTGTTTCTTCAGAGATTATTTGCTTCATTGATTTTTCCTTCTGTTACTGTAATAAATCTGCTTGCAAGCTGCAAATCACTCACATTACAACTACTTATGTATATTATGAAAATATGCATAAGTAGTTACTGGAAGTAACTACTTCCAGTAGTTTACTGGAAGAACTAGTAACTTTTTAGTAACACTGTGGTGAAGCTGTATACGGAGACCAAAATGCATTGTAAAAGTTTTCTTTAAAATACTAATGGGACTTGAACATATGATTAATTTTAGAAGCATGGCCTAAAAATATTTTTTTTAAAGAGTTTCATGATCGCTTTATTATTTCTTCTCATAGTTGTTCCTCAGTTAATGTTGTGTATTTTGTGTCCTAAATTTCATAGGCATTGATTTTTCTCTTTGATAACACATTTTTATATTTAGAGTTATGTGGACTGCATTTGTGCCATGTGCAAAAAACCTGTTGTCTTTAAGTTGTGTTGAAATTTAAGAAAAACCAAGGCTCTTGTAGTTCAAAGGCAACAGCAATGGACATGATATTGAAGGAGCAGCTAGAAGGGAAAGATAGGGTTATTGTGAAAATCCTTATAATTTCTCAGAGGTTAAACATAACCCTGGACAAGATTATAACCGAATGGATACTCCGTCACTTGCTGGCTTCTCAGTAAAAAACAAATAAGAGTTACTTACCTCTCTGTGAAAAGTTATTGCAGTTGACTATGAGAAACAGAAGGATGAGGGGCTGTGGTTTCTTTCTATACCTACAGGAGGTCAATGTAAGTGACAGTGATGAAATTGTCTCCTTGTTTTTTCTGGGCTGTTTACAGCTCATGTAGTACAACACTACAGTGTGTGTGAATAAGGTTATGACACAAGATCTCTCTGATGTTCTGGGTTAGTATAAATGAATATTCAAAAGTTTTATTTTTCTTAGGAACTTGAAGAGTTCTTGCTTTAAAGTCTATGAATCAAATGCTCTTCCATACTCTAAACATGTCACCAACATTCCTTGGAGGTGGCTCGACTGGTGTGTGAATATTCCACCTTCAAAAGGAGATGATTATTTTAAAGTTGGTGTATTATTGCTGCTTTGCAGAATAGGATAATACAGTATATTCTCATTTCCCAGGTGCCATGGCCAACACAGACCAGCGCAAAGCTATAGATGTAATTACGACTAGAAAAATGTCAGACAGCTGCATTTGTTGCAATATGATGTTTCTTATTGTCACAAATATTTTATCTGCTTTAATCAAATTTCTATTCCTATCTAGTGAGTGAGCAAGCTAAATACTGTAAAGGGATATAATGTTTCCATTGCCACAAGGTGGGAAAGCAAATGGGTTGCTTGAAGCTGTAATTTGAAATCCCATCAGGGTCACTTGTTTACTGGCACTAATAGTTAACTAGTGTGCAGCCTTTAAATTACTGCTTACTACAGAGGTGCTGTTCACACCACTGTGCTTAAGGGCCTGTCAGCATTTCCAGTGGAAAACTCTGCTTACAAAGTCTTGTGACTTTGTCATGAATATTTGCTCTGAAACTTGCCAAATGTCATCTCAGGCTAGAAGCAGATCATTTGCTATAATAGAGACTGCTTGACTTGAGTGGGGGATAAATCAGTTTTTGAATTATTTTGAATGTAAGTAGAGCTGACTGTAGACCTGAAATGTTTCCGCATCAACATATTCTATTGCATTTAAAATAACATAAATGAGGAGGGCTCTGGGAGTTTGGGATAAAAAAGGGTTGAAATAAAAAAACCCACGAAAATTGATTTGTTGTAGTTTTGTAGCAAGCGACTTCTGTGGTGGTAACAATATACATCGACAAATTTCTTTAGCTTTGCAAAATATTGTTGAGGCTTTGGACATTAAAACATTGGAGTTTTGATACTTCAATATTCTCCTTTATATTAACTTCTTTAATTATTTTACCTAATTTTACTCAAAATGAGGTGACTCAGGTTTAATTCTTATCTGTCCATACATATTTTTTACAGCCTCAGTCTTGTAATACAGACAAACCTCTATGGTATGGTCAGATGCTGAGGATGTGAGAGCTCCTTCAAGATCTCGGATTCAGTGCTGTAAATGACACTGAGAATTCTCACATTGGAGCACTGTTATTTTTGAGGAAATTCCTCTTGTTTTTCAGAAAAAGTTACTTCCTTATACTTTTCTTTGCTATTGATCTATATTCAAAGGATACTTTTCATTCTCCAGAACACTGAGCTTTCAGTGGTCAACTGCTTTATGAAGGGACAACGTTCGTTTTACTCTTGATATATTGAGAGAGATTTCTTTCCTTCATAATTTTTTACTTTTGTTTCTTAATTTTCCTTGAACAATAAATGTACCTAGACTCCAAAATTCTTAGTTAGATTTCATTTATTTTTTTCAATTTGGTTTACCTGACTTCTTCATAAATCAAATTAGTGTCTTGCTTGACACCAGGTGTTACACTGTACTAAAACTGGGCAGCTAACAGCTTAAAACTTTCAAAAATCTTCAGCTGTTTTGGGGATTTTTGTGTGGATTTCTTTCCTTCTTTTTTTTTTTTTTTTCCTTTTTATTTTCAAGCATTGCTTTTATATTTTCAAAACTCACACATTGTGCTCAAGCACATATAAAAACACTATTGTTTTGGAGATCTCAGTGCACATTTTTGAGAAATATGTAATTCTGCAAATCTGCATTTTGGGAACTAGTTAAGTATGCAGCAGTCCCATATGGTTATCTTCAGCTTCCATAGTTTGTGATGCATTTTCTCCTGGACGATCTTCAGGTTTTGAGGCACAATATTTCCACAACACTATTATTCATGCTTTCTTGTTCACAGCTACAGTGTGTTTATTCTGCATGCTTGTCTCTGCTTGTGAGTGCTAGCCAGGAAAAAAAAATGCATATGCTAAAATATTTTTTGGGAGGAGAGAAAAAAATTCAAGCATAAATTTCACAAAGTGTGTTTTATTTACAAAGGGAGAGCATCTATTGCAAGTAATTATAAATTTATCTCTGTGCTTTGAAAAGGACTGAGAGAAGCTACTGGAATAAATATGTATGCAAATGCACCAAACAAGCACTCAGAAATTTGAGTGAAACCATAGTGTGAAACAAGACCTTAAGGAAAGTAAATACAACAGAATTAAAATTAGTTTTGGCATCTGATAGGAATTGGTACATAAGCTGAGAAAGGCAAGGTCAGATTCAGAACTGGAGAGTAAGAAAAAACTGAGCTAGTGGGCCCATAACCCTGAATATGTTGGGGTTTTTTTGACATTAGAACCACTGCAGGAGTAAGAAGATAAAAGAGAAGATTTCATAATAAAAAATTATTATTTTTCATGTAATATGGTATGCAAGATATAGAAAGTAAGTTGGAAGAGCACAATTCTTCCTCCAGGTTATGCACTCTTTAAATTGAACAGGAATACTCCATACTTACAGTAAACCAAGTTTATTGTGGATCCAATGTAGATTATTAAATTGAAAAGCTGAATAAAAATTAATTGTAGTGATTTTCAATAGAGGCTTAAAAGAAGGTGAAATACCATTCCAAGATAAAGATGGTCTGAAGTGTCAGGACAATTGATGAACTCTATTGTTCATCAATGTTATAAACTAGGATTACGAAAATATTTTTTTAACCCCTTGTCTTCACCGTAGACATCTGTGTAGAATTCATCCTCTGGCTTCTGAACACATCATGCACACTCACGTCTCCACTGATCTGAGTGCGGAGCTAACAATGTTGATTCATTATTATAGTGAAAATGCTCAATGCAGAAAAAAGTTTACCTTGAAAAACAGTAAATTTACTTTCCTTCAAAATCTTTGTACCACATGCAGATGTTAATTATTTCCTATACTATTTCTGTCATTTAGGTGAAGGATCCATGTGTGCTTTCCGTGACCCCAAATAGGTTGTTAGCCACAACAGAGAAACTGGACTTCAGAGGGAGTTGCTAACCTTCACTGACTAGCCTGTCAGCCAGAGAATGATGCAGAGCACCTTCAAAAGGTCCCCTAAGTAATAAGCCCTAAGGAGGGTTATAATGGGCCCATCATTAGCTCCAGCTAATATTTTGACCTAATGCCCACATATACTACAGGTGTCATACAGGGCCACCATTGGATTAATCTGCAGGATGTTTTGTGGCCATATGATGACAACACATTTCTTCAGCATGTTTCCTGACTTGTAAGCCTTCATATGTATTTTATATAATGCAAGTAAATTATGACTTCTTGTATATATTTTTAAATTCTTTCCTCAAGCTTAGTCATCCACAGTGGCCAATGAATCAAGTACATTGCCTATAAAAGAAAAAAAAAAAAAAGCGAGGCATTGAAAGGGATCCCTCTAACAAGGATACAAAAAAATGTAAATACAGCCACCAGAAAAACTCTTTTTTTCCTCCTATTTTGTGTTTTTCTTTCTCTGCTTGTTAGTTATTGTTGTTGTGTGTTTTGTTCCCCTTTCCCCCTCCTCTAAATCCTAGTACTACTTACAGTTTTGATAAGGATGAAGAGTTGTGCACTTCACTTCTGCATGTATTTTTGTAGGTCTCCTGTAAACCCATTCCCTGCCTTCTATGAGGAGCTTGCTTTCTTGATAAATAACTTCTTTTGGTCCTTTCTTTAATGTGTCTGTCTTTCACTTTTCCAAACTTATTCACTCTTCAAGATGCTGGACATTCTTGCCTTCTTACTTGATAGTACCTTCTCAAGAAGGTACAGCTTTTCTTCCTTTTGTTTTGGTACTTTTGTTTACATAAAATCCTAAAGAATAGTAGTCACTTTGTAACATGCACTGAGTGAATGTTTAATATTATTTATATTCCTAACCAGATTTAGGCACAAATTCATCTGATTCCATTTGCCTGCACTCCTCTCAGCACTGCACAAATAGTTAAATTACATTAACCTGTGCAGTCAAACTGCCAAGTGAATTTCATGTGACTGTAATATGGCAGTCATATTGTTGAATGCATTAAATATAAGAAGACAATTAATACAGTTTTTGCCCAGTACCACCAAAGAGGGTTTACGATTAGGTCATTTGGTAATATGATATTTATTCTAAGAAGGAGGCAATATTTGACTAATAAGCAACTAATTCAAATTCTTCACACATACACTACACTCTAAGATTTTCTATTCTTGTATCACTTATATCAAAAACATATGCACCCAAAATGCTGTGTTATTTAAACTTACAAAGATGAAGAAACTGAGAATTTTCACTCATGCTCAAACATCAGTTAATTAAAGCAAAAACATCTAATAAAATGGTAAAAAATGTAAGTTCTTTGAAAATGACACAAATTGAGATGCAATTTCAACTTAATAAGCAGAAAGCTTATTGTCGGATTCACTCAAAACCAGAGTACAGGCACACATATTTGTGTGGACACTCATACAGATTGTTTTTTCTTTAAGTAAGTAGAGGAGCACAAGTTACTTTTTTTTTCTCTGGGCAGGAACTTGTTAAGAGACAATATAAACTTAATGAAGAAATCTTAGATGTTGGTTTAAAATCAAAGTACCAAATTCTACTGTTTTTCTGAATAGCTTTATAATTAATATTTGAGTCAGCTATTCACATTTCATGCTGAAATACTGCTAGACGTGGATTCTACATCACTCTGCCTGTTTAGACAACTTATTAAAGGCCCTAATATTTTGAGGAGTTGGATAATGTTAAACTCTAAAAGGCCATTGCAAATAATTTCATTCATCAAGAGACAGCATTTAACAGAGAAGAGAAAAGGAAAGAAAGTATTTTGGATGACATTTCATTTGACTTCATCTGGGCATGAGAGTTTGAAATTCTCACATAGGCTTACTGAGCACAAATTAATGTTTTGTTAATGTTTTATTTTTTTCCTTTTCTCAATGAGGGACATTCAAGCACTCCCAGTGCAGTCTTTTTTTTTCCTTAAAAGAATGAAAACTGTTCTTGAAACCAAGCTATTCAGTCCTTAAAATGATAAAGTCTGGTCAATCCAAGTTTGTTGTTTCTTTCTCTATAGCCACTAAAAATAAATCCTTCAGGAGAGCATTTCTTTAGCTCACTTTTTCATTATTTCCAGAGGCAAAAGCTGGCAAGGCAATTTATAATTCAATTTTTGCTAAATCCACAACACCTAATATATATGTCAGGCATTTCAACGGCAGAGTACTTTGGGGATAGGTGATAAATTGTACTGATTATAAGTGCAAGCTGTTCTTCCAAAATATCATATCCAAAAGAAGGCAAGTATTATTAAGAGAATGTAATGTATCTTTAGACTGTCCAGAAACATAAGAGATAATCACTTCATGTGAATATATTTTCCCTAGAGTTTTACAACTCAATATTAAGGTCTTACCATGTTTTTGATAGCACTCGTCTGAAGGGAGGGACCATCACAGGTTGGTAGTCTTTCAGCAGCCACATAGCTCTTAGGCTTGCAATAATTCATTTCTTCCAGAAAAGGGCTTACTACGAAACCTGAAACATGGTCATAATAATTTTCTGACTATGTAGGGGAATGTGAAAAGTCTAAATATTATTCTATAATGTAATCTCTCCTGATCTTTTAAACATCCTTTCAATGTTTCCATGTATTTTCCTGCAAGGTACACATGACTAACTATTGATCAATACTGCTGAGCAAAACCAAAAATGTTCTTCAGATTAACGTGTTACTTAAAATAACCTGAAAATGGGGGAAAAGGCATTTTCTTGGGATCTTTCATCTCAGTTTTTACTCTTTTTAAACAAAAAATCTGATAGCATTACAAAGATGAGATTGACATTTCAGATACAAATAATTAGAACTATGAAAAAGGCAAATATAAGTGAGTAGTAGAAGTCTGGGGACTGATAGAAACCTTTTTGACTTTATGTTGTTGTTCTGAACTTAGCTTTGCTGATTTTGACCTGACTACTCAGCAGATGCTCCTTGTTTGTCTTGCTAACCATAATTTGTATCCTGCCCAGACTCTCCGAGGAGCAGACTCATTTTTTGATTTTTTTTTTTTAAATCAATTTAGCACTCGTTCTATATTATCATCCTGTTTTAGGCATATTTCCTTCTCTTTAGCATCACAGGAAATTATTTTCTTGTTTTAAAGGCAGGCACTTTTATTATTTTTTTAAAATAGATAAAATTCTGTTTAAAAGAAAGAAAATAAAATTACAAAATTTATAAGCATTTAAGATTGAATTAGGTGCCAATAATAAAACCAATAAGGCTTACAGTAGAAAAAAACAGTTTCAAAACCTCCCGTTCTATCTAGTTTCTATACATGTGCTACTTTTAGTTCTCAGTTTCTTTCAAATTGTGTCCTAAATCTTCTCAGAAGTTCTCCTAATTGTGTGTAATATCAGCAATCTTTTGTAGATGCAAATGCACCAGCCCCTCTTAGTTTTTGTATAATGTAAATTTATTTAATGAAGATGAACAAAAGTGGAAAACAAATGACCACTCATGAACCAGACCAGCTTAGTGTGCACACTTGTCTGAAAGACTGATGAGATAATACCTGCAAAAGAATGGTCTACCCTGACAGGAAAAGGAGAACCAATGTATCCAGAACACCCAATAGCTCATCTGGCAGTAAATGAGAGGTCAAAATGTCAGTCTTCCAGTCCTGCCCCTTGCAGTGTTAGAAAGTCTATGAAAAAAGTCCTAACATCTATTCAATAGTATTGTAGGCATTCCTATAGTATGCATAGGAAATTAAGAATAGGTGGCAGTATGGATAGCAAAGATGTACTCTCAAAGGAAAAATGAAATAAAATTGAAAAAAAATTGAGAAATATGCTGCAAGGAGGTCAGTGAGAAATACTGTCTAGCCAAAATCAGGGAAAGCTTCTTCAAGATATTTGAAGAAATAGCAAAGATTAAATTGAGGAACAATCACTGAAGTGTTTGCCATCTTTTTTAGTCTTTCTCTTTGAGATTCTGTAATTATTTTTTTTTTAAAGTGGATAAATATAGTTGAGAATTGCCTGCTCATGATTGATGATATGAGGCAGGCATGGTTTCTGTTTGGCTGTTTCTTGGGCAGAGAAGGACACTGTTTTATAATACACTGCCAGATAAAGACATGCTGAAATTCGTAAGGCGGTTATTTGAACCTAATCTCACACTGGCAAAAGCTGTTACTACAGCAAGTCAGATTGAATCAGCTATTAATAATGCAAAGATGTCATTACTTCCCAAAAGAGATCCTTAGCTTGTAGGAGAGTAATATTATTCATGTTATTAGAAGCAGACCTACAGAGGGACACTGTCTACTCTGTGAGCAGAAGGGTTTTTGCTTTTTTTCTGAAGACCATTTGAAAGAAAAAAGAAAAGATCCAGACTAGAAGAGTTAAATAATTATTTTTTCTCATAATTTTCCACTAGAAAAATTAAAATTTGGGCTTCCATTAATATAAAATTCTTATTATGGATACATTCTTGGCCTTGAAGTGCATGGTGAAGAAGAGGGTAATTTTTTTAGAGGGAATGTTTACTTTGGGGCATGTTTGCTTATGGCCTGATGACACATTAATGGGCTTGTTAGAGTCCCGATGACTTTAATGGGACAGGATTGAGGTTGGCATGTAAATATCCTCAAGCCAGTGTAAAAAACATAGTTCTCAAGCTTCTGGAATAAAAGGAGATGTTTGATGCAGACACAGATGTTACGAGTTTAATTATTTCTCTTATTCTTGTTTCTTTTTTCTTTCTTTTTGAGATGGGAAGAGCTTATTAATTAGTTGTTGGATTTGGGGACAGCATCTAATATCTTCTACTCTTGTGTATGAATTTATACACAAAAATTTAGAATTTGAACCACTGGCATTCTCTAGCTGAGAGGGTTGAAGAAGACAGGAAAGTTGCATGCTCTTGTAAGTCTGAGGGACCTTGAAGCCAGTCAAAGCATAAACTCAATATTGAAATATAGATAATTATTTTCAAAATAAATATAAATGTAGCTCCTCCTGAACTTGATACTTGTTAAGTGGACTGTTAAAAATGTTACTAGCCCTTTATATGTGAGATTAAGAAAGTTAATTTCAGACTTCACATAGGAACCAATGTTCAGCCATTGTTATGATAGTCTGCTTCTTTACACTCACTAAAAAAA
>VXBA01001016.1:27902-55551 GCA_013399895.1 Serilophus lunatus | reverse complement strand
AAAAAAAAGACTGAATAAAGATCCAGTTCTTTTCTCTTCCTTACATAGGATTCAAAATAATGTAGCACTGACTTTCAAAAGATTTTACAGAAACATCTTGTTGGGAGCATGTATTCTTAAAGGAGGGGATGATTCAGTATAGGAAACAATGAGTGAATAAGAGAAGACCAGCATCCGAGCAGTATGATGTAAGTGCCCAGATGCCACTAAAGTAGTTCTTTGGTCTTTACGTACTTTTTTAATGGAAAAAAAATGGGCATAGAGCCTAGATTAGCCTTGGGTTCTCTAAATTTGGGCAGATGTAAATCTTATCTCAATAAATTTGATGAGATTTTTAAAGAAAGAGAGCTCTTCAGATGATGTCTTAGGCCTGAAAACATACAGTAGGATCAAAAAGAAAAAACAATTAAGCTTTTCTTAAATTACTTCAAAGTAAATGTGATTTGTTTTTTAGTTAGTTCAAAGGCTTCTGTGAGAGGTATTCCTCTTGGCTTTCCTATTGCTACCGAATGTTGGTGAATAAATAGACATGTCTCCATTTGAACATGGGACATCAGGTACTTCCGTATAAGATGATCCCACTGTTTTGTTTAGTGTGTTTAGGGATGAGATTTTTAGTAAGAAATATTTCAGAGTCTGCTGTTACTGAGAGGGTGAAAAGAGGGAAAGATAACAAGACAGTAATTAATTTTATAATACAGAGAGAATTTTAGTGAAGTTAAATAAATAGACATCTTGGGCAAATGGAAATCAAACTTTAAATTAGACTAAAATAGATTCTGGCTCATTCAATCTAGCTGACACTTTGATGTGTTTAAATCCTTGCAGACGCTATGTAAGAACTGAATCCATGCCAAGTACACTCCCTCTGTTCTTGCAAATGCAGAAGTAGCGGTATCTCAACAGTAAGAGGACCAACTCTTTCAAGGAGAAAATTTGTAGAGATAACATGAAAACAGTGGCTGTCATTAAAAGTCAAATGACTACCTTCAGATGTTGTTGGTGAAGGTTATCAGAAGGCAAATACTGCACATTAGATTATGCAACATACTTTCAGGGTTTTGCTGTGTTTTCTTGTTTAAAAGGAGCATCTTGTGCTTTCTGATAAAACAAAATCCATGTTGCAAATTACCTCATTCAGCAAAAGAAAAAAGGCAATACACATAGTATTTATTTTACTGTACTTTAACAATAATTTCAAAATCAGAGGTACCTTTAAAAGTATAAATGCTTCCTGTTCCTTCAGTTAATATTGCAAAACTACACATCCATAACAGTACTTTTACAATGAGCAGCAAAACAAATTTTTTATATATCAAGGCATTGACAAGAAATCTTTCAAAATAAAATTTGTGCTTTCAGTAACTTTTTCTGTTGTGAACCGGACACAAAAAAGTCAGGAAACATGAGGAAACCCAAAGACAGTATAATGCTAACACTTGGTTTTAATTAAAAACTTTTTTTGACCTTATACCACATGTTACTTGTATATATTATCAGGATATAGGAATGAAGAGGAATTTCACTGAGGCTTGTGAACCTGATATTCAAGGCAGTCCGGTTAAGAGAAGGAGACAAAACAGACAATAAACAAGGAAGGCTGTGAAATGCACGTGAAATTATTTTAGTGCAATCATTTTGTAGCACGAGATTCCCCAAAATCATCAGAGATTCTGTAAGGATAATTAACCCCTTTTTTATTTTCATAACCTATTCTCCTGAATGTGCAAAACATCAGGAACAGCTGCTTACTACATCTAAAAAGTCATCAAAGAATTTAAAATTAAATTTTTCCCAAAGAAAAAAAGAAACTCTTCCCCAAATAAAGGTCCTATATGTGTCTTGTGGTTTTTTAACTTTCTATTTCTGCATAGTCAATGAGGTTCTGTGTTAGTATCCCAAACTGAACTTCCCAATTGGAAAAAAGGTAAAAAAATTCCTATGGTTTACCTCAGACTGATGAATATCATGGCACCGCTTCTTAGTCTATAAATGTTCCAGTGTACAATGCATGGCTGTAGCCTAACAAAGCACTCTTGGGTGGATTTGGTAGTAGATAGAAAAGCGGATCAGATGAAAAGTGTTTTTATCTGAGAAAGGATTGACTTCCAAGGCTGCCTGTGAGATAGCTTTAGCCAAGAAATATGTGCTAGAACAAGAAAGGAAAACCATCAGATGACAGAACGGGATGGATAAAGTGCACAACACAACAAAACAAAAAGCTTTCCTTAAAACTCAATTGTCATAACATATTCCTCCGCTGGGCCCATGAACAAAACACTTCCAAGGAAGTGCAGTACAAGAGCAGGAGGTTGGTGAAAGTTATAGATGGGGAAGCAAATGCAGCTGAGAGGTTCAGAATGGGGTATATAGCACAGAGCTGTGAGTTGGAGGAGATCTGAACACTGTACTGAGCTGTACAGGATGGGAAAGTGCAGAGGAACAAGCATATTCCAGGAGCTGGGTATAATTAAACTGTTCTTACAAATAAGTTACTTTAAGAAAAAAATGATGTCACTCTTTTTACATTGCAAAAATGTAGGCTAGCATACCCTCGTGATGGGGAGTGCAGATACAGTGATAGGGCCAGGAAAGCTATGCTTGAGGTTAACTGAATGCCTAACATGTGTGTCCAAGTGGGAGGAAACTGTGGTGAGACAAGAAATGAGAGAAATAATTCATTTAGTGTCTGGCATGATGACTGCGAATTTCTTAAAAGATGATTTCTTTATATTGTGTAGGTTTGTGGGCTTTTGTGTCTCTTTTTTTTTTTATGACTGCTACAAAGAAGTATATTTCTTTGCTAGGACTAAATTATGATCAGTTTTGTGACTATTAATCAAGAGAAGGCATTTGCAAGCCTTTCCCAGGCGCATATCCTTTGAGGGTTTTGAAAGTTATAGAATGCTGTTTGTTATCTGTCACTGCAAGGCTGTGCCAAGTTCCATGATGCAGTGAAAGCGAAGTCATACGCTACAGCTGACACTTTCCCACTGACCTCAGCTCATTGCACTGCATAAACAGAAGCTATTACAAGTCAATATGGTTCTTGGAGCAGGGTTACTCTGAAAGGAGTGCAAGAAAGCTTTCCACGTTTGTGCAAGGTTCAAAGCAAACAATGTGCTTTTTCTGTCACATCAGCAGATGAGGCTGTCATATCCTCAGTTCACCTCATAAATAATAGGCATAGAGGATAGTTGTATAAGGCTGCAGTTCAAAAGGGTTATAATCTGACAGCAGACACTGCCTTTCCTCAACATGCTCACCTTTAGCCATGCTTAATGGTTGGTGTGTTTCAATTTGATACATGCCTGCCGGCTTGGTGAATCGACATCCAGGCTTGTAAGCATGGTCTTGCAAGGTGAAAACACTGGGGCAAAGGAAGAAGAAGAACTAATTTTTGGGCAAAACCTGGAAGCACTGTGACTGCTTCTGAGAGAAGACACAAACCTGGGAGCCAGTCACCAGGCTTGAGGATCTGTCACAAACCTTGCCCGGGTTGATGGCAAGCTGTCAGGGGAGGGGATTGAAAGGAATTTTCTGTGGCCTCCAGGGAGGCATCAACAATCGGGAAGTGGTGGTGGGGAGAGTTGTTTTGTTTCCTGCCCCATTCCTAGAGGTAAATGTGAAAGACTGGAGAAATAAAGTGAGGATTTATTGGGAGGGAGCAGATTTACTAGGAACTGATGGGTAAGGGGGCATTAACCTTCTGCGCTCTCTCCAAACTGATCTGATGAAGGTGCAGTGCACAGCTCCTCTCCCTGCCTGTCTTTCTCTCAGGGTCCTCAAAATAGGTGGTGAGGCCATGGCACCCTGTGCTGGGACATTTAATTTCCTCCCTTCCCCTCGTGATATGCCAACGTAAACAGCTTCCTGCTTCTACCTAAATTGAAAAACAGATCTGCCTCTAATCATGTTGGGTGACTGTTGACATGTATAGAGTTTGATATTTTGATAAAATTATATGTCTGCGACAATACTTCATTACGGTTTTGTCATTGGCTATAATTCTTTCAACACAGTCACTTTTGTACAGGCCGTTGAGTTACAGGAAAGCATTATAAGGCAAGGTTTTGCTGTGATGGTCACATTACAATATGGAGGATTTAGAATTAATCAGCATTTGATACACCTTTGAAAGACAGCAAGCAGTGCATTTATTTCACTTGTTTTTCTTCTAAGGGAAACTGTGTGTTTGGGAGAAAGGGGAGAAGATGTCTTTTTGCCCCTGCCCAGATTAGTTTGTGATTTGAAACCACTACTGTTGTGTTGTCATATAATATTATATTCCATTTTACAGACTCCTTACAGTTATCTCCCTGATTGCTTGCCTATGCAGAGGAGATTATTAAATTAAGACCTGAAAATTAGTATTCAGTTTATATTATGAATCTGTGGGGGTTTATTCTTTGCATAGAGAAAAATCTGGATGTTAGATTGTACATTCAGTTTAGTTTCTACAAAGTAATCTGTCTTGTGATTTGAACGACAGAAACTTATTCTTATATTTTGAGTGATCAAAAACTTTATCTTACCATATATGTCATATATGTCTGTGTCTTATCCATAGATCGAAATTTCACAAATGTTCCAGTGGAGATAAATTAAATTAAAGTTTAAGTATTGTTTGAAAATTAATTTTGTGAACTGTAAAATCTTTAAGAATATTTCTTTTACTTCCTTGAAGTAATTTTTCCTTTGAATCAATCAATTAAAACATTTAATTTAGATAAACATTAAATGTATTGTGTTGCTGTTGACCAATTTTTATTAATCATATAAAGTAAATTTAAAGTGGGTTTAGGAACAGAGCAATCTGTAACTTGAAAATAATTACACTATTTTTGAGACCAAGATAAATAATTGCATTTGCAAAGTTGCTCAGTGTTTTCTAGAAATTTGTTCTGAAGATCATGAGGGCAAGATGCTAACATATCATAAAACTAGTAAATTCGACCAATGTCAATATATTTCTGCACAAAAACTAAGAAACATGTGCTTTTTCAGTAGATTCTATGCCCCGACTAAAATAGCAGCTTTTGTAGTTATTTTAATTTCTGTAAAATTTTCAGGAAGAATTGCCTAACATATCTCTAGCATCCAGAACATTGAAAAGATTAATATCTTGTGTGTGCTAAAGCACACACCTGATACATCTTTCTGCCTGTCATCCTAAGCCCATAAGATTCAGGGTAATACAAATGTACCTCTTTTCCTGTTGTTCATAATGGAAGATGGAGATGAACAAAGCCATGCAGGAGCACTGGGAGTGTGCTGACTTAATACTTAATGAGAATCGTAAGAATATTTTTCTTGTGCAATCTTATCATTAGACTGTCATCAGTAGTCAAGACACCACTAAAATCCTCTTAGAGGTAGTCAAGATTATGGCCTTCCTTTGTTCATTTAGTTTCATTTTTCTACTGATATTTGGCCTCAAGATAGGGTTATTGCAATGTTTCCAGATGGTGTAGTGTCTGCAAACTTGCAGAGCATATTGGTTCAAGTATCATCTTGTGCATGGAGCCCAGCTCATCTCTTCATCATATAAACAACATCCACATATATTATAGAGCTCATGCTTCTATTTTCCAGCAGGAAGGTGGGAGCACTTCCCTAACCATGTGTAAATGTCTTTCTGGTAGAAGTTTGTGTCTGGATTCCCACTGTGGTTGTTATGAAGATATTCATCTCAGACCTAAAGTAGCTCTGAAGGTGCATGCCCAAACGTTATCCATTACTGCAAAATATCTCTACAAGAAGGTCTTTGTAAACACCTAACTTCAGATGAGATCAGTGACTCCTCTCTTACAGCACCCACAGTTTGCACTGTCAAAAACTACCTGTAGGCTTGAGATAAGGCTGCAGACCTCATTTCTTATATTAACTTGATCTATCTCAACTTTTTATTTTAACTTCTAGTTGGTTTGTGTGGTGTTCAAAAGAGTTATAAAGACATGCACTGACTCTACAAATGTAGAAGCAAGAATGCATAGTTTGGAAATAGAAGACACAAGGACTGAGAGCACAACCTGTGAACAGCTTCTGTTATTCTTCTTGCTGGCGTTGTGAGTGTTTAACCAAAGGGAAATGGAAATGACATAAGAAACAGCCAGGAACTAGCCCCAACTGGTGTCTGTCTTTCCCAGGAGAACCCAAAATCCCTGAGCTTTTCGTGAAAGTCTTCCCCACATTTTCACTTTGTCAAGCATGACTTTTTTCCCAGCAGATGTTAAACTAAAATGAACCTTTTGCTTGCAAGAGGTTTCATTTTGATGATTCATTGTAGTTTGAAAAAAAAAAAAAATCCAAATCAGCTGTTAGATAACCAAAGAATAAAACAGTGCTGGGAGAACATAACTGACAGAATAGTAACCTGGTTGATTACAATATTAAGTGCTGGTGTTTCACTTACTAAGCTGAATAATCACAATCTGTTTTTCACTTAGGTGTTCAAATAATAGACATATCTTTGCTTTCTCAATGAAACTTTCATCCTTTTATTGACATTAGTTTTTCTTTTTATTCAATTAACCTAGAAAGAAAGCTTCTGGCAAGACGCGTCAGCTGTTGTCTGTCTAAAAGAGACATACAAATCATGTCACATAGCTTTTATTTTTGTGGCCAGGAACCCTCAGGCCTATTATTAAGGCAACTTAGGCTTGTATGGAACTTTACTGTCTCCCGTACACTCTGAAATAAGATTACATGATGGAGAAGATCAATTTACTGAGAACATTCAAGCTCAGAATATTAAGTTTTTTGTGCAATCACATCTCCTCTCTAGCTGTGTGGCATAAAAGCTAGCCACAAGATCCTTAGCAAATTAGATATTACCACATCTAACTGTGTATATTTAAGCTTATCAAACTGAATCGTGGCATTGTGACTGTGCTCTTACACAGACAAGGACTCCATTTAATAAATGCAGTGCCATTTAATAGTAATTAATCATCCAACTAAAATGTCACATTAAGGTCAAAGAGACCAGAAGACAAAGAGAAGAGAACATTAAATTCAGCTGACAAACATGGTAAAGGAGAATATAGAGCCAAAGAAAGTTCTGGGACACTGGCACTGGTAAAACACTTAATCCAAACTTCTTTACTTTTTGTTCAGTTCAGAAGTAATCACATTCACTTGGTTCAAAGTGAGGTCATTTTTGTAACTTTTAAATGAAATTTCCTTATTGCATGTGTAGTGGCAGCCCACTGCAAGCCTGGATTTGTTGGTGCGTTTTACAGATGTTGGGATCACAGTACTTGCTGTTTCCTTCCTCCCTGTTTCTATCCTTTTTTCTTTGCTATTATGACATTCTTAATCTGTGTGAATTTTTCCTCAGCATATCCTAAACATAAGCACCTTATACAGTCTCAAGTTTTTGAAGCAGAGAATGCAAAATTTGATTTCTCATAACAACTGTGTAATGCTTTAGCTTTTGATGTGGCCTAACCACTCAGCAGCAACAAAGCCAAAAAGAAATTATTGAGTTAAATAAGAGGATTATTTGTGTCCAATATTTTTGTCTAAACACAAACTCTATATAGGAGGCTCTGTTTCAGAAGAAGCATATTTACCACCTGCAGAAACCAATATTTAAGGAGTTCCTTATACTAAAAGTGAAAGATTGCAGGAAAAGGGAATCTCCATTGTTAATTCTTCACTTCTTCAAAATTAATCAGCTTCAGTATAGATGTATGAATAAGTTTATACATGTGACCCTATGGGTATATGTGTGCGTATACACAGCATCCTCTTTATTTCCCTTTTTTTAAAAAAATAAAATATAGAAGAAAGCAATCACTATCCACTTTTAAAACATTTATTTTGAAAAGCTAAATATATTGCTTTCTGTGCATGAAAAAACGAACTAGTAAGATATAGCTAAGCATGAAAATATGCTATTGTCAGCGGACGTTGCAAATTTCAGACAAATGGCTTCTAAATAGACTCATTTTTTCAAACATCTATCATTTCTCCTTCCTGTTCCAGAGTTCTCAGTTTTATGTCCAAAAATTTTTTTCAGCATTGTGAAAAACAGTAATTCTTCAAAAATTACTCTACATTTGGCAAGATCTGTCTCTATAACTTCTGCGTCAGTCCAAAGAATTTTGGCCTTTTCAAAGGTTAAATACTATCTTTCAAAATTGTGTAATTCTAACTTTGTCAGGAAATGTCTCCATTTTCTTAAATAACCTTTCCTTTCCTTAACTTCTGTGCTAAAAATGCCCAAACTCATGATATTGAATTATTTAGCATTAATATCTCATACTTAAATTTTAAATATTAACTTAGTACTGGTCATGGCTTTGAACATTCCGGAGAGATATTTTCATGTGTGAAGTGGGAGCACAGTTTATGGTGTTGATTATCATACATTGATGTACATTTCAATTTTTAATGAAGATTTTGATGAGGCAAAATTCAAAAGTTCTGATGGTAACATCTGAATTAATTTTGCAGGCTTTTTAGCTGATAAATTACCATTTTCTTTGAGTTATTTATGTTTGTGCTGGCTTCTGGTAGAGCATGTTCCTCCCTCCTACAATTTACTGTATTTCCACTGAGCTTCTGTGACAATGTGGTCTGCATTCCAACCTAGTGGGCCATCTTTAGTAGGGCTTGGCTGGTCTGTGGTCTGCAGCAGATTCTATGGTCTGTTGGGACTCCATTAGGAAAAACATCCTATGGCCAGCACTACAGCCCCTTCCAAACTGTGTGACCCATAGCATGACCCCACAACAGGATACTACTTTGGACCTTTGCATGTATGAACAAGATGCGGAGTTAAAAATTATAGGGAACCTTGTGAATAAGTGAAAGGAATTCAAGTCACCAGGACAACTTGGGCACTAGAGATTCAAGACATTGGGCAGTTACACCTGAAATATAATTTTACTCCATGTTTTTTTATTTATTTATTTTTTAATTAAAAACAATCAAAAGGCCCCGTCTCAGAGTAAGTTCTGTCGTGTGGAATGGCGTAAGGGACCAATGGATATCATAAGCAGATTTTTTTCAAATTTCAGTTTCTGCCGCATTTGAACAAATGAACAGTTGGCCACATAGCAATTAGTAGTTGTAGTAGTAGGTGACTTGACTTTTTAAGGCTATTTTCAGCAGGTAGAGGAAAGACAGTAATTTTTTAAGTGGTTTTCACAGCTTATAGCACAGGTAGTTTGGAAACTTTTAACTGAAATAAGATATTCGCCAATATTTACAACTTGGTACTCCTCAGCATCCCTGCAATGGCACTCTCTTCTCTGTTTCTGCTGGCATCTTGCATTCATCCTTTCTTACACTCTGGATTTGATCCTTCTCTTCAGTGTTGGCTTCTGCCTTTGGTTTCCTTCTCACCCTCTTTCCTGCCCTCTCTCATCTTTCCAGCTCCTATAAACTTGCTGCATACCCAAATGTGTCTTCTACTTCTTCTGGCTCTGCAGGCCATTTATTTTACTCCACTGCCTCTCTGCCTGCAGCACACTGAGAGTGGAAGGCAGTTGCTGTCACATAAGTCCTTTCCTCTCTTGCTATCTGTTCCCTCCAAAAACTCCTTGTTCAGCTCCTTGTAGCTCTAAATTGAAATATGCTCTTCTGACAGACTTGTTGGGGAGTAACTAATTCTTGTATGTACACTCTGAGCATTTATAATATGAATTTTGTGGAGACTTTTGGTTAAATATAGGTGCAGGTATATTGCTATCACTTGGATAACCTTGTCAAAGTACTGTTAAACAAATAAATACACAAAAAAGATAGTATCTTTCTTTATGACCCAGCTATTTGAAACACATTTAGGAAATGTTTCTTTGTGAAAAGGAGTTATTAGGCAAAACTTTCATCATAAAATGTATCTTTTTTGCCAAGAAGTTTGTCTCACATGTTTATAACACTGTATAGTGTGTACATCTGCATTTTTTTGCACAAGGCTATGGGTGAAACCTTGTGTCTTCACTTTCCATCTGTGATTTGGCTGTGTTTAGTACTTAATTTTCCATGAAGTTATTGCCAGAAGGGCTTTTTAAACACCAAAAGATATTCAATAGTTTGCTTTTTAAATTAAATGTTGTAGCTTAACTTCCATTTTCCTATAGCCAAAGGTCTCTGGGACAGGAAAAAATAAATATTTTTAAAATACATTCAAGTTTAGTTGTGAAAAAATCTAGAAGTCTTGAGCTAATGTCTGTCACTAACTAGTGTCTTTCACTATCTGCATTTGACGCTCCTTTTGACAGTGACAAAAGCCCACCATTACTGTTGCCTCACCTTAAACTCCTAAGACATTATCTATTGCTGTAGTTCTAAAGGCAGAAATAAATCATTGATTCGAATGCTAATTTCATCCTCACCAAATACTTGAATGAGGCTGATTATGACAGTGTAGTCCCAGAATTACCAAAAACGGGGGAACTTCCCTATCCGAACTTGTACCCTACCCATAAGCAAGGCCCAATTTAAATGAGTTTTATTTTACAAGCTGATCTTAATGCAAATATAACTGTGATACCATGAATTGAGACACATACTTTTAAAATCCCTCCACATATAGCAACCTGTGTGTAACACAGGGAAAGGAGTCTGCGAGGGGGGATGAGTATGCCCTCAATAGAGTCCTCTCCTGGGCCTTTGGTGTCACTGGTGCCTTTGAAAGACATGCATATATGTATGGGCTGTACGGTCTGGTCACAGTATGGAGGAAGCAGGCGGTGCTGATAAGTCCCTTTCTTTCCAAAGTGGTTCCCTGCCTCCTGAGTCTTGCTGTAAGGAGCTTACCCTGGTGAGGGTCCCTCGTCCCCTTAAGGGGACATCATTCCTCAGCCTGTGCCTGCGCTGCGACATGCTGGGTGTCTTTTATTTGTTTTCTTTTCTGGCAATACTACCCCTCTTGGAGCAGACGCTTTAGTGAGATGGATCGCACTCAGGTAACTGGCAGTTCAAGGAAGTCTTTTCCCAGGTTGTTTACACCAAGGCATTTTAGAGCAGCCATTTAGCTTCCACCCCATCCCATCCTGCTGACCAGCTGTAAGTGTAAAGGCCGCCAGCGGGCCTGCAGGTCGCTGATAAACTAAACCCCCATTTGGCAGGCAAGGAAGCCAGGATGATAAGGATGTTGATTTATGTTTTATCTGTCACTACATTTTCAGTAAAGTTGGGCAGCGAGCCTTAACGAAGCGAAGGCTGTTATCACCTCTCCTTAGCCCTTTAAGTGCAGCAGGCTCTTTGGTGTCTCCCGCCGAATGCCGCTTTGTTAATTGCGATGGTAAACAGGACACACAGTGCTGACCATCACCGTGTTTTGCTCAGGCAGCACTTAGCACAAAACCAGTAGATTTGGGGAAGGATTCAGAGTCCGGGGGGGAGTCACACACGAAAGGGAGTTCGTAGAAGTACTCAGCATTTCCTGGACTTGTTTCTATCATTTACAATGTATTGCATACCTTGAAGTGAATGTAATGGCTGGCTTAATTGGAGATAACTTCACTGAAGTGGCCGTAGTTACCATTTATGTCAGCAGTGAATGTGCCCTTTAACACTGTGCCTCTCAGGTATGACGGTTTAACGAATTAAAAACCTGACAACATTCGTTACCAGTGAAATATATGTTGTGAATTATATGTGTGATTAGGTACCATTTTCCCCTCATTTTAGATGTGAGCGTTATTTTTCTGAAAGCATTGTAAGATTTTGCACATTATATTTAATGGCAAACACATTTTTAGTTTTGAGAAGCACCACATGCTTTTTGGGGACAGTAGAAGTGCCCATGAAGAGAAGGGTGGAAAGTGCTGGGAGAGAAATTTGAGCAGTTAAATACTAAAATATTCTGACAAAACCAGAACATGGAAAATCTGAAAAAGCCCTCCCTAAGTAAGTCTTGCTACCTCCTATGTAAAATATTAAAAATACAGCTTTTTCTTTACCCTCATCCCCTTCTGATTTCTTTTCCTTTATTCTTCTTTCCCTCCCTCCCTCTCCCCAGATATTTCATCTTACTTTTCAAGTCTGTCATTGTATTTCTTCTAAACAAATCTAGAAAGAGAAAAAGGAGCTAGTTCCCGCTTGAGGTCAGTGGGAACTTTGCCATTGACTTTAAATAGGTCCAGAAGCAGGCCCAACAGAGCATTTTATAGTTTCCTTTATTTATCTTAGGTTTTATTTTGAGCAGTGTGTCTTTTGTATGACTGCATATTTCCACAGCGAACACCATAATGATGGCCTCATATACATTATTATATACACATGAACTGAAGAAAGCAAAAGTAAAAGAAACAAGAGTAAAAGAAAGTTATGAAACTACAGCATGAGGATTCTTGTATGGTGCAGCTTCAGTACAGGATTAGTGTTCTCCATAAGTCTGTGCTGGGTACTACTGTATATCAGTTTTCAAGAAATCAGTTGATTACTGAGAAACAGGTGATTAAAAAGAAGTAATTAATGCTTTAGTCAAAGAATCATGGGCTCCATCTTAGGCCTTGTGCTCTTCAAGTGATGAAGGACTGTAAGGGATATTAAGCAAGTCTGCAGACGTCACAAAACTGGGAGGAGCTGTTGACTTCCTGGAAGGCAGGGAGGACCTGTAGAGAGACCTCGACAAGTTGGAGAACTGGGCAATCACCAACCAAGTGAAGTTCAACAAGGAAAAGTGCCAGATTCTGCGCCTGAGGTGGGACAAATCTGGGATAGGGCAACCTCTAGTTGTATGTACAGACTGAGGAATGAGATGCTGGAAAGCAGTACCATGGAAAGGGACCTGAGGGTTCTGTTTGAATGTGAGTCAGCAGTGCCCTGACAGCCGGGAGAGCCAACAGTATCTTGACAGGCATCGGGCAAAGCATCGCCAGCCAGTCGAGGGAGGGGATTGTCCTGCTCTGCTCTGCAATGGTGTGGCCTCACCTTGAATATTGTGTGCAGTTTTGGACACCACAATAGAAGAAAGATATTAAGCTATTAGAGAGTGTACACAGGAGAGCAATGAAGGTGGTTAAGGGCCTTAAGGGGAAGCTGTATGAGGAGCAGCTGAGCTCACTTGATCTGTTCAGCCTGGAGAAGAGGAGACTGGGGGGAGTTCTCATTGCAGTTGCAACTTCCTTGTGAGGGCAAGAGGAGGGAGAGACACTAATTTTTTTGTAACTGGTGACCAGTGACAGAATCCAAGGGAATGGCTTGAAGTTTGTCAGATGAGGTTTAGGTTGGATGTGAGAAAAAGGTTTTTCACCCAAGGGGTGTTTGGGCACTGGAACAGGCTCCCCAGGGAAGTAGTCAAAACACCGAGCCTGATAGAGTTCAAGAAGCATTTGGACAACACTCTTGGGCACACGGTGTGATTCTTAGGGATGGTCCTGTGCAGGGCTAAGAGCTGGACTTGATGATCCTTGTGGGTCCCTTCCAGCTCAGCATATTCTGTGACATAAAAGAAAGAAATTAAGCTGGTTTTGCTGTAAAAGTGATTGCAGCCATGAATCAGAACCTCCAGCTTTGCTCTGTCTTGTCAAAAATATGATAGACTCCCAGATGGATAAAAGCTTCAGCTCACAAAGATCTGGCAATGAGGATGGATCAAAGGCATATTTTTCTCTCACAGTCCTTCCAAGGAATCCTTCTGGATCAGCTGCACTCAGGATACACTGGTCTCAGAGAGCTATACCTCTTTCACCCCAGCCAAAACAGCCAGCTGAACTGTGCAGATTTGTTTCAGAAATAGGACAAAGTCATTGCTGTGTACATTTTTTTTGGCTAGCTGGGTTTAAAAATCATTTTTCCTTCCAGTTAGTATCATTGCATTACTTGTAGGGCAGCTTTGATACTGCTGGGTTTGTGTTCCACAATAAATTACAGCGGCTGTCTGGAGAACATATAACCTATTTACTTCTTGTTGTCACGGAAAGAAATCTACTGCTAGGCAAAACAGAAGCATTTATAGAAACTCATTGGTGAGGAGAGGTCACAGAGCTTGCATCTTGCAGCAGCTGAAGTCCTGCCCTTGGAACAGAGGCATACAGACAGTGTCCCACCCACAGGGTGAAATACCAACTCATCGCAACATACCCAGTGGGATTGATGACAAACTGCTTGCACCCAAATACACTTCTGAGGATGAAAAAAAATGTGGTCATTAGTTACCACAAAAATATACTGTTGGTAACAAAATGTCACTGTAACAACCTCAAAGGGAAGAAACTACTGCTTTTTGAGTGACCAGCCATGGCTGCAGCATAACAGCCTGGTGTAGTTAGACTGGAGCTGAGTAAGAAATTTTACAAATACCACGTATTTTTAATTGATAAATTTTCCACAAGCTATCATGGCTGATTTCCAGTATATTTGTTCTCCCAAGTATTTGTTTAAAGCTTTCTGCAAACATATATTCTGTTCTCATAATAAATTTGTCTCAGTGCATAGTTTTCTAGTGTTTTTATTATTTATTTTTGGTAGAACAAATACGTCTCTAAGGATTTGGATTTTATAAAAATATATGATGTGGAGATGCTGTATGTTCTTGCACAAGCTTTAGTTTCTGTTTCTCTTTTTCTTCCTACCATTAAACTGAATATTTGTGGAGAATAGATTGAGAAAGAGTGTTAATGAACCAGTGCTTTATTCAAGCCATTATCCAGGAACATTTTTGGACAACTTTCCCAATTTTTATTAAAAATAATAACAAAAGAGTGAAAGAAGTTCTCCTATCCACTTATGAGTTATGCCACTTTAAAAGTTGCTGTATTCCGTTACACAGCCCCACACCCACTTGTTTGCCCAAATACAGTTTGCTACTACATGGATCCAGAGCAGCTGCCTTGCCCCAGGACAGCTGCTGGTGCTCTGTATTTGCAGCTTCCTCTTGCTCTCTGATACTCCATAAAACTCTTTATATTCCCTGTAAAAGTATTTTCGCTCTGTTTGCTTAGTGACCATGCACCACAAATATTCTCTTTACCACTAACAATCATGAAATGAAAATGTTTACAAAACTTTATTTAGTGCCAGTACCTAATAAACTATAGAAATGTTCTGAAGTGAATGTGAAGGTGCGTGTGTGCACTTGAGTATGAATGAAGTATTTGCGTAATTTTTCTGTGCAGCAGAAAGCTGGTAATGTATTTTTACTAGGACTGCTCCAAGATTGCATGCATTTGGTGTCTACTGCCTGGTTTTATAACCCTTTGGAGTTTATTTATGGCCTGTGGAAGAACTGACATGTAAACTAGGCTAACTATTTTGAAGCTTTTGTTGGAGCATTGGCCATATCTATTCAAGATCATGTGTTCATGCTGCACCAATGCAAACCTGTTGTTCTTCCTCAGATGAGGCATTTGAGCTCATTTGTCCTGCACTGCCTTAATGCTACCCATCATAAACAGTTGACACATTTCTCCCTGCACTGTTGTAACCTGATGTGATCTGAAAGAGGAATAGGCCCACAGCTTTTATTAAGGTGACACATTTGAAAAATTTGCTTCTGTGGTTGGAGGGAGAATATTTGCTTTTAAAGGAACTCTGCTCCATTGGAGAGAATCATACCGCATATTTTAGTTCATTGAGTTAATTTCTACTACCCCAGGAATCTGAGGTAGACTTGTTTGCTGTTCTGTTTGAAGCTGATTGGTTTTAGATGATACACGGGGTGGCTGAGCAACACTTGGTAGCTTTCATCCATCCTTTGTTATTTTCATTTGGTATCTCACGGCCAGTATGTATTTCCAATGCCAAATCCTCTTTATCATGCTCACAAAAACAGGCTGTGATGCGTTGCCAGCAGGAACAATGTGTAACAGGGTAAAGTCTTGGAAAAAATCTTTGCTTCTGCATAAAAATTGTTCATATCCAGACACAGCAGGATTTGCTCTCTAGCTGATCTTTCGAGGTAGGGTAAGATTTAGGCAGAACGACCAAAATTCCCTGTATTGAACTTCAGGGACTGAGCAATTGATATTTTGCCGATTGTTTTGGGTATTTTTGAAACATAGCCTTAGAAAAGTTTATCCCTTCTCCTGTGGTCCTGAAACCCATGACTACTGTCAACATAGTAGCTGTATTTCTTTGAAGTCTAGATCTTGCTCCCACAGTTTGTGTGTGTGACAGAGATTTTTGGTTTAGTGTTTTTTATTCATATATAAGTAAAGAATAATGTATACATGAGTTCCTTATTTTCGTAAATTCTAATAATCTTGTAAATGAAATACGATGGGATTTTTTCCAGTATTATAATTTTTTTTCCATTTAATATTTGATTTACCACTGCTAACCAAGCATAGCTCAGAAACCTTCAGTTGAATTTAGTGTTTCAGTTCTTTTTCCTGCCCTAATCAAGAGAAGGAGCCTGAATTCAAGGAGACATACCAGGAAAATTTTATTTCACAAGTACATCTCTGTAACCTCCTGCATAGCAAGAGTCTCACACTCCAAAAGTTAGAGTCCTTTGCCTTGTACAGCAACTAACTGTTTGTACACACAGGAATCAAAAATGGTACTTGTCAGCACTAACAGACTTTCTCTCAGTAGCATTGCCAGACCTTATGCTCTCTTAACCTGGATCCCAAAACACAGAGCTTAATAACTAACTGTTCTACACAAATAACTTTGGGCTGAAAGAGTTTCTGATGAGACAGTACACAATATATTTTTTCTCTGGGATCTGTGTAGCAGAACTATCCTTTGAATTAAGTTTTATAGCTTTGAGAGTTCAAAACAATATTTGATTTCAGTATCTCTCAACAGCGAAGAGGTTTTTTTCCTTTGAAGGATTAAGGACATTGCACCTCTTCCTTTTCCTCCTTTTACAGTGCATGAATAGATAATATGTAATACTTTTACCTGGTATTCTTCCACAACATTCGTGCTACAGCAGGTACCTCTAATTCAATTAAGATACCACAGATTGGCTTCTGTGCACTGAGGAGCAGGTTTTGTGTTTCTGCAAGTCCCTTTTTGTCTTTGGGAAAGTAGTCAGAGCTACCTCACACACCTTATATTTAAAGGGTCCTCTGTTTATCCAAAGCAGTTCAGAATATCTGATACTATAAAATGTGTGGGAGGGATGATTTTCTATCTTAAGCTTCCCCATCCATAACTTCAGGAATAGCTAACTTTTCCTTTAAATTTTTAGACTACATATGTTTTAAATTAGTTTCATTTGTGTTTTTGTAGCTTTTATGAGTTTTTTAAAATAATTTTCCTGTTTTCTGAGTAAATTATATGAAACATCTGCCCTAAATTTAATCTATCAAGCTCATAAAGGGAAAAGGCAGACGTTTTATGAGTGATATTATAAAATTTAGATAATTATCTTGTTTGTTTTAGCAGTTTCTATTTTGGTCTCTGTACAGTATTCTTCCATTAAAAGACAATTTTTATATGGTGCACTGGTCAAGGGAAACAACTGGTGATCACATAAAATGTATGTCTAGTAATGGTCATGTTAATCAGTAATGCTCTATGTATTTGTTCACTGAATAAGCATAAGCCTGTTATAAATAAGCCTGTTACATGCTTCTCAGATTAAAAGAGAAATAAATGCTTCTGCAAAGACAGCATATAACTCCACTAGCCTTCACTACCTATGCAATTTATGCAAAGTCAAGTATGATATATGAAAGTATGGCTAGAGAAATGAATGCAAGATGTACTCATGGTAGCCTTTTCTACTGCCATCTGCATCAGTGTACTGAAGTTCTGCCATCCTGTATCTAACATATGTACAAATCTTTTTAATGGAAATGGAAAAATATTCCAGGGAGACACTACCATGTGCACACCTCTTCTTATCTTCTTTACTAGACATCTGCAACTGTCTGCTGTCAAAGACAGCAGTGCTAGTGTAAACCTCTGGCATGCCCTGATGTGGTTATTCTTATTTCTCAATTGGTTATTCCTGCCTTTTTTTTGTTTGTTTGGGTTTTTGTTGTTGATTTTGGTTTTATTTTGGTATTTGGGATGTATTGTTTGTTTTTGTTGTTTGTATTTTTGCTTTGTTGTGAAACATGCAATTCCACTAAATTTGAAAGATAGTGCCTACTATAGGATCAAAAACTGATTACAAAAGTATCTTATTTAATAGAAGATGCTGGAGTTTTAGTTTAAAAAAAAAGTCTGTAAAAAAAAAGGTTGAGAAACAAATGCCCTGTAGAAATATAGGATTTATTTTTTTGTCAGCAATGTGAAATCAGTGCTTCTTTCTAAAGGCTATTTATACTGCAGAGGAGCTGAGAGAGGAAGGTAGGAGAAGCATGCATGTTATTTTTCAGTGCAGAGAGCCTGCATTTTTTTTCTCCAGTATATATCAATGGATAGAGAATTCATTCATTTGAAGCCTACTAAGTGGTGCCAGAAGGCAACAGAAAATAATAGCAGTGCTAAAGGCTGAGCTGTAAGAATGATATGCAGTTTGTGTCCAGAAACTATTACAGTTATTTAGAACTTCAGGGTTTAAAAGACAGATTTTTCCAACTTTTCTCTTAATTTAAAATATACGCCAACAAGGCTCCACGGTCATGAACTAGTTAAATTTTAATTCTCCCTTATGGGTAGAATATGTAATAGCACGCATTTGTAGTCTCTGTTCTCTCATAGGAATTAGGGATAACTGAGTAATTATCTGAAAATATCTGAATATTTTTTCTTGCTTTCTGTTTGAGGATTCTTGATTTCCACACACTCATCCATGATACAGTTTAAGTGAAATATTTTTTTTCAGATTTTTCTGACCACACAATGTTCTAAATTCAGGGTTTCACTCATTAGCTTCTCTTTATTATCTTTGCCATAATGCCTGGGCCCCAGTTGGATAAACACAATCATTTTCAAACCACCTTCCTGATCAATGAATTTAAATTAAATAAGCACTACAGACCAAACAGAGACCAGAACAGACTGAACAGCATAAATAAGCACTACAAAATACTGAGATCTGCAACTCTATCTGGATTTCAGTCTCTCACTACAAGCCAGTATCACAGCTTCATGATGAATTTTACTCTGCATGAACACAGAATGTCAGTGAGAGGTATTCCTGCTCTCTCTGCTTCTCCAATGACTGCCATCCAGAGTCCTGACATCCATGCCCGGTCCCGTGGCACAAGCACTCACAAAGCTGTGCCGCTCCACTTTGTCTTGCCCTGCAGCCCATACCAGTTAAGCGCCCTGCAGGGCCCAAAACGGAGCAGTGGAGAGTGATGTGGGGATTTTGCTTCTCAACAGCAGTGGCAGTCTGTTATGAGACTGCGCACTGAGTAACAGTATTTGGAAAACGTAGCTTCATGCCTCAGGACATGGCTACTTACAATTTTTTCCCATCACAGTAATTTTTGATAGCTGAATCTGATATTTATCTTCTGTGGGTACTGGTCAAGGAGCAGTCATTTAGGCTTTGATTTTTAGCAAAGCTGTACTGCTGTGTTGGTGTTGCCTGTTTCCAAGCATCATTAGGATCCCTCAGAAATCAGTAGACCTTACAGTACTTCACAATGAAAAAGTCATGCTTGCCTGTAATCCCATGCTGGGAGTAAGAGCACTAACTGCGCATATGAGGAACAGGAAGGAGTGTTTTTACCTCAGAAGCCAGGGAAGGAAACGGAGTTTAAGTGACAGGAGACTTGGAGCTTCTGTTTAGTCATGGTGTGAGTGGAGCCAGAGGGCAAATGCTTCCCTCATGCTCAGCCTCATTATTCTGCCCTTTGTATAACCCACCCACTAGCCCTGTCTTGAGCAGGAAAAGGAAAAACAGACTTCTGGAACCTAGCAGGAGAGATGACTGAGTCTCTTGATTCTCCTGTAAGTGTAAATCTGGTATAAGCCAAATCAGAGTGCAAATTAAAATGCGTTCTCCTTTATATGTTTTCCATAATACCATTTCTTTGAGGATTTAAAATGCCAGAAAGTATTGCCAATGTTTCATCTGGTTAGCTTCCATGCTGATTGATGACTTTGATAATACGTATAGTTTAATGATATTTACACTGTTAGTCCAGCTAGGTATATTAAAAGAATGTTGAGAAAATAGTAGACATGCTAAAATCCTATGGCAACAGGTCATACATTAATGGTGTTTTGTTGTGAACAAAGTCATTTTTCAGACAAGTCATAAAGTAACCTAAAAACAAGTGTGGCACTGTTTGCTTCAAATGAGACTGTTGCCATGTGACCACCATTCATCTGACATCATTACTGACATAGCTTTCGTTAGTATGATATCTGATTAAGGCTCCCAGCCGTGGTGGAGCCAGACTAAGTAGTCTAAGTGAGGTGGCTGAGGAACGTTAATGTGTCAATGTTACTACTGGGTGAGAGTGTCTGCTCAAAGTTTCCTTTGGAGAATGAGGATAGAAACGGTTGATGATCTTTCTAATGGGAATCTTCTGAAAGCATTCGAAGATCTGGTAGTAATTAAAGATGTGCTGAGCTCCAATGAGACATGTAATCACTTCTGTAAAAGATAAAGATATCATTTCTGTGTGAGGAAATGTGAATATGGTGAAGAATCCAAAAATGAAAAAAGAAAATAAACTAGGAAAATGCAATTAATCACATGCTTGCAGAAACCAATTAATTAAATCTCTCTATAGCCTGTGAAAAATTTCTGGGTTGTACATGTATATAAACAATCAGCCTTGTTTAGGTCTAAATTGCTTATTATAAAAAAAGGATTAAAAGTCTTGGTAAATTCTTGTTACCTTAGAAAAAATAGTTTTCAACAAGTACAGTGAAATACATTTGCTTTGTGTGTCTGAGATGGGATGAGTTTCATAATTTCTGTTTTCACTTTTAAAATCCACAATGATTACCACTATATCTAGTAATTTAGAAAACATACTGACTAGCCTGATGAAATGAAAAGTATCTAAATATAATTTTCTTTATGTCTGTGAATGAGATGATGGAATAATTTATTTGGCAATTCCGTTTCTATGGTCCGATATTAATCTGGGCTCCAATTATATTTTTGAATACCGACTTCTGCTGTTGTTTTTCCATTTTACCTTTTTAAGCCAGAATATGGTAGGTTATTTTCCTGGCGCAGATGCCTTATTGCACTATATATCTATTATATTTCGAAGTGCTATGCGACTAAGACCCATCTTAGACTGATATGGGACTAAGACCCACAGCTAAGGCCTCTAGAGTGCCAGAAGAATTACCTTCTCATATCTGATGCTCAAGTGATTTGGGCACCCTCTTTATGTAGTCAAGGGCCACTGAGACTCATAAACTGCAATAACTTCCAGTGGAAAGTATGATTCCCAGTGCCTAGCTCCCCTTGGGAAAAGGATTAAAGTAATGTACTGTCAAAGAGAGGAATGACGGATTTAACACTGGAAAAAGGTAATACTCACTAAAGAGTTAGTTACATACAGTTCTTAAAAGCACTTTTAGGTCAAGGCAATCTTTAATCTTTAATCTTTAATTCTGATGCTGAATTATGGTCTGACCTGTAGTGTCTGGGCATTAACTGTGGACGACCAGAAGTCATCAGTTCAGGACGTGTACCGCATTTGCATGGCACTTTTTCTTAAAAGCAGGGTTGTTGGCATCATCAAGTGATAGAAATCCAAAAATGAAAAATACCAAAGGATATGGCTTCAAGTAAAATTGTTCAGATGGGTCCTATGTTTTCCTGTAGGAATATACCTGAAGAAGAATGGTCTATTTCAAAGAAATACTGAAATATTAACGATACAGATTATTCACCCACATTCAAAATCTTTAATGGTATAAATTCTGTATCATTTTGCCTGTGGCCAGCCAATGAGAAAAACTAAGATTTCATGTGCGATTAAGTTGTTGCAATTTGAACATTAGTCCTCTAATAGAACCAATGAAATGAATGGAGAGACTTATACATTCAGCTGCAGATTATTTTAGCTAGGGTAATTAGAAGTCTGCTCTATCGTCATATATCTTGTAAATATTTCATAAAAGATACTTGTTTCTGCTCAAAGGAATAATGATAAAATCATTTTGAAATTGTTGGAAAAATGCTGACTATTAAACTACTACAGCCTTTTAAGTGACTGTTCACGTACATTTAATCTTCTTTTCCTTTAATTAGAGAAGGTTGTAACGTGATAGATTCATTTGACGTTGGACTCAGCAACACATTACTTAGATGAAATCACACTTAAGAGTCTTGCAGACCGGACCTGAGTAGCTTAACTGATAAGGCACTGGTTTGTCATCTACAAGACAACAGTTCAAGACTTCTCTGATTTCTTAAGTCAAATTAATTTAGTTATGTCAGCTATGCTGTCATAAGATGATAATCCAAGCTGCATGGATGCCAGACATACTATTACCTTCTTTGGTATAGATTGAAACTGTGTCAGAAACACTGGAGGTAACTAGAATTCAATTCAGATTTGATGAGAAAAATGAAACATGAGTTTTGTGAATTATAACATAACTATAGCATATATTTGCTCTCTCAGTTTAGCTGGTCTGGGTTTGGGTTTTTTTCCCCTGTAAGACCTGAAGTGAAACACTTCAAGCTCATTAGAACTGTGGTTGGACCTAGGATTTATCTATTAAGTTTACTTAAAATAACCCCCTAACATTCAAACTGGAAACTCCACTTTACTGCCTTCTCTGTGCAGGGCTCTAGTGTACATTATTATCATGACTCAGCAGAGGAATTGGTCACTTTGTGTATTTCAAGGCTCAACCAGCATCTTGCAAACCATTCCTCTAAAGACACAGTCTCCACTGCAAAACTATCTCTTCTAGGACGCCTATTTCCTCTATGGATTTCCACTGTGACAGTAAATCTTTACAGAAGAGATATGAGGATAACAGAGCCTAAATGCTTACAAAGAAAACACAAACATTCTCGTGCAAAAGTGACTCAGCCAGTGAGAGATAAAGGGGCTGGAATTTTCCTAAGGAAATGTCTTATTAACTTATGTTTTCTGTCTGTATCTCTGTCACAAAAAGCTATAATACCTCCTACTTTCTCAATAACTTCCATTTCAGTCAAAATATTTCAGAGGGAGAAAAATCTCAAATGTAAAACACTTTCTAGTTTTGTCAAAGTATGTTGCTGAGTAGGGAAAACTTCTTTTTCAGACCCATTGATAAAAACAGTTTTCAGCACAAACCATCAGAATATTCACTTTTGAAAGTATTTTTTCGAAGATTCAAACTACAACATATATACTCACTGCACTGTTAGCACTTTGCATAGCTTTCCATCCTGAAGTAAGGTATGCTGGTTTGTAACTGTGAAAGCATGTTGACAAAAGTCAGCATAGAAGGAGAATGAAATAATTCTGATATTGGAATGAATTCCCCATATTTATGTAACATTGCTGAGATCTGGAAACACTGATACCGTTCAGTAATCTTAAACCTGAAACTAGTGAAGCTAAAATAACATTCCTCCCTCTTTTAATGCCAAGAGAAGGTATTTACGCTTGTTGCAAAAGATGATTGTATTGCAAAAGATTTGGATATCAGAAACAGAAAAAGAGTTGCAAATAAAACTTTGGAAGTAGTGGCAACTGTAGACATTTTATCAGTTTAGAGTACTTCCAGCAAGGCAACTGATAGACTCAGCTTGAAGACAACTGATCTCAAAATGTGCCATTGTCATGCTATTTCCAAGAGACCTTGTTTACTGTGGAAGTATGTAATTCAATTTCTTATTCGCTATTAATAAATATGCTTAACTTTAGTCTTCTCATGCAAATTCTACATCAGTATCTCAATCATATGATTTACTGAGCTTGTAGTATCTGTTCAGTTTTTGCAATAGCCTCAGTGATGATCAAATTTATCAGGAACGATTGCCCACAATTCATCAGAGCTTGTAAAACTTTTGCATTTGTCATAGAGCAATTAATCTGATAAACAGCCGAGCTTTCATTTTCCATCAAAGAATACTAAAAAGAAACCAACTCCTGGAATTTGATGTAAATGTGTTTCCTGTGAACTGTTCTGTATCCATGCACAGTTCAGAAGACACCAGAGAAGTTATTTAATGAGTAAAATATTGTTGTTTCTCTCACTCTCTCCACTAGAATTCCACATATCAAATTTTCCGAGATACATATGCTCTTTTTAATGACTTGAAATACTTTCCTAATGATTAAAGTCTCCTTAGCTAGAATTCTACTTAGTAGTAGGCTCTTATGGAACTTTTATAAGCAAATATAATGTATGCATCTGACAATAGGCTGTAACATTTATTTTAAGTCACTAAAAGCAATACTTGGAAAACCGAGTTGTCCATCAGTAACTTTGTTTTACAGTGATAATCATTCCTAAAATTATGTCTTATGACTCAATAAAGACATTTGACAGTGCAGTAGTGCTGTCCAGCTGTCAAAAAAGTCCAGCTACTTGAAACTGCAATGTCTAAACTTTTCAGTTGCATTTCCACAATACTTCTGAGTCATGAAGAATATATTTTGCCTTGAAATTTGCTTGACTTTGAGAGGGCACTTCTTGAAGATTTGAGAAGTGAAAATCAATTACTCTACATCATGTGAAAGTAGAGTTTTCATGCTAGTAGTGTTTTCTCTTTCCTGTATTTTCAATAACTTCCAGCCACAAAAATACAGAGTAATTTTTTTAGTGTACAGCAAAAGGTTATTGTTGGGTACCTTCCCTTTCAGAAGTTTCAGGACATTACTTATATCTCTATATACAGATGACTGGATAAAGACCATCTTGGACAAAGGCAAGTAATGCTGTGCACAAGGTACCATCAAGTGCAACTTCTGCTGTAAGGTAATCAGACTCATTTTCTCACACAATTGTTCATCAGCATGTAAAGCTGTTAGCTCTGCTGCATATGGAACATGGAATATGGTGCTGTCACTGTCAGTATCTTCTGGGCTCTGTGGTGGCTCATCTACTGTAAGTACTGAGAAGTTGGATACTGCTGCAAAATTAGACATCTACACTATACACAGACTGGCAGAAGTACTGTCTTCCTAACTTATCTTCCCACAGCTGCTGCTAAGGAACACAAACTTGTATGTCATACAGGATTTTCTCACCCACAACCTTATTAAATAAGTTGAACCATTTTCTATAAAAGCATCTTATTGACTGTATAGTTTTTAATTGTTCCTAGTGTTGTGAAGAAGATAGAGTTATGACATAGAGCAGTGAAGTAGATCTTAGCATGGAGATCATGCTGTGCACCACCTTTCATCCCACCCAAATTAATTTACCTCTTGTACATATTCATTCCTGTAAGGATTAGGAGAACCTTTCAGGACTTCACTGGGAAGGGATAGCACAGGAGCTCCACACTAATTCTTCAGAATGAGAAGCTAAACTTCCCCAGGCTTCTGGCTTTTCACATGTCTATGCCTAGTACGTGTCCATCACCAGTTTTTCCTTTCAGTAACTCTGTATGCCAAAACCCCCGTAGACCAATGATACCCTAGTTTCCACGTTTTGCAGAAGTAGGGCATTCTGTCATATTGGGTATCTCCCTTCATTTTTTTCTGGTTGTCAAATTGCTGTTCTTCTGACATCTTGACTTTGGATCCCCTTACTTATAAAATTTTTAGCTGAGTTTTCCTGCTATATCCTCTGGGTCCATGCTTTTTGCTCATGTTTCCAAGTCTACTTTTTCATTGCTTCCTCTTCACCCCACATCTGCTTTGTTGTCTTCTGTTTCTGTCTTCCTGCTTTGCAGTATTAATTTCTTCCAATGGCTGTTCTGGAAAGCTCTTTTATATTTTTTTATTTTTTTTTTGAAGACTCTCAATCATTATGTGCTCACACATAAGATTGCTGCCTTTGAGGTACGCAGGCAGTAGAAAGTAGCAGTAGTGGAAATAACAGCCTGGAGTTGTTCCCTAAGCAAGGTTTTTCTTGTGTGTTCAATCACATGAAAATCAAAGCATTTGTGTCTATGAGCTACTGAAACACTTTGGCACTTACCAGCTGAAGCACTCCCAGATTGTCATGTCACAAAAAGTACAGGTGAGGCTGGTGCAACTCAGAAGCTAATGGCATGATCAGGGAGAGAGAGAGAGAGGAAAAAAAAAAAAAGAAAAAAAAGGATTTAAGTGCTACAGAAGATTTGTGGAAGATTTGTTGAATGTTGTATAATTCTCTTGTATGAGTAGCGGGTTTTTTCCAAATTTGCATTGCGCTCAATTTAAATATGCATTTTTTCAAACTCCAAACCAGAATGGTTCATAGTCACCAATGGACATTTCCAAGTTCTTTGTTTAAATTTAGTCCTTTGGACCTCCAATAGAAAGAACCAGATATATAAAGGCTTTAAAAAAAACCAGTAACAAAACCCAAAGTGAAAACCTGGAGTTAGTCTTTTATTTTCAACATTACTACTGTAGTTCTTTGGAATATCTCAGCATTATGGTGCAATTTTCTCATATTTCAGATGATACAATGAGTAAAGAGCTCTGCACAGATCATCTCATCCTCTAGTTCATTATACTACTGTGTAAATCAAGCTTACACTTTGAATCTCAAAAACAGATAGAAGAGATCTGGAAAATATTCAGAGAAGGAGAACAAGATTGAATCGAGGCAAAGAAAGGCTTCCTTAGGAACTAAAAAGCAGGACATAAATAGATTGGGATAGGCAGAAGATGAAAGAAGCCACTAAACTTGCAACTACCATGGAGAAGTTAAAAAGACATCAAGTGTTCACTATTTCTCTGAATATTACAAATAAGAATCATTAAAACAAGCATAGAAAAGATTCTTTGTGCAGTTGGCTAGATCAGCTGAGGAACTCATTGCCATAGGATGTAGCAAATGTTAAAAAGGTGCATGTCTTGTGGAGAAGTTCGACATGTTCTTGAAGCAATTATTTGGTATGACTATGCATACAGAAATGGTTTCTTAACTACTACTTTAGTTTTAAAAATAAGCAGACTAGGCATTGTCCTATATGGACTATTAGTAGTGTACACTGTACTATTTTCTTGTCATTCATCACTTCATAGAATTGTCTGACAGGTAAGTTTTGGTTGTTCTAACAACAATATATCTACTCACCAATTTTAAAAGTTTTATTATCTTGCAAATGTAATGTGGAAGCTGAAAGGAAGGGAAAAGGAGCTAGAGTTTACAGTTTGTGTGGATTTATTTTTATGCTGGAATTGTACTTCAAAAGATCTTGTTTCCTGCTGTTCTTTCTTGGCTATCATATTTCAACTGCTTGGGTGAAATTATCTGTTACTGGCTCTTTTGAATGACAGATACATAACATCCATTGACAAAATCATGTAATTGAGAATTTTTTAATAGCAAAAATTGTGACCAAGCCCCAGAAATGCAGAACACTGATTATGAGTAAAAGCCCAAATTGAGGACTCTACAGATACAACTGCCTGGATATTTCCTCTTCTAGTTCTCAAAACAGATTTGAAAATATTGGAACTCTGATAGGGAAAGTAGATTGCAGGCCTTTAATCTCTGCAAACTCTTGAAGAACTTGATCACTCAGAAAAATTCACATTTGTGGGGGCTTGAGGGGAGGGGAAGGGGGTGCTGGGTTCTTAGAGGGAGTAGGGGGTAGGAAAGGGGATGTTTCCTTTTAAACCTTGGGGGTTTTTGTGTTTTTTCCTTCCCTCGGTAACCTTCCCTCACTCTCCCCTGCCACTTTGCCCTTCGGGCTGGCTGAAGGGGAGGGAAGGGGGGTGCCTGCTCTCTTTCTCACTCGGGGGAG